>VNJR01011640.1:0-10784 GCA_008042585.1 Drosophila punjabiensis | reverse complement strand
TCTTTTTTCTTTTTCTGCGCAATTTTATTGTTCTTGGCTGAAGGTTACTGGCGGAGCAGCAGCAGCAGCAGCGGGCAGAAACAATAAGCAAAACTTGCACTTTCATGCAACGCACACACTGACACACTTCGGCGTGCCACGCCCCCGTTTAAGTACGCCCACCGAGCAGCTCCCTTGAATCCTTTGGCAGCCATATTAACATTGTTGTTCCGACATTTTTCATTGCATACGCCGCGGCGCATGCATTTCAAATATGTTTGTATTTCGTACTTTGCCAAGTCATCATCATACCTAGGCAGGAATATTCCAATTTATTACCTGGCGTGGCACACGGGGAAAATTAATATACTTTCTGATTCTTTAAAAGTAATTATTTAATATTTGTGATATTTTTTGTAGTATGTTTAAGCTGCTAGCAATTTGTTTGGAATATATATTTTTATCAGAGAGAGGAATTGAAATAGTTGTTATTATAGTTAAATAGTTGTTATTATATTTAAATATATGTTCTTGTTGTTTTTTATTTGGTAAGATTTTTAAGTTATTTTTCAATATTATATTTTATAGGCAGATAAATATTTGAGACTACTGTGAGGAAGCTAGCAAAGAAGGTTTAAATTTGATCATTTAATAAATATTAGATTCATCGTTGAATTGTATTGAAATATGTATTTTGCAAAATATCTACATTGGGCTATTTATTAAATATTTTCTTTTATTTTTAGAGTATTTACAATACTTTAACACTTTACTTTAATAGATTTTAGATTAGTATTTTCTCAATTTTTTTGGAGTGGACAATTTGTTTAATGATTTTGAACCTGGCTTTCCCTTTCCTCTATGATCAAAGATAAGTATAAAAGTTTATTAAACTCAATAAAATTGTTAATTTATTTATTATTTATCCTTACTAATCTTGTAAAAAGTGTAAATTAAATGAATTGAAAAAACCCACAACATTTATTTTCCGTGCAACAACTACAGGCAAATATACAGGACACGCACTTTGGCAGGATGATGGCCAGAGGCCGTGGCGGCAGCACGCGGTGGAAATATATTTATTACACATGTTGAACAATGTAAGCACAAGTTTTGCTGCTCATTTGGTCGATGGTCAACAAGCAAATTCCTTGTTAACCATTATGGGCCATGTTTTAATGTGGCAACACACACACACACACAAAGCGACAAACGACAGCAAAAACAACAACAACAACAACAGCGACATGAAGGAGAACGCCAGAAAAAAAAGCGACAATAACTTTTCGCATTAAATGAATGCCAAGTGGCATTGAGACAGCGAGGTAAAGGAAAAGCTGCGGAAAGCGAGAGGGCAAAATGCGAAAAAGAGCCGAAACAAAAGAAGGAAAAAGTTTGCCTCTTTTTTTTCAACTTTTCAACGCGGAAATTAATAACAAATTGCTTTAAGCCACCATGACGATTACGTTCTGCGCTGCCTATACTTTATAGTACTGACATTTTGGCTATACTAAGGAATTCGGCTATTTTTTAAATATTATTTAAGGATTTATATATTAATTTAATTTTATTGAAAAATTTATTACTAAATATGTAATAATTTATATTTATAGAAAAATGTACAATTGCTTCAAATTTAAATTTAAAAGATATATAACTTTGTCAAATTTGTAATATAACCAAAACTATAGCTTCAAGTGTAAATTAAAGAAAAAATTGTTCTTATAAATGGAAATAAGAAACTTTAAACAATAAAATAATTAAGAATTTAGACCTATAAATCATTATTTTTTTTATTATTAATATTTAAATTTGTTTGCCAACTCTGACTCTCTCATGAAGGCCAAATCGAAAGTATATATAAACACACATCTCCTTCCGTCCGCTTCGTTTTCTTTCCTGGCAACGCCTCAAGTAAGTTAAGCATGGCGGCCGAAAAAACTTTTTTCCAGCACAATAAACACTTCATTGTGCACTTGAGTTAATTTATCAAGAAAACCGAGCGAGAACGCATACATATGTTAAAATTATTGAAAAAGTTTCAAGTGCCAAATGGCAGCAGCAGCGGAAGATGATGTTGATGCCATGATGGCTTTTCATTAAGCCCGAGGATTGGCCAGGCGACAGTCCTTGCTACAGTGGAAAGGACCAAAGCAATTGTTGTAGAACATGAATAATGCATGCTATAAAAGTTGTATAAGGGAAATGCACGAAAAAGGAAAATGTCACCACCACTGGAAACAAACAAAACGGAACTAGAAACACGACAAAAAAGTAAGTAAAAAATCAGCAGGAAAAATAATTAGAGCAAGCTGGTAAACCAACCACGGCAATTGGCTGCTAACTTTGGATTTTATGTAATTGGATTGGAGTCGATGTTCGGTGTACAATAAAAATTATGCTCTATAATATAATAATATTTAAATTAAGCAGTGAATATTGAATTGGTTGATGTTTCCCTATAATATATTTATTTTTTATTTAAGCAGTAAAATTCTGTATGATTGAAATTCTTCTTTGATATACTTAAATATATTATATAAGTGATTAAAATTCAAGCATTTATATGTTTGCTCTGATATATTTATAAATTGTTTAAGCAGTGAAAGTTTAATTGAAAAACCTTGTAATTTAAAATATTTATTATTATTTATTTATTCACTAAAGCATTAAATTTTCTATCTATAGAATCACTGAAAATTCAGTTGATATATGTGTAAGTATTTTATAATAATGCTTTAAAAGGTATAGGAAGAAATATTTATTTTGAAATTAATTAAAGAGTATGACTAAATAGTGTGCGACTTAAAGCTCCTTTTATTTTAGGATTTTACTGATAATTTCAAAATTAACTATCTATGTATATTTATACCTAAGCTAAAAGAGTTGCCCAACTTAGCCTTTAAATTCTTCACTTATATATTTTAAATAATTCTATTATATAATTATCTAAATAAAAAACAGCTCCTTTTTTTAAATTTTCCAGAATATACGCACAAAAGCATTCTTAGCTAAGTGCTACTTAAAATTTAAAAATTCCCAGCTGCTCCTCGGTGTCCTGTTTTGTTTCTAAGCTTCGATCGCACTGAGCTCCCTTGTCCTGTGGCCGTTATCCTTACTCCTGCTTCTACTCCAGCTACTCCTGCTGCTGTTCAATAAACTGTAATTCGTGCGCCACTTCCATGTGCATTCATTTGTCGCCAGGCTCCCTCAGACACTCACTCACACTCAAACTCACACACAGACTCAGCTTCAGCGCTCAAATGCACGCACACAGAGGCAGTCTCTGTGCTCGGCGTACATGGCGTATGAGTGACATTTAATTAAAATTTATGTAGTCTAAAAAGGCAAAAATTTTTCTACAGCCAACGAGTAGAGCGATGCTGCTGCTTCTGCCTCGGCTGCCTGTTCAAATTTATGCAACGCACCATTTTGTTTGAGTTGTATTAAATGTTCGCTGTTTTGCCGACCGGGTTTTCTGGTAATCATGTGTAAATTTGTTTTTACACCCATTACAAGTGCAGGTCCCCCCTTTACCGGAGGTCCTGGCGTTGAGGACAACGGACACATAATCAAATATTTAAATGGAAAATTGCACTTTTGCCGGGGGAAAGTGAGTGGAAGTTTACGTTTTCCTTGTTGCTTTGCCTTAACAAGTGTCTGAAGTTTAATTTAAGTTTTAGTTTTGATTCAAACATAATCTTCAGTTGAATCGAAAATATTTTATTCGGAAGGATTGTGGTTAAGTTGTAGCTCTATTTTTCATTTCAGTTTGGTTCCACTTTCTTTTTCTTGTTTAAATATGAAAATATAAATATTTATTGTACTTTATAATATTTTTTATCCGTTTGATTAAATTAGGAATTGTTAAAATTTAGTTGCTTAGAAAAATGTGTATACAAATTTCATTTGATTTATTTTTTATACAATTATTCAATTTATTTCCATTTCTAAATTAATTCAATATCCAAAATAACTCCTTATTTTATCACTTTTGCTGTTCTTATGTATAATTATTTTTTAATTAACTTCTTTTCCCTTCCTTCACTTGGTTTTCTTAACTCCCAACTTCTTCTTGCTCATCATCCATTGTTGATATTGCATTTTCCGATAATGCAAGTGTCGCTGCAGACTCTTCTTGAAGAGCGTCTCCCGGGCCAGGATCTCCAGATCCTCGAAGCTGCACTGCCTTATATTCTGTTTGGTTTTTGCTATCAATTCGCTAGTCAGGTGAATTTTCGTCACGGAAACACGAGAAACGTGGACTTTTCGGCGTCTCAACTCCTCGCGGTGCAGGAACATGGCATAGGCGGCGGTGGGTGAGCGTGGCGGTGAATCCCCCGAATTCTGAGCTGAATCCTTGGCTGGCTGGGATGCATTTTTCTGCTGGATTTGGCACATCTTGGCTGTTGGATTGCTAAACTGCGTTTGCTGGTTGCATTAGAGTTTCAGCTCTATTTTATACCCAACTTTTTTTTTCTGACCTGCCCATTCATGAGACCCATTTTCGCAGGTCAATCGGCTGATCTGACCTGAATTTTGTTTTTTTTCCTCGGTTAGATTTTTTACAACTCGCGGCTGGCAGTGGATTAAAAAAATGTAATCCCATTCATTACCTAAAAAGTGCGGTAAAGTTGTAAAAATAGCTCGCATTCTGGCTCGCTAATCCGGATATACAGCCAGGGATTAAGTTCGAACTAAACAGTTTATGGGTGAGGAGACCGATGATGGTCCTGTTCTCGCATGTTCTTGCTCGTCCTGCCTCGTTCCGATTCTGCCCTGCGGTCTCATCGATTCTCCTCTCACTTTCCATGATGCTAATCCTTTGGCCATCGTCCTTTGGCTAACGATGCCGGCAATTAGCGTCATAATGAAGCCACGACAGCTGATAGCCCTTCCCGAGATTCACTCTATTTTGGGAAATTTTACATTTTGAGGAGGGGGTTGAAAACCATCAGCCAGCCAGGGGCGGCCAAGAGGGGTCCCCGTATAGCCCGCGGCCAGCACAAATGACCAGCTGACCCAATTTGTAAACAGCCAAGCCAAATATTTGACTTTGATCGCCGGCCACAACCGCAACTTCTTTATTGTTCGACTGAAGCACAGTGGAATGTAGGAGATTGTATCACTTTCAACATATATTTTCCGAGAATATTAGTAAAGAATTATATTTAAAAGAGATATTTAAGATCTTGAAATATATGCCTACATTTAATTTAATTTGTTTTTTTTATAAAATATGCTGTTTTTAAATATATTTTCATTGATATTTAAAAATCTTCATCACTTTCAATATATTTTTCAGGGGTTTTGATAAAGAATTCTTTTTAAGAAGGACAAAAAATACTTAAATATTTATCTACATCTCAATAAGACTTTTTCTTTATAAATAAATAATTTTAAAAAATATTTTCGTTTATATTCTATAATTTTTGCGACTACAAACAAATTTTAAGAGGTTTTAAGTAAGAATTTCTGTTACTCAAAAATATTTAAAAAATGTTTACATCTCAATTCAATTGTTTCTTTATAATAGAATCCATTTTAAAATATATTTTCAATGATTTTTTGTATTTTTAATAATAGAAAAAGATTTATCTAAAGTATTCAAGAAAAAAAACAAAATAAATAAAAATAAGTAAAAAACGTTTTCTAAACCTACAGATTTTTTAAAATTTAAATAATCTCATCTCTGGATAAAATTCCACTGTGCCATGCCCTTTGTTGTTTTTTCATAAATTTATGCTTAAGGGCAAAAGGGCGATATAAACTCATTACATTGGCTTGACTGCTGTTGATGTTGTTGCCACTTTTGATGGGACTACCAGGGGGCTACCAATGCTTATATTCCCGGCATTTTTCATCCGAAATATTTGGTGTTCGCTTTTGGGGTTTCATTATGAAAAGGGTTGGGTTCTTCGCCGGCAACAGCTCCAGCTCTCGCTCTCGCTCTGGCTCCTATGTATGTGCGAAAATCACAACATTTTAATCTCATAATCTGAATTTATGTGCCGACTCAATTTCGTTATACTTAACGACATTTTATGCGGTTATTTTATGCAGGCAGCAGCCGAAACTGAAGGAGCTCAAGGGAATCCCAGCGCCAGACTAGCTTCGGCTATATGTATGTGTGAGCTCCCTTTTTCGCCTCGTACAAACACTTTGCGGTTGCGCTGGCACCCTTCAAGCTGAGGGGAGTTTTGGGGGAAAAATGCACTTGGAGAAAATATATATTATGAAAGAGTGACGAAAACTGGGGCTCTAAAGAATATATTTCTACTTTGACTGCTTTTGAAATGTATTTCCTGTATTGTTTTATTGGATAACTTGTTTCTTAGGGGAAAATATGAATTTGGAAATATTTTTGGAGACAAGTTTCTCTTCAACATAAAGGAACAAATAGGAAAATTTAAATTAAATAGCAAATAAAATAATTTAAATTAAATTAAATATTAGCCATAACCAGTGTTTTGTTTATATTTTAATATATGAAATTGAATCTATAATTTCCGCGACCAATTTATTTATTAGTTTATTAAGTATTTTGATTTTTTCCACAGAAATAAAGACGGGATTCCATAAGAGATTAAAAAATTATCTTTTCTTGAAATGTGAAACAGGTTGTTCCACTTCCACCACTTAAACTCTTCAATATAGTTAGCTGCAATTGTGACAAATATTATATTTATATATAGTATAAATTTTACAATTGAACAAGAAAGGAAGCTAACTTCGGCACGCCGAAGTTGGTATACCCTTGCAGATTCCAATTGTATAAATTATAATCTATCCCAATATAATATAATATGAACTACTTTCATATTCATACAATTTTTACAGTTTTACATTATTTTACATTTGTACATATAAAGTAAAATGCAATTTTTGTCCACGTTTACCGATCATTTGTATGGCAGCTATATGATATAGTCGTCCAATTCTTATGAAATTTACAACAAAATTCTGAAAAAATATGAAATACTAGTATCTCAAAGTAGAAGAAATTGTGTTGAAAGCTGACAAAGCTATAATTTTTTTTCTGAAAATTTCACGACCGTTCCTATGGCAGCTATATGATATAGTACTCCGATTTTTATAAAATTAAATCTAAAAATCACAAACAATATAAAAAGCTAATAACCGAGAGTTGATCAAGATATGTTAAAAAACAGAGAAGTTATAATTTTTTTTCAACAAATTTACGGATCGGTTGTATGGCAGCTATATGATATAGTTGACCGATCCGGCTCGTTCCGACTTATGTACTAGTGAGAGTATATAGAAGACTATCTGCAAAGTTTCATTCAGATAGCTTTAAAACTGAGGGACTAGTTTGCGTAGAAACGGACAGACAGACAGACGGACAGACGGACAGACGGACATGGGTAGATCGACTCGGCTGTTGATGCTGATCAAGAATATATATACTTTATAGGGTCGGAGATGACTCCTTCACTGCGTTGCAAACTTCTGACTGAAATTATAATACCCTGCAAGGGTATAAAAAACCCTCAAAAACAGACAAAAGCTAGCCAATATGGTCAACCTCAACTCGGTCTATTAAAATGTCCTTCTACGATACTACTTTTCTCCCAGTGCCCCCGTTAAGTACATCAAATATGTGAGAGAGATCCAGTGCATGTGTGCGCGTATGAGTACTTGAGATTTTCTATGGTCGCACAAAGCACATTAGTTAAAAGTACTGACCAACAAAGCCACTAACAAGCTGTTGGCCAGCAAACTCCCCCCGATAAAAGCCCCTCTCTGACACACTCACACACACTCACTATATATACCCATTTTCCTCCACATTTTCCCCCTGCTTTTCCCCCCACTCACACACTATATTGGAGTGCCATTATGTGCGCTTTACTTTTTCCATCTTCTCCGACTTCCATCGCCTTCTCCTTGTTGCGGCGTCAATCTCGATGACGATGGTGCTGCCGCTCCTCTGGTGTGTCGTCAGCAGTGTTGTCCGGGGGTAAAGTTTTTTAATAAACGCATTTAAATGAATTGATGTATGGGCGAGTTATTCTGGGTAATTTCTCATCGTTTAATATGAAACAAGTTAAGGTTGTGTTCTCATTTCGCCCTCAGTTGGCTTCATTGCCCAAAGAACTTTTATTACCTTCGTATATCACACGGCGAAAGAATGAAAATTTACAATAAAGCGAACAAAAAAACTATCAAGGAAAAGTGCAGAAAAAGGGAAAAAGGAATGAAAGTTGTGCAATTCTTAAAACTTAATGGAGGCAAGTTTTCGCTCAAACAAAAATTGTACAAAAGCAATTTGCAACTTAAGTTTAAAACGTATCAATTTAAATTTAAGTTTATGAGTTGAGAAAGGATTTTTGCTGGGAAATTGTATTCCAGTCCTGTAGTTTATTTATTTTCTCTGTTTGTCTTATCGAAAAAATACTCTCTTATAAATTCACAGCTATCCTAGCATTTTTCTTAAATCATAAAGCTCTCTTCTTCGTTTAACCTTAACTTTTAAATGGAATCAAAAATATATATCGTTCATCTAACTTATCTTAAGCATAGTTTCGGTTTTGTAAAGAATGTATCCATTTTCGGTTTTTAGTTCAAATTGTATTTAAACCAAAGTCTTAAATTCCTAGCCAAGAGCATGACATATTTAACCAAATTGCTTGCATTTCAGAATTTATGTGCAAGGAAAGAAAGTTCTGTTCTGTCGCATTTTTGAGGAATATTCATGTCGATGGGCAGACAGTTTCTTTATACATACAACAATCCAAGGACTTTCCTCTTTTCAATTTATATTATTTGTTTTGCCTTTGTCTCTGTCGCACTTTGACTTTGTCTTTTATTTATACAAATTGCTTTTGTTTTCGGCTCTCTCAACTCGGCTGCTACGCTGCCTCCTGCTTTGTTTATTCAGCTCGGCTTTTGTTGTTGTCTTGCCATCAATTCGCCTAAATATTTATGTTTTTATATATATATATATATATTCTTTTTTTATGGCAAAAAATTTCTGCATTCGCTTTGCTTTCCATCAGTTCCTGGTCGTTGTGGCCCGTCTATTGACGCCATGGTAGCCATTCTGCTTGCTGCCCGCCTTGCGATTACCATTGCTGGAGCCCGAGTTTGAGTTTGAGTTTGAGTTTGAATTGCTGGCCAAGTCCACATCCGTTTCGGCCACGATTGGCGGGCCCCAAGAAACTTGTCGCCGCACTGTTGCCGGTCCCGCAACAGGACCATAACCTGCTGTTGCTGTGGCTGCTGCTCCGGCAGGACCTCCGTTTCCCCCGGTTCCTGGCTTGCGTCGCTTGGAGCTCGCTCCTCTCTGCGGCAGTTGTCGCTGTTGCTGCTGCAAGGGCTGCTGTTGCTGCTTTTGAATTTCATGTTGCTGCTGTCAAAGTGCAGAAATGTTTCGAATTGCTTTTTATTAAAAACTTTTTCCTTCCGTTTTAAATATTTTACATATATATAAATATATATATTTTATTTCGGGTTGCAGTAAAGACATTCCTTTTATAACATTTTTCTTTGATTAGTTTTGTTTCGTGGCATGCAGTGACATACCTTCATGCATAGTTTAGTCAGTTCTTTTTTAATTAACATGCGCGAAACGACGAAATTCTTTTCACATATTGCTCACTTGTTAGTAATTTAATTTGCATATTTGGTAAATTCGTTATCCTCTGTCTGCTCTTCGGAGAACGAGAACTTTATTGTTCGCTCTCCCAGAATTACCCATTGAAGTGAGGAATTTCCAGATGAAGCCCTGAAGCTCTGGAGAGTATTGTGTGTCCGGCTCATTGTTCACTTGTTTAGCAATTATTTTGTTACTCGTTTCTTTTGTATTACATATTCTAACAAAGACCTCAAGTAGAATAGAAATTTGACAAGCATATATGTTTGGGCTAATTAAAATGGAAAAATGGCATAATATAAAGGGAAAACTGCATAATAAAGACTTTGTTTTGATTTGCTTTTTGCATAATAAAAATATGAATTGCTTTAAATTACTAGGAAATAAGTAATTCCAATGTTTAGTTCTACAAATTATTCACAAAAAATATTTTTCTGTAATCTTGTAATCAATTATTTATTCAATAATAATATTGATAGTAAATATCTAGTGATTTCCTTGATTAAAAGTTAAATCAAAACAGTTTACCTATAAGCAAATATCACAACCCCTTTTCTCTATATTTATTTAATTTAATTTACACATCATTAGTCCGCTTCGACTTCTTTGCCTTCATTAAGATTTACAGAAAACTTGAGAGCAAAATCTGTGGTATGATTCCTGCATGTGGGTGTTGCTAGGTGGTTTTTCCTGTTTTTTGTGTGTGTGTTTTTTGGTAGAGTTCTTTCGGGTGTATTTTCTGGGTGTTCTTTTGGGTGTCTGCTGGCTGCTTTTTGGTTGTGCAGACTTTGTTGTTGCTGCAGCTGTGTGTGCGTGTGGGTTGGGGTTTCGTTTTTGCATTCTAAGCTCGTAATGAGTTTCACCGCAGCATTGTGGTAGCTGGCAAAGTTAAGTGCGTGCTGCGTTTGCGGCAGGCCCAAATGAACAGCAGTAGTTCGTGGTGACTGGAGAGGGGGAAAAGCTGGAAAAGCGCCGAAGAAGCGGAGCAGCAGAAGATGAAAGAAAAGTGCAAAGACGCCCACAAACATTTCTGAATAAAAAAAAGAAGAGAAGGAAACTTGGCATGCATGACAGGAGCAAAAGCAGCAACAGCCACCAGCTGAGGCACTTGCACTTTTTGGTTGCTCTTCAAACAAAAGCTGCAGCTTTCACTACAGTAAAGACAGGGTATTGTGAATATACTTGACTT
>VNJR01011633.1:33795-48161 GCA_008042585.1 Drosophila punjabiensis | reverse complement strand
CTTTCATTAAATTTGCAAAATATTTAAACTTCTCATTTCATTTTAATTAAAAGCTTTAGTTTAAACCTAGATTTTGGTAAAAACATTCTTTCTGTTTTCGTTTTTGGGAGAGTGTATACCCTTTTCTGTGGAACGGATATCGAACATATTTATAGTCCGCATTAATGGACATTCACACACAGCTGATGCCCGAAGAGCTACCCGCACTCGATTACGCATTTGTATGTAAATGTCCTTCTGTGTGGAATTTATTATGGGTTTCATTCTTAATAGCGCCGACAAAAACATATTAAAGGTTGATTTAAGACAGATTGAACTCGAAATCGAGAAATGGATATATGCTCCTCATCAAGGTTCAGTATTGGATTCGATTTATGAATTTAACTCTCTGCCTTTAAATCAAAAACAGACCGAGGTAAAAGTAGAATTGATTTTTCTGCCAGAACTGTATTAATTTATTCATCTGCCACAAGGATTCATGTTTGTTACCATTTGTTCCTCTATGATAGGACGGTGACTGTGTCCTTGTGTATTTATGGGCAGTCATGAGTTTTAAGTGTCGGCAGCTGCACTCCTGTTTCGAGTAGCCAGGAAAACTGTAACATGTAAATCAATCAGATCTAAATAATCTACAACACTACGTACTGTAGATGGGCAACAAATCAAATGCCAGGAGAATAAAAAGAGAGTAAAGTCTATTTAAAGCACACTGTGATTTCTTCAAAAATGTTCCCCTGCATGTGAGCCTTTAACTGAAAATGAAGCTGGTTTTGAAATAATATAACGCTATGTTCGCGAAATTAAATGGTTTGCAGAAAACTCGCTTGTTCAACCATATTACATTTCTTAGCTGGATTATTTTGGCTAAGCCCTCAAGTAGGTTCCTCGTTCATGTTTCCACCGCTGTTGCCAAAAATATTCTGGCTAACAAGATAAGGGAATCGGCGAGTGAAGTGAGAGCGGAATGGGCAAGGAATCTTCAAAGCTGAGCCAAAACATTCACATAAAAATTTTGCAAATGAAATATGCACCACTGCAACCATTTCAGAGGTTCAGCACGGACAACAAAAAAGCATAAATAACCAAAATATATAGGTATACCGAACTTTATTCCGTTTATTTACTTTTGGTGCTCAAAAAGCGAAAGTGGTTGCACGAAACGTTTATAAACGTCAAGAGGGGTATGAAAAATAATACTTAACATGTGCTGCGACCGCATAAAATTGGTACGTTACATGTTAGTTATATTTTTAAGTCTTTTCAAGAAAGCTTTTTAATTTTAAGATTTCAAGAATAGGTCCTAAGAAATTTGCTTAGTCTCGTAATCAATTAAATTGGTTCTCCCACTTCAGATTTTTTTAGTTTGTGCCATTCCTATTTCCGAATCCCAAAACGGCTATAGAGATTTTTGCAATTTTATACACAAACGATCGCAAGAGCAACGGGCCGCAATGCAGGCAAAGGGTGCGGCTTCAGGGGTTAGATAATAGCCACTGACACAAGGGCTTTTTGGGGGAGTCAAATTGGGATGAGGATGCATCGGGAGCTGGCAGTGCTGATGCGGATGCGGATGGGGGTGTGGCAGTGGAAGTGGTAGTGGACGTGGACGTGGAGTGTTGGCTCCACCTCAAAAAAATCAGCTCGGCAGCCGTAATCAGTGCAGCCAATGCAAAAATTGTTCACGAAATGAAAACTAATCGATGGCAGAGCGCGGGGCTGGGGCCACCGCAAGGCACGGGGGCGGTGCACGGTCTTGTTAGCCAAAGGGGGCGTGCCCGGCTTGATGGCCCCTTCCTCTAGGTGTTTTACACGCTGGACGTGCATAAAATTGTGCGCAGCCCGGCGTACGTGGCAGGAGGCAGGAGCGAACGCAGGAACGGAAGCTGAGCTGGAGCCGTCACGGGATTCCCATCACGTATCGCAATTTAAATTAACACTTTGATATTTTTAGCTAAACGTGTCGCGGTTTTCTGCAAGCCGCTCCCGAGGAGAGTGCCGGCATCCGCAGGACTTTTGCCGCCATATAACAGTGCATTTATTATTTTAATTAAGCGTTTAGCGCCGCACAGGCGAGACGTGTGAAATTCTCACTCATATTCGAGAGCCATAATCAGTCACTCATGAATTCTATATTTTTCAACCCCATTTTGACGGGTAAATGCATGTTTTGTCTGCTTGTGGGAATTGCTTCTCGCACAAAAATCAGAACCAGGATATTCGATGCTCCCCTGCGAATTAGTTTCTATTGTCGGAACTCGGGGCTTTTGCAGCTGCACAACAACAGCCGGGCGAATAGGTGCAGCGAGGCCAAGGAATGCATAATTATGAACAAAGTTCTCATTTATTTTCGCGCTGAATTAATTAAAAGTTCACTTATGCCCGGCATTTGCATAAAAATTACATTTTAATTGCGCTTCATTTGCGTAGAGTGCGCCGCGTCGTCTTCGTCTTCGTCTTTGCCTTCGTCATCGTCCTCGTCAGATCCTGCCTTCTGCTCGCCGTTATGAAAAATTCCCCCCTCCCCGAGCGGGCAGACGTGTCACGGGGCGGACTTTGTGCCGGAGCGCCTGAGAAGTGCACTCGAGACAGACAAGAACACTCGGAGACCCACTACAAAGCGCACTTGCCAGTCGTAATGAAAAAACACATTTTCCTGGCGAGAACTCCTTCGAAGAGGGGTTAAAAGAAGTTCTCGGGAGGGGTTAACAAATAGAAATATTTATTAGGATACCGAGATTTTTTCGCAAGCTGCGTTCTGTTGTATGTTAATAAGAGAAATTAAAATTATCTGCAGGAGTCCATAATACAGAAAAGTGAGTTGATTAAATAGCAAGTGCAAATGCAAGGAAGTTTGAAAATAAATGCCAGAGATAAACTGAATTACTCAGGATATTAAATAATCTAGGAATGTCATTTGTGTATCGAAATCTAATAACGACAAAAGTGGAGGAAATCCTTTCCAGCAAGAAGACATTCAAGCCACTTGCAACGGCTGCGCAAATGCTGTGTGACAGTAATTTTCAGTTCATCGCATTAAATGTGCCCCTATTAGCTTAACAAGTACCTGACAAATAAGTTAATTCCCGTACGTAAACATCAGCGAACATTAACGCCTTTCCCCGCTCCCTGCCCCGAAATATATGTATGTGGATGATGGAGGCCCCCTGCCGAGGGTGCAAAGAGCTCGCTCCGCAGTTAATGGAAAGCTGCCAGACAACACCCCCCGGCATTTCATCAACTTGGTCCAATGCACAGGGCCAACTCAACAGAGCGACAGAGAGCTGGCAAAAAAAGTTGGCCGAAATATTCTCAAGTTTCGGCTGGATTTGGCTTGTTTCCCTGTAGCTGTTGTTCCTTTTCCATACCCGTCAATCGCAAAGATGAGGGGTATGATGTAGCTGAAGAAATCAGGTCCCTATCGTCTGTAACACTAGAAATAGTTGCTTTTTTAAGTACTTATTGAATGTAATAAATGTATATAGTTATAGTTTTCCCTTCTCCAGAATACTCCTATTATATTTTAACAAAGTTTAAAGTTCAAATAATAAATTACACAATAAAATAGAATCCCCTGTGTGAGTTATTTAACTAAGAACGCGAGAAAGATTGACACCAAAAAGTAGGCAATGCTTTTTGCTAGCCCACTGCCGGGTATTTAAGGGTCGTGGCCTTTGAACAAAGCCGACTTACTGGCATTTCTTTTGCTCATTTCCGAATACGGGCAACCTGAGGTTTGTTTTAATTTGCCGCTTCTCTATGAAGCCGAGCTTCTCTCCGCATCCCAGACAGAGCCATTGTCTTACGGAGGGAAGTAAAACTTTTGCATTTTCTCATTTTCGGAAAATGTGCAAAGGGATTTGTTTTCATGTCTGCTCCTGGTGGCAGCACTCCTGCTGTTCCTGTTTCGGGTCCGGGCCTTGGTCCTGTTCCACGCATTTGTGCGCTTATGTTGTTGCCTGATATGATTTCTGCCTTTGTCCCCCGGATGCGAATGCGTGTGTCGGGGGTCCTTTGAGATTATTTTTGCGATGCGGCGGCACAAAGGACAACAGGCGGGGGCCCGAGCTCTGGCTGCAAATAAATAAAGCCAAATACATCTGTTTTCCCATAAATTGTATGAGCATCTGAGTGCGTGTGGGCGAGTACTTTTATGAACAAGTACCAGCCACGAAATGATATCTTGCCTTCGGTTTGTTGTGCCACAAAGTTTTCCGTTTGCCTCTGCGGTTTCCCGGCGATAATCTCAAATTATCTTTTGTGTACTCGATATGGGGACTCGGTTCGGGGTCATCGCGGGGATTAGCATAATGCCAAACTGTTTACTGGAGCAACATTTATAATTATACGCAGTTCTGGCCAAAGTAAAGCTCTACTTCTGTTCTTATTTCGCCGTTTTGGTTGTGCTTCTATTTCTAGAAGAAGAACTTTACGATTCCGATTTCAATGATAAATTCGGGCACACCCGTAATGTGTGTGTGTGTGTGTGCGATTGTGCCAGGATATATGCTCGCTACAGCTTCCTTTGTTGTCGAACGTTTCCTTGGTCGCCTGCTGCCGGGGAGCATTTGCCTATTAGACCACGTTCTCGGCTTCCTGTGGCAAATTACATTGTTTTATTTGAATTACGATTTGTCGTGGCCAGAACAGGGTCCTGCCTGCTCCCAGTTCGGCCATCTCCCCCGCCTACCGACGGCATGTCCTAGACATGAAAGCTGCTTTGGTATAATTTAATTTGCCCCACTCAGAGGGAAATGCGTGTTTATGTGATTGTCCTGGCAGGGAGGTCCCCTAATGGGCGAGCGGGCGCGGTGACACTTGGCATCGGCTTTCACCCTCACGAGATTATAGACTTTAATACGCTATTCGAATTGCATTATTCACGCGTGCCAACAGTCAGGGCCTGTCAAGGCGCCCATTATAATTGAATAAATCAGAGCTGCTCGCAAAAACTCCATCGCATTTTCGCCACGTACGTGCCGCGCTCCCAAAAACAATTAACCTCCGAGAGCTGCGAAAGTTGGCAATCCCGGAGCTCAGCTGGACGCCAGAATGCAGCTCCCGCGAACTTTGCTTCATTCCGCTCCCCTGCATCGGGCGGAACTCTTTTTCGGCTCGTTTATATTGTCCGTGGACATGCTAAAAGGATCCGAGGACGGGACGGAAATCTCCTCCAGCCAGGGCTCCGTGCCACCTGGAATGCGGCGGCACGTGGCGCATTATTCGTGGCGCGAAACAAGTGTAAATTCCGAGATGATGGCTTACTCGGATTTTTCGTGTCCAAGGTAATAAATGGAACGAAGTTGACATCCTCCTCCAGCTTGACTGGCCGCAAGTTGCGGTATGCACCTCTCCCATCTAGAAACCAACACCTCTTCATGCACTCCGGGGAAATTTAGTTCGAGAACTTTTTGGTGTGAAGACTTACCTTTCTAAAACTTTGTGTATATATTTCTGCTAAATTTTTAACTTTTTTGTAGTGGCTCTGTTTGTAGTAAAATTTTTTATAAGAGTTTAATATCAATAAAAAAAATGAAAGTAATATATATTTATATATTGCTTTAATGTACCTAACAACTTACACAGTTTTATTTTATAGTGCCGTAATTCTGCCCAACTAACCCATTTGATCAAAATCACAGCAATTTCGAAGGTCTGCATGGTGACAGTAAACAAAAAATACATAATAAAACGTTTATTGCCATCTCACACTTGAAATATTGTCATAATAACATTGCATTCACACCTAAGCCAGCACTCTGCTTACAAAAATAACCTTAAGCCAAGCCAACAAATCTCCGGCATATTATTGATCTACTGAGCGGAGCAAAAATGTCTGGAAAACTCAACAAAGTTTTCTCGACAATGACTAAAAAGTCGCTGTCCGCCAAAATAATCAAGTAAAAACTGAAAAGTGATGTGCGGGATCAGGGGAAGGCAGCGAGGTGGATTACGTGTGGAACTGGACCCTGGCAGGACATTAGCACTGCAGGAAGAATCGGATGCCAAGCAGGAGGAAAAACCAAAGGAAAAACTGGTGCTAAGCGACACTCACGTGTGCAAGTGTCTATCTGCTTTGTTGGAAGACATATGCTCAGCACTTAGGAGCCCCTCACCTCCAGTTCATGGCTAACTCCACCCGACCCACCTGGCATCGTTTTTTCAGCTTTCGGGCAAAAGCAAACGCTTTTCCTGCATTAGTTTTTGCACAACTCACGGCGTTTTTGCAGCTCTCAGCTTTGCCGCTCCTTTTGGCCTTTCACACCATCCTTCGGGCCAATTGCGGCGCACGTATGTGAATGGTTTTGTGGTAAATGTTTTTCAATTCCTTTTCGCGCTGAACTTTTCGGGCGGTACTGCCGCCGCCGAAAAGTACACAAATTTAGCGTTCTATTTGCACCTGCTCCGGCCGCCTCTCAATGCGGTGCCAAGGTGTTTCTAAGTGCCGACAATTCGGCTTGGAAAGGCGGAAATAGAGCTTATTATGTGGCCCATTCCAGTAGCCGGTAGCTCCTCGGCCAAGTCAAAGGCGGTGGTCGCAGTTCGAGGCATTCACTTCGCCAGATTCTCTCATTTCGCAGCTCGCAGCTGGCTTTGAATCGAGATTGAATGGAATCGGAGGAAGTGCCATTGAATTTAGCCTGAATGGGGACCTCGTTTACCACATACTCTCAGGAGTCATTTTCATTTGTTGCCGCTTTTACCCAACGCTTTGATTGGATGTGGCCCAAAACATTCTGGCCCATTTTCTGGCTTCTATTTATGGGAGTGTGTGGGGATGAGATGAGATTTTCAACTTTTTAATCCTTAAAGCCACTTAGAATTTAAACTACAATTAATTGTTAAATACCGTTGGTAGGTATAAAGGTAAAATCTGTCGTAACTTAAAACCTCTTCTGTCAATTTTATTATATTTAAATATTCTCTATAGCTTCGGAAAATCATGAATAATTCTCTTTTAAAATGAATTTAAGTTAACAAGAAATATATTTTAATTAGAAGTATTTTATTACCGAGAAGGAGCGAGCCAAATAATTGGTCGAAATCAAATAAGCAATTCCAAGCCAAAGGCAATGAGGCGAGCAAACCTAAAGGAGAATGGCAAACAGAAATGGTAAATGGTAAATAAAAGGAGTGCGCATCAATGCATTCAATAAAAAATAAATTGATTTCGAATGGAAAACGCAGGAATGGCAACGGAGGAAGTGCACCAGGTGAGCTGGCACTGGAGTGTGCAAAATTATTTTGTGCGCACTTTAAGGAGCGGGGTAACAGTGTCCCAATCCAAATACAGGTATCTGGAATTGCTTTCCAGGAATCCGTACCAAGCTGGAATGTTTTTCTGATTAAATCCAGGCCAAGATATGTAAAGGCCAATCAGCTGGATTAGGTCGCCTTCGGCCACAGAGAATAAATATTATTGCAAAACTAACCGCAGCTATTGCTCCCGGGCCGAGCCAAAGGCTTGGCTAAACAATTCAAATTATGATGTGAACAATGCGGAAATGCAGCAATAAAGCTAGTTGTTCTACACATTTGTTGGTCGGTCAAACGAGCAATTCTGTTAAATTAAAACCTCAGCCTCAAAAACAGAGACAGGGTGCGGCCGGATGAGAAACATGTTGCCGGCCACCCGGCTGAGTGAAAAGTTCATAAATTCTATGCGTGCGTGCTGCTAAAATGGTCCGAACTTCTGTCAGAGTCCCCACAAGGGAGGACGGTTCGGGCCCGAGTGGGGTATAATTCCTTGTCCGAAAAGGACATGTGCTGAGTGCCCGCAGAGGGTTGAGTTCGTCCGCCCGCAACTGTCACTCGGCGCTCAATGGCACAACCCGACTGCAGGCTTTGCCCACAATGATATTTCAAATTTCAAAATTTCAGCAGCAACAATGGCAACAACACCAGGAATGTCCGCATCGACGAATGTAATTGACATTTCTTTAAGCGTTCGCATGTTCACATCTAGAAAATATCCCAAAACCAAAGACAAGACAAGAACTTCTGGTCCATCCTCGTCCTCGGCCCAGGCTGTGCGAGTACGTGTCCGTAGATGGAACCAATAAGTCCCGGAACACGTAGCCGAGCCGATGTCACCTTATCTGCAGTGTGTCTTCGGGAGCCAAAGATTGCCCTAATAAAGTGACCTCTGGTAATCCAAATTCAGAGGCTCCGCTGCCAGGATCCCTGACCCAACATCAACCCCATAAAATCATAAAAATGAAGCCGGAGAGCGAAAGAAAGAAAGTAGTGAAGACGACCGGGGAACAGGCCGAATCCAAATCGAAAAAGTTTTCGCTTAGGCCCGGCATTAAAAACTTGGCAGCTTGTTAAGCCCTACAAGGGGGCAAGGGGGCAGCGGATTGTAGTTCGCAGTGCTGGGGGCCAAATTAAATCCGCAAACTGTAGACAAAATGCAATAAAATAAATTGCAACAATATCCGCAAAAACCAAGCCGGAGAGCGGGGCTTAACAAAATAAAAGTTCCTTATAAATGATGCTGCTGTATTTGGAGTGAACATAATATAAATTTTCACCGAGCTGAGAAGGAGCCAAATGAAAGGTGACAGCTGGGATGTGGGGAAATGGGCTCCGGCAGCGACTACAGCTACGGCTTCAGCTACGACTATGGCTATGGCTAAACAATAGTTCAGAAAAAAATAAGTTGAAAACGAGTGAGAAAAACTTAAGTGCCCGTTAAATTTCCCAGCGGACTAATGATAAAAGTTACGCGACTCCTGCCGCACCTTCGGCCCCCACGGTCGTCCGCCCATTTTCCTACCTTGCCGGCATTGCGTTTCCTGGCATGTCGGATTTGTTTGCTCTTTAACCCTTTCCATTCGCAGCTTGTTCATTGTTTTTTCCTTTTTTTGCCTTGGCCAGCTTTCTTTTTTGTTGCTTTTGCTCCTTGGCTGGAGTAGCGGTAAATACATTGCGGCATTCAAGTTAATTTACCACAAGAAAGGAGCCAGCATGGAGCGCAGCGGAGGAGCGGAAAAGCGAGTGGAGCGGGGGGAGCAGTCACGGAAAGGGCTGAAAAAATGCAATGAAAATTATGTTGAACCAGGCCAAGGGATCGTAATTAGTTTACTGCCATTTAACTTGCTACATTAGTTGCAATTACGCAGTAAATATTGCTCATTTATTGTGTAATTCATTTGCGTTTTTTAAACTGTCTGCCAGGGATTTTTTTTTTTTTTCATCTAAAATTTTCCGAGTGAAGGAGAAGCTGTCAGCAGGACAACATTGCTCATGTTGTGAGCTCATGTTACTTAAAATTTAAATTCTGTATCTCTAGTTACTAGTTAAATTATAGGATCAGAGTGCTTTAAAAGTCATTAAATTAAAGTGACATCGTGTAAGGATAACCGCAACTGCGGCTGTGTGTGATTAAATTTCATGACTAAACGGACATTCGATAAGCCTTTTACGCCCTTGAGCCCTAAGTAGATTTAACACTTAATGCTAAACGCTTTAAATGACACTACAAAAATCTTGAAAAAAGATGCGAGTGCTTCAAGTACTTTACAGAATTTAATTGATGCAAATTGTTGTTCGGGATTCCATTTAAATATTTTACGTTCGTGGCTGTTGGCACTGAATGCGTGCGAGCGTGCGTTTCGATTTGTGTTTGTTATGTGCTTTGCATAATTTAACACTTTGCCTTAAAAACAATCAAATTGTCAAGTGTCAAAAGTTCGTGTCAGGCCAACCGGAGTGTCAGGCCGACCCGCTCATCTGGGCTCTGTTTGCTCTCCCATGTAAATGTAAATAAAAATGCATTAAAAATGTAGCTGTAATTTACACACTCACACTTTACCGGGGAGGTGAAACAGGACCGTCCGTTGGCGTAAAAGGGATAACGGGGGTCCACCGTAAGTGGGTGCTTGTGTGCAATATTTTGCATTTGCCTGCCACTTTTTCCGGTTTGCTCTGACCACAAAGTGTTGGCCATTAACCGAGAGCGCACTCTGGCCCACTCACCGGCCCGTTTATGCTTCGAAAGTTTAATCGGAATTCGAAGTAGAAAGTGCGGGCTTTTGTCGGAAGGCCATGAAGAATGGACTTCTGTTATTCAACAAAAGGATAATGCATTTGAATTGTAGTCCTACAAGAAATGAAGTTTAATAGTGCACTCAAAGCACTTAAAGCTGAGTATAAAAACAATTTCATCATTCAATGCTGTTTTTATAGATTTATTAAGCTTTTGCTGAGTTCTTGAAAACTCTTCGCGAAGTACAACGCATGAACCTGGCCCCGGACGGAGAGGCTGACCAGCAGACAGGAGGGCTGACGCGTGTTAATTTGAATAAATTATTAAAGCACGTGATGAGCGCGACCTTTCAACCAATTGGGGCCACCGCCCCCGCACACCGATCCGTCTCCGTCTCCCGTCTCCTCCACCCCCCGCATGCCATGTGCAATTAAGCACGAAAAAACCAATCAAACTGGGAATAAATTGCGCCATAGTTGCAGCTGCAGCCGCACAGCGACCAGTGTTGCCATACGGCGCCGATTTCAAGAGTATTTTTTTTTTTTTGCAAAGCCAGCATTTTGCGAGCGGGGTTTTTTGCTCTCGCCGGGGGTTCCCTTTTTATTGTGGCCGCTGGGCGAAAATTGTTTGCATTGCATTCTCTGCTGATGCATGCGAATTGAGAAATATTTGCAATTTAGCAAAATACACCCGGAAGCGGGTCCGGATCGAAGCTTGAGCTGCGCTGTCGATTGCCGATAGCCGCATTTCACTATTCGCAATTTCGATTCCGTATTCATATTTGTGTTTGGCTTTTCGTATTTGGACTCAGCTTTCAACACGCCCCAAGTGCGTGCGGAATGACGGCAATTAAGGTTATGAACAGGTCTGATATGTTTCTACCTTTTGTTCTCTCACGTGGACAAGCACTGGATTTGCGATGAAACAAAGGAAAGGAACTAAATTCGAAAGTGGCTTGGCAAATATACTGGCATTTTTCTAGTAAAATGATCTTTATTAAACTGGGAACTTGGTAACACAATTGCTTTTTAATTTTCTGCTGCTACACACAACTGCCCGACGGGCAACAGCGTTCCGATCAGTTCAGTTCTCGGGTGCAATTTAGAAAAATACCTCCTGAATAGGGTCCGAATTGAATTTTGACATTTGCTGTTACTTGTCGATATTTCACTTCGTATTTGAATTTGTGTCTTGCTGTTTCCAATTATGCTATTTAGACTTGGCTATCAGCAAAACCGAAGTGGCAATTAAGGTTATGTGCATGCCTGATATATGCATTTTGCAACCGATTCTCTCGCGTGGAAAAGCGCAGGATATTAAAAAAAATAATGGTCAATTATTGCAAGTGGTTTTGTAAAAGTACATTTATATTTCTTGTAAAAAATTCTGTTTCCAACGGATTAACGCCAGAGCCAATAAGAGTTCAAAACATTTACTGTCCTCACTTGAAATACCTTAAAGTTAATCTAACAATCTCGAACTAAATTGATAAAATTTTCCCATTATACTATTTCTACAAAATCAATAAGAAATATGAACAAAGTAGACAGATATCAACACTAATCAAAACGATCAAACGAATATCTAAAATATACATTTTCCGTCGCTACACAAACTGCCAATCGGCCGGTCCGCCCAGTTCAATCGTCGGGCACAGTGATGCAGCAGAGGATAGAATAAAGTATAAATACAATTTGTATGCTTGATGTAATTTCATTTCCACTTATCTTGGTATTTTCTCTGCATTTTGCTTCATGCGATTGATTTATCGCACAGAAAATAATAGGCAGCCAATGTCTGTGCATCCTGCGAAAGGACTCGCCGCTCGCCCTCCATTCGGCATCCCTGAGCCGGGCTCAGTTCATATTCAAATGCTTACGCTTAAATGTCAATAATACGTGAAATTGAACTGCCAATTCAATCTTCGCAACTACTCCGTTCGCTCCTTCACTGCTCGGGCGAAATCATTTCCATATAAGCGTTTTCCCATCTCCCTATTTATATATGTGTATTTCTTTTCTTTCCGTTTGCAATTCTTTTTTTCCCCTTTGTATTTTGAAGCACAAATTCTTTCTGTTCATATGTGGAAAAACTATTTGCAAAAGTCTCAAGTGTGCTCGCTTCCCGGCGACGGCACAGGAGCTGCGGAGTGCCGGATCCTGAATTTACGGGACTCCGGGGTGGCCGGGGGAGGCGTCGGACCCTTTTAAACGACGCCTGCAAATTGTACGCAGATCGCATTACACTTGCTCCAGCGGACGGCATGTGCAACTGCCGGCTGCCTCTGCGGATTGCTTCACATTCGGCTGCACTTCCTCCGCCCCGGCCTGCGCTCGCTCCCCGTCCCAGGGCTCGTTCGAAAAATTGAAAGATTTATTTCTTAGTTCTTTGCGATTACATTTCCACCGAGCTAATGTGTTCCGATCCAACGGCTACGTCGTGGCAGTTTGTCAACTGTCATTGCATCAGACATTGAATGGCGGACCGGCGACAGGGACTGGGTATTGAGTGCCGAATACGGGGTATCCGGGCATCGGTGTATCCGGGAGTCGGGCTCCCGGATCGGGGGAGACTTGTCGCATTTTGTTGACAACTACATTGCAAATACGGCAAAGTAATCAGCATTGTGTAAATAACAAGTTATGTGTCTGCGAGTGCAGCTGACAAAGCGAGTGGTAAGCGATATGCAATCAGGCGAAAATAAATCGCTGAAAGGGCTTCCAAGACGCGCCACTCTGGATAGCATTGAGTATCTGGTTCGGGGAATAGCGGAATATTAAATATTTTCCACGCAAAATGCATTGTTGCGTGCCTTTCCCCGCGCACCGGAAATAATTGAATATTGACTAAGGTCAGCAGGTAAGCGCCTTAACTTAAAGGCACAAAAAATGGCGTAAAAACAGCTGCAACTATGCGTATGGTTTTTGTTCTCAATGGGCACTTGACGGACTTCGCAGCGAAGGTAAGCCACCGAGAAGAGGTGAAAATAGTCAGAAAAACTTGGTCAACTGGCCAGTTAGCCGCGGGTTTTCCCAACGGGTGGTCGGTCGTCGTTGAGAAATAATAAACTATTCGGTTAGTGAATTTGAAAAGCCAAAAACCGTTAGGGAATTATACTTAAAAAAATAATGTCAGAATGAGCAACAAATATAAATCGAATTGTTGTAGGTTTTTTATACCCTTGCAGTGTATAATAATATAAGTCATAAGCTTGCAACAAAGTGAGGATGTCGATTCCGACCCTATAAACCATATATAATCTTGATCAGCATTAACAGCCATCTAACAATGTTTCCTAAAAAAAATCGACAAAATTTTCAAAAATTCACAAAAAATGTAATTATTTAAATTTAAAATGTATAATGCTGATTACTTAACATAATAAAAACTAGCATAAAAAGGCTTTCCAAATCGAAATTCATGAATTGATCAATTTTCCTGACACAATGTTATACTGCAAGGCTATATAGACATCGGCTTCTCGAAGTTAGATTCCTTTCTTGTTGTTTAATAAAACAAAACAACGTTATAAATATTTTAATGCCATACAGAGTATCATAAGGATAAAAAAAAAATCTCAAGGGACCGTACTTTATTCGATTAAATACATTTTTTTTCTCCCTCTTCTTGCTTTCTGATGACCAAATCAATGGCTTAAGTCTCGTGAACAAACATAATGTTCAGCGTAGAATAAATATTTCTATGATACAAGTAGACTTGCAGCAAAACCCAAGAATTGAGGCTCGTCTGGCCGGCGCCATGGAAAAGACAAAATCAATTATTTTGATCGATTGCTTTGAAAACATTTAAAGAGTGAAGGAGAACACCTTTGGGCTTTCCAACAGTTACCTGTTCAGCCATCTTTTAACGCCCGTATTAGCCCAGGCAATGACCCACTTCAAGGTCGAAATAGGGCTTCTCCAGGCTGATTTTGCTCACGTTTCGTTTTCATTTTCCCATTCCAGAGGTCCCCTGACCATCAACGGCTGACCATGAATTTAATTCGTCAATGAGGAGTAAATAAGTGAAAGCTTCATATTCACCTGACCGTGTTACTTTTGAGAACAAAAATGGACCCAACCGAAGCTGCTCCAGCATCTGCTGCTGCTCCAGCGGCGCCACCACTGACCTCAACGCCAGTGGCTGCTTCTGTAGCAATCACTGTTCAACCGGTGACGACTGCTCCTGTACCAGCAGCTCCTGTAGCCGCAGCTCCTGCCGCCGCTGACTCTGTAGCCGCTGCTCCTGTCGCCGCTGCTCCTGTCGCCGCTGCTCCTGTCGCCGCTGCTCCTGTCGCCGCTGCTCCTGTCGCCGCTGCTCCTGTCGCCGCTGCTCCTGTCGCTGCTGCTCCTGTCGCCGATGCTCCTGTCGCCGCTGC
>VNJR01011633.1:0-32756 GCA_008042585.1 Drosophila punjabiensis | reverse complement strand
GTCGCTGCTCCTGTCGCCGCTGCTCCTGTCGCCGCTGATCCTGTCGCAGCTGCTCCTGTAGCGGCTGAACCTGTAGCAGCTGATCCTGTAGCTGCTGCTCCTGTCGCCGCTACTCCTGAAGAGGCTGCTCCTGTAGCCGCTGCTCCTGTCGCAGCTGCTCCTGCCGCAGATGCTCCTGCCGCTGATGCTCCTGAAGCCGCCGATCCTGTAGCCGTTGCTCCTGTAGCCGCTGCTCCTGTCGCAGCTGTTCCTGTCGCCGCTGCTCCTGTAGCCACTGCTCCTGCCGCAGCTGCTCCTGTAACCGCTGTTCCTGTAGTAGCTGATCCCGTAGCCGCTGCTCCTGTCGCCGCTGCTCCTGTCGCCGATGCTCCTGTCGCCGATGCTCCTGTCGCCGATGCTCCTGTCGCCGATGCTCCTGTCGCCGATGCTCCTGTCGCCGCAGCTCCTGTAGCCTCAGCTCCTGCCGCCACTGACCCGGTCGCCGATGCTCCTGTAGCCACTGCTCCTGCCGCAGCTGCTCCTGTCGCAGATGCTCCTGAAGCCGCTGCTCCTGTAGTCGCTGTTCCTCTCGCCGATGCTCCTGTAGCCGATGCTCCTACCGCAGTTGCTCCTGTCGCCGCTGATTCTTTAGCAGATGCTCCTGTAGCCGATGCGCCTTTGACCGCTGTTCCTGACGCAGCTGATCCCGTAGCCGCTGCTCCTGTCGCCGATGCTCCTGTACCCGCAGCTCCTGTAGCCTCAGCTCCTGCCGCCATTCATCCGGTCTCCGATGCTCCTGTAGCCACTGCTCCTGCCGCCGCCGATTCTGTAGCCGCTGCTCCTGTCGCCGCTGATTCCGTAGCCGCTGCACCTGTCGCATCTGATCCTGTTGCCGCTGATCCTGTCGCCGATGCTCCTGTAGCCGATGCTCCTGCCGCAGCTGCTCCTGTGACAGCTGTTCCTGTAGCAGCTGATCCCGTAGCCGCTGCTCCTGTCGCCGCTGATCCTGCCGCAGCTGCTCCAGTTGCCGCTGCTCCTGTAGCCGCAGCTCCTGCCGCCGCTGATCCTGTAGCCGCTGCTCCTGTCGCCGATGCTCCTGGCGTAACTGCTCCTGTAGCGGCTGAACCTGTAGCAGCTGATCCTGTAGCTGCTGCTCCTGTCGCCGCTGATCCTATCGCCGCTGATCCTGTCGCCGATGCTCCTGTAGCCGCAGCTCCTACCGCCGCTGATCCTGTAGCCGCTGCTCCTGCCGTAACTGCTCCTGTGACAGCTGTTCCTGTAGCAGCTGATCCTGCAGCCGATGCTCCTGCCGTAACTGCTCCTGTAGCGGCTGATCCTGTAGCAGCTGATCCTGTAGCTGCTGCTCCTGTCGCCGCTGACCCTGCCGCAGCTGATCCAGTTGCCGCTGCTCCTGTAGCCGCTGCTCCTGTAGCCGCTGCTGCTGTAGCCGCAGCTCCTGTCGCCGTTTCTCCTGCCGTAACTGCTCCTGTAGCGGCTGATCCTGTAGCAGCTGATCCTGTAGCTGCTGCTCCTGTAGCCGCTGATGCTGCTACTGTGGACACTACACCTGACGCTGCTGCTTCTTCAGAAACTTCAGTAACAGCAGCCTCTGCCGAGACGCCTCCCACGAATGAGCACCAGGCCACTGAAACTCCAGTTGTTGCATCTCAAATAACTACGCCAACCCCAGAACAGCCGGTGACTGCAGTTGAAGCGCCAGTACCTGTTCCCGAGGAAGTTCCCATCTCCGATCCAGCCATAGCTGTCGTATCCACACCTGAACCATCCGCGACAGAATCACAAGATATTCCCGTAGCTGTCGAACCGGCAGAGTCAGTTGCTGGAGAAGTGCCCACCATTGCTGAAGAACCCGTCGTAGCGGTTCTCTCTGAGGAAGATCGATCACCGGATCTCAGTTCTGTTCCTGTAGCGAAGATAACACCTTTACTGAGGGATCTCCAAACCACTGATGTCTCCCTCCTGGCCATTGCAGCCACCCTGGATGCCATAGGAGAGAAGCTAACGGATCAGAAGGCCCGCAATCAGCAAGTAATGGACAGACTCTGCGAAATTGAGAAAATATTGGGCCCTCCGAAATCGAATTAGCTTAAGCTTGCTACCTATATTATATTCAACTTCTTAGAATTACTATTATGATTATGAATAAAAATAAATGATAAAAAATACAGAAATAATAAAAATTCAATTTCCCGAACAGTTAAATAATTAAAGATCAGAGTAACATCATGGGATGAGATTCAAAATGTACTGAAAAAAAAAATTTTTAATTAGACTCAAAGCTTCTCAAAAAGATATACCTTGCAGCGCATGATAAACGACTCTTTGGAAAATACATGAAGCCAAAACAAATCTACCACTCACAGTTTTTGGGCACATTTGCGCAACATGGCTCTTTTGAACTCCCTTGGCCGCAGAAGCTAATTTGCCAGCAAGGCGAAAATTTCCACGACAGAAATTAGCATTCCAAAAGGACAAGGGGAGACAAAGAGTCCGCCGCGGTGAAAACGAATGAATTATTCCCCCAATTCACTTGCCTTGAGTCAGCGGGAAAAACAATAAATTTGTATTAACGACAGCGACGAGCGGGGGAACTGGCGACTCCCGATAATTGAGAATTTATCAATGAATAATATAATAGCAGCTGGCTCAGAGGAAATTTCCAACCTTCTTAGAATCCATTTAGGAGTGAGCCCTGGTTTCAGAATTCACTTTGGACAAAGGATTGGGTCGTGTTCGCACCGAAAGTCAAGCGAGAGCCATAAAATGGAAACTTTTATTGCGGCAAACTGAAATTTGTGTTTATGGGCAAGTAAGTCCGGGTAAGTCAAACACCTACGGCGATTATTCTAATCATTTGCATTGTTTCGGCCTATCTTCCCCATTGGACGGCAGGCAGCCGTAGCCAGTAACATGTTCGACAGTTCAATCTAAATCTATAGGCCACTCGCACACACACAGTGCCGAAAAACCGAAAGCCAAAAAAGCCGGACCGAAACCGAATTCCCATTTGACCGTTTTGTCTGGAAACAATAAAATGACCTCTCGCATACATGGCCGGACTCCCGCTCACATGCGGATCCCATAAATGTTGCAAATGGAGCAACAGAGTGGAGTTGTCATGCCGAGGATGCGATGCCTCTGCTGCTGTCTGCTCCACAGGACCAAAACAACAGCAGAGCAGCAGCAGAGGCAACGAAAAAACGAATTTCCTTTTTTAGACTTTTTGGCACTTTTGGGGCCCGGCCGGTCTCCTGCGACTGAGATGAAGGTTACACAACCTAACCGCATTAATGCCAGCACACAGAGCAGCCCGGTCCGAGTCGGGTAATTATTGCCTGGAGGATTTGCAAAAAGATTTTCACTGTCATTTGAACTGCGTTTAAGGCTTCATTTACTGCTCCTGCCCCACTGCGGTGGCTGGCATAAATGTCTGCTTCCCTGCCTAAATTGAAATGATCTCTGTTGCTATGTGATACGGCATGTTATTCCAAAACTGTTGCATAATTGGCACAGCTGTCTTTGATCCAAGATGAACTCTATTAAATTCCACAGATGCCTTTTGGAGCACACTCAGGCAAATTATGATTTGTCTTCAATAGTGTTTGCAGGTGCAAGAGTTTTCTTCCACATAAAGACGTAAAATTTAGAGGGATTTATTTTTTCTTGAATTCAGGTGATGCTTTCAAGTACGTTTTTTCGAGTGGAGGGACCAACACTTCAGTACAGGAGTTGCTGTCGGTAGCAGGGACAGTCGTTGACATTACCCGACTCCCTCGGGCCGAGTAGGGGCTCCAGAGTGTGCCAAATCAATCAGTCGGCAATGCATAAATGACACAGTCAGGACCTGGCTTATGGTACTCCCTCATATGCGACATCGTCCAGCTGTCATTGCGGCTAATGCGGTAGGTCTCTTGTTGCCGCCCCGTGTCCCCCACCTCCCTTATCCTGCTCATCCCCGGCAGGAACAGCATTAGAATTATCTCTGTCCGAGACCCAGAGCCCCCTGCTATCCGTCGTCCCAGCCTGACATTAGCCAGACACGCTGAATGCACCGAACTCCGGACAATGATGATGGCCCAGTGCTTGACTGGCTATAAATTTTGAATTAATTGGTGGCTGTTGAACAGCTCGCCCTAAAATTTATGTTTTTCCTGGCCGCCCGGCCTGTTTCTGGCCAGGGATTCAGGGATTCCTGTCTGTGATTTTCGGCAGTTATTAACGGGGAAAATAGAGTTCTCATTGGGCAGCCATTTGTTTTATTGAAAGCAGTAAAGCTAAGGCAAATCCATGCGCATTGTTCACAATGCCGAGTTATATTTTATTTTAGTAATATAAATAAAAGGGTTTCCACCAGTCGTTACAATCGAGATGCCTTCTTAAATAATGCTTTATCTAAGGGATGATGATCTTAAAGTAATCTGAAGCAGCTCTTTTCTCTCCACTCCTTTTCAGTGCTTAATGAAAACACCAGATCCAGAGAATTGCTGTGCTTCCAATCCTTAACTACATCGCTCTGTCTCTGCTGCCTCTCAATCTATGCAGTTTTTATTAAGCTCTGGTGAGTATCTGTTTTCGATTTTAATTTGATTATCCTTTGTCGTCGGAGCAAGCGTTTGTCCGATTTAATCGCATTAATTCAGGCCACCCATTTAAGCAGGCCATTTTTTATCTGCTCCTTTGAGTAATTTTTTAATTTTTTTTTTCTCCCAACCTTCAACAACTGTGATTAATGACTTGAGAGAAAAAAGTGAAAGGTGCGCAAAAGGCAAGGAGTCTTGCATGATTGAGTTCTATTGAGTAAACTGCAGAGCTAAGCTGGAAATTTTTCTTCATTCGAAGTGGCAGGGGTAATTCGTTTATAATTGTTTATAGCTGGAAAGGAGAGCGGAGTTGCAATCGGTAAGTGCAACTGAAGGCGTTTGCCTGGGATTGAAATCGAACTTATCAGACAGGTAACTTATAGTTCAGCCTTGAAAAATAAACAGCATTTGGCTGGAATTATTTAGTCAAGGTCTCTAAGTACATTTAAACAGGCAAAAAAAGTTTATTTATACTTTTTAGAAAATAAAATTCTCGTTTAACCCCCATGCCCAGATGCAACCTTGTAATTGACTCTAGAGATGTCTCTATTATTATAAAATGTTTTCGAATTATTATTTTAATTATTTTCAGATTCTGAAACATGACAATTAGCTGCGGGCCTTCCAATAAAACGGCGGCAGGCCGAACAAAGGAATATATGTAAAAATCGTTTTAATTTGCCAATGATTGTGGGTGTCCTCGGGTGCCTCAATTATTTAACTGCATAAACAATAAAAGTACTCTCAGTTCGGAGCGTGTGGGGGCCACATTAAAAAGTGAATGTGTCTTCTGCATACGCATATGAACATGCATATATGCAGCCATTGTTTCACGGGCCTTTGTGGGTCCGCTTCTGGGATTGGATGGGAAATGGGAAATGGGAACAGGGAACTGCGCTGATGGGCTGAGGGCCTGATGGGGCCTGGGTGGCTCCAGATCCGAAACTGTCAGCCGCAGCGCTACGTAAGTAATTTCGCGCATATGTTACGTCGTGGGGCGGGGTGGATTCAGGTTCGGCTTAAAGCCGCAGTTCGGCGTATTCATGGCTGCTGCACACGACAAATTGAATTTTATGCAAAAGCTTGCGTTTTTTGTCAGCCCCCCTTCTCTAGAGCGAACTCCCTCCGCGAAGTAATCGCGGATGTCCTTGCAGTCCGCGGCGACATCTATGGCCTGTTCGTCTGCATTATAATTCGGTCCTTTGTTTTCCTTGCCGCCTCCTCCTCGGTTATCCCTGTGTTTTGCACTTTGCCACGGCATATCCGGCCAAGATGCGGTTTTCTCCGGCAGCTGCGGCTGTCCCACTTTCGCTCGTATCCTTTTCATCCACTTTGTGCGTCGTCCTTTTTTCGGCCAGCACTTTTTGCAAGCATTGTGCAGGCGGCGCAGTTGGTTCGACGTTAATGAGGAATTATGTTATCGCACTGTTAAGCCGCAATAAGCGGCGCTCGGCCCGTTCTAACCCTTCTTATCCCGTAATTGAGGCGGCTTAAGGGACAATGTGGGTCTCCCTTTGATTTTATGCATTTAGCGAAGGGAAATTTGCATGAAAATCCACACTGAGTAATTTGCCTAACTGTCCAATGCATAAAACATGCCTAATAACAATAGAGCAGTTTACGCGTGTAATTGCATTTGTATCGCTAACAGACTCCTCGGAGCTAACATCCTGCAACAGTGAACTCTCGCTTACAGCGTCTCGCGCTCGCTCTCTCTCGCTGTTACTGCCACATCGCTGTTACACCCCGAATATTGCGTATACGCCACCGAGCCGCTCGCTTCGGGGGACTTCGGGTGCGACTGCTCTGCCCCGTGAAGCTGCCGTCGGCTGGCTTAGTTTCCTTTTAGCCGGTGCCAAGCGTGGTTCGTATCTCGCTTCCTCAGACGAATCGGCTGTCAGAAATGGTTAATACACAAGTGAAGGGGATCTCTGATAAAGCCCAGTGATCGGACTTTGTGATGGTGTCTCTATAGAAAACTATCAATGGCAGTTAAAACAACAATATACAACAAAATTAAAATCATCTGAAATAAACAAAATTAATTGGCAAAGTTAAATCACATTCAAACAAATATAAGCTTAATTAAAATTATTCGTGATCTTGACTAAATCTAAATCTAAATATTGCAAAAACTAAAGTAAAAAAATGAAGTGACTAAGTGAAGTTCTTGTTGTTTAAAAGAAAAACATATAAAAATAAAAAGAATTCTTGAAATGTATAAACTTTTAATCACAAATCGTATGTAAACGCTGATCAAACCCCTTGAAGTAAATCTGCCACAATAATTGTATCAGAAGAACCATATAAAACAATAACGAATTGATGACACAGCCACGAAATTGAATGGCAATCGAAATAAACTGAATTACCAGACACAGGAATTTCCCGCTTTCCACGCCGTCGAGCATGGGCCAACTGTGCAAGTGTTCGAGCAGCAGATGGCCAAGGACCAAAAGGACTAAGACCCCAGACCCACACCAAGACCACGACCAAGACGGACAGCAGTCAAGAGTCGAGGATGCGGAATGCGAATAGAAATAGGAATTGCGTTAAATCATTTACACTTCCGCTGCTGTTTTGTTTGTGCAATCAATTTAATATTATTTGTGTTCTCCAGGCTTCGGCCCAAGGTCCAACTCGTTCTGCTCCGCTTTGGGGCATACGGCCCAGTCGTCCGGAACATTACATTTGTTTAACATTTGAGTTAACGCTTCATTGGGCTACCTACCACTCCACTGGCATTACTTATGTATGTGTATGCACAGAGTGCCTGGCATTTCTCAGTCCGACTTCGACTCCGAGCCCATCTGTTGGCAGAGACAAAACAGCATTTAAATCATTATTCCCGGCCAGACCTGGCCGGTCCCGACCTACCTACACCTACACCTACAGCTACACCTATAGCTACAGCTACACTAACACTCACAGTTACGGCTAGGCTAGCCATCGAGAATCCTTTCAATTCATCCTGCGCGTGTCCTGCATTTGTAAGTTGCTCGGTGGGCGTGTTCGCCCGGCTGGTTGGCTGCTGTACGGCTGCCGGATGGCCATATGTACTCCTTTTACGCCCCACTAAACACCCGCATAAATAAATTTCGTTAATGCCAAATAGTCTGGGGCGTAAAAGAAAGATGAGGTAACACAAGCAGCCACAGCAGCAGCCGAGTAGCCGGGAAACCGAGCCACGACGGCAACGGAGGTTGCCCAAATGGAATGCCCGGCTCCGGCTTATACAACCACATATGCATGGCCGAGTTCCGGAAGCCCATTTCGCCAGCATTCTGATAAAATTTATCCCTACCTACTACACTCTCTGGAATTATATCTTATTTTATCGTTTTCAAATCTTGTTCAACTTGTTTCAGTTAGTTATTTACAAAAATACTTTCTCTTTAGTTAAAGTCCCTCAGAAATAATCTTAACAGTCAAGATTGTCCGGTATAAATCACATTGAATTTGAAAATCGTAATATTCCTTTTCACATTCTTGCTTTATTTATGTCTTGATTTATAGTTGATGAATTTAATTTTATTTCAAGCCTTTTTGTGGCCAAATACACTTCGGTATGTGTCTAGTCATTTCCGAACCCCCTTAATGGCTTGTTTTGCAAAACTTTATTTTCACTTTTATGTGAACTTCAAAGCAGCATTTAGAAGTTTAATTTGAGAAATTTTGCATAACTCCCTCACGAGTTTTGGGTCGGCTTAATAGGGAAGTTCAAGCAAGTGGGAACACCTCGTTGCGGCCACTAATGCCAAGAGCACCCACATAGCCCACAGAAAACTTACACAAACATATCAAAAACAGGACACGGCGCAGAACGCCGGCCATAAACTGGGCCAAAGAAGACCGAGAATGTGGGGGGCACAGGACCTAAAACACGGGACAGCACCCAGCTCGACGAGCACATTGTGGGAATATTTAAAATTGGCCACGTGTTGTTCTTGCCGCTCAGCTTCGCTTACGACATTTTTCGCTTTTAGTTATTTTAGATTGCCCGACAAGCTTACCGTGCGAATGCTATTTGAAAATATGTTAACCCTGCGATTTTGTGCGCCGCGCGAGCAAGGACAAGACATCGCTGCAGTTCGTGTCAAGGCGTATACGCGATATTAACGGGAGCAGCAGCCAACAACAGCCGGAATCCGGCGAGGCAGGGATAAATTTGCACAGGCTCCAGCGGCCCAGCGCCGCCAGTCGCCCAATGTGACCCAGTTAAGGCCAAAGGACTTAGCTGGCAGAGGACCGCGAACCAAGGAACCGAATCGCGGCAGGCGAAACATTGTACGCGCAACGCAGAGCTCCGGACACACAAGGAGGCGTCCGATCCCAGAACCAGACCGACGCGGAGCAAGGATTATCAATTTACTTGGCACTTTAATGGAGTTGGCCAGGATGCCGCGACGCCTGATCCGCTCCGAGGTCCTCCTGCTGGCCCTGCTCCTCATCTGCCTGCCGGGTAAGCTGCGTCAAATATGAAATTATTTCTCACGATACATTTGTCGCATATTAAATGACTCGCTCCGCTGCCAGAATCTTTTCTCGTGTTTTCTGCAAAAAAAGGAAAATAACAATTTGATATGCGCGGCTTAAAAGCATTTTGCGGGCGAATTTAAGGCATTCGCTGCCGTGTATCCTTGGCCTTTGTGCATATTTTAGCACAGACTGTCTGAGGTGGAGTGAAATGTGCGAAGGAAGCGAGGCTTTGTTTGGGAATTTTTTGCTCGGTTTATCAGGGTCAATTTAAATTATGTTGGCATTTTTGCTTAAGAGCTTATGCAGCCAGAAATTCGGGAAAATTTCATAAAAGCTAGCGTATTAAAGCTGTAGAAGCCTTTAAATAATGTTTTCAAAATACTTCCTTAGAACCATTCTCACTTACATATATTTTGTCTATATTTTTAAAAGCATTTAAATTGAAATGAGATTCCATTAGAAACTCGAAAATCACAAAAAAATCATTAGTTAGTTTCTCTTTTCTAGAAATTGTCAGCATGGCCTAAAGGAGTAAAACTAAAGTCATTTTTTTCGGTTGAGAGGTTAACTTTTTCCAATCAATCTATGGTTTTCCCAAATTGCCAAGGATTTCTACCTTCCTTCCACTGCAATGTTCTGCTACATAAAAACAAGGGGAGGAAACATAAGGGAAACAAGAGAGAGAAAGGTAATTAAAATCAAAATGGCAACATGAAAAGGCACAAATTGCTCAACTAAAAGTTAAAACTAAAGCATAACGAAAGTGACTCTCGACATTTTCATTAATGAACCAAACTCGATCAAACGCTGCACCGCTGCCCTGCCTGCCCCACCTCGCACACCGAAATTTCTGTTTTCGCAATAGAAAAGTTGGGCGCAGTGGAAAAACTGCAGCAAGGCCGCCCTCCTGGGGGGATTTCAGCCAACGAACTGTGGCAGGGGGGTGGCTCTGGATGCTTTAAATTGTGTTAAAAGCCTGGAACTTTGCTATCCGTGCCCTGCCTCCGCCGCTAACCCCATTTGCCGGTGCTTTGCTCTGCTCCGAAGCATCCCCTCACAAGCTGTTCGATTCTTTTGGCCATGAAAGTGACGGACGCTCGAGGAGATTCAGCCAATTGAACGAGAAATAACAACAATCAGGGTAACAAGTGGCGTGGCTCTTGAGGCGAGGGGTTGGACTGAGGTAGGTGAAAAGTGGAAGAGCGAAAAAAGTTAAAAACTTTTACTTTTGTTTAATCAAATTCAGCGGCCCAGTTGAGCATCATTGAATGCTTGTAACAGCAGCGAAGTAACTCAGAGAAGCCGCCCCGAAAACGACCGCAGATCCGCCCTTTGTTGGCTTTTCCAGTGGATGGCCTTGCGGTAGCGATAAGTTGCTCAAGTCCCGGGTTATTTTCCCACGGGATACTTTCGGCCGGCCGCCAAAGTGGCACGCCCGACTTAAACGCTTAACAACAATTATTACACAAAGTTACGGCCTGCCCTCGGCCCACTCCCAAGTCGTGTTTCTCACGCCGCCCCCGTGCTGTCATCATTATGGGCGAAAACTAGACTGGCATTTTGATGAGAGTGTCCGGCCGAGAGGAGAGTCCTCTCGAGGTGCTCAGGGGGGCTGCGATTACGGCGCTCCATAACTGCTGCCAGGCGCCTAGGGGTTAAGCCAATTTCCACCACCATCATCATCAGCATCATAATCAGGTCCTGCATTAGGCTCATCATCCCGACAACATGCCCATCATAATTAGGAAAAGTGTCGAAATGTTGTCAGCCGGAGACGGACAGGAAGGAGGCGTGTCCCGGACATTACTCAGCCTGCACTCGAAGAATTTCTATAGTACTTTTCATATTAAAGTAAAGTCTTAAAAAAGAAAAATCTATAATATATTAACATAGTAATATACTATATATATCTTTACAAAAAACCACAAATAATCCAAATGGGACTCTCAAATCCTTTCAAAACGTCAATATTCAAAAGAGTTGCAAATGTTACTAGATTTAAATTCAAGATTATCAACCCCATATTGACAGCCGTTTGCTTACTTTCCAGAATTAAAATGACTGAAGTTTTCCTCTGCTCAGCTGCGATTTTTCCGCATAGTTTTCCCTCTTGCTCTTGTTTTTATTATTGTTGCCATAACAATAACAGAGCAGACAAACAAAAACAAGCAACTACGTAGCAATAACAAGACCGGGAAAACTTAGACCTCGCCGAACTCAACTGGCTTCCGGCCGGGGCGAGTGTAGAGCGGAAAGCGGAGAGCGTTCAGAGGCGTTTGATTAAAACACTTTCGACTAAAAATGCCCGCGGGACCTGGGAGCTGGCTGCTCGGTTAATTTTAGTGTAAGGCGGCAGCTCGGGTTTCCCATGCAGTCCCAGCAGCTTCTCCTCCGACGGCGAGTCAATGAAATTCTGCATGATGAGGCTCGTTTTATGTGTGAGAGTTTTCCCCGCCCCGCAGCCAAGCTCATTACGCAAGTTTTCCCCCATCCGCCGCCAAGTGCTCGACTTGATTTCCCTTCTTCTCCTCTTCCATATCTGCTTATGCCGCTTTTCCTTTATATATACTTTTTTTATATTTTATTCTTGCGCACAATTTGTTTTTACAGTGGCGGCCGCAGAGGGGTCTGTGTTCGTGTCTGTTTTTACAACTTTTTAGTTTGCGACATCGCTCTTTCTCTCTCTGTGTTGTCGCGGAAAGATGAAGCAAATTTTTTTAGGGCTCCGCCAGTTGTGAGTCCCTTTCTGGTCCTCAAAATATCCCTAATACCCCAATGCAGCGCTGCCCTAAATGATAATTTTCTCCCAAATAATTTCAGTTTATTATTTTGTTTTCATTTTTTCTTCGCACTGAACCGGGACTTGAAGTTCCCAGTAATTCGCTTGTTTTATTGCACTTTTTTACGCTGTTTTGATTTGTTTCATCGCTGGCTGGCACGCCTCCTTTTGTTCACCCAGCGTCCCATCAGTCCTTTGCCGAGATCCTTGGAACGCCTGACGGCAGCTGTTGGTTTTTATATATTAACCATGGGCAAATGAGTCGAGCACAGACAGTGGGCTATTCAAATAGAAAAATGTTTCTTAATTTTGCAAAATTAACTAATTTTGCATTTCGAAAGGTGTGTAACACTGCGTATACGTAATAACCTCATATTCTGAATTTATTACTCATACGCAGTATTACTTAAAAGGTTTAGTTTATCTTTTATTGTACGCCTGAGCAAGAAATTAAATTTAAACGTAAATTTTTAAATTGTTCAAATTCTTAACCTAATATTTTTATTGGATGCATAAAAATATATGTATACAAGGCCATATTAAAGGGTTTATATTTCCTTCTTCCCTCACTTTAAAGTTTAATTAAATTCCCGCACACCCCGTGCAAATACCTTGCCCACTGTGCTCGAAGGGAAATGGAATTTTTGTAACTTTATTATAATCAAGTTGGCTGCAGTGCATCATTAGTGCAGGCAATTAAAAAGTTTTTTATATGCAATCGCTTTATCTTTATTGCACGTACACGAAGCATAAACATAAAACATGATAACGCTTACACACGCACAGGACGAGAGCGAGGGAGCCTCATAGACACAACATGCACGACTTGGCCGGGCTCGTTAAAAGAGGCTTCCAGAGTTTTGCATTTACTTTGAGCACGGGAAAATACGTTGAACTTGATTAGAAAATGGCGGGAGCCTCCTCATCCCGTCTTTTTTTCTCTGCTATATTCCTCGAGTTTTCCTTTCACTCACGCATCAATCGCTGGTGAAGGGCACTCGATGATTGCCATTTTCTCTTGCTGTGCAACCTGGCATCACTGTTCAATAGTTAGTCAAAGCTTCAATGTATATATTCCCCCAGCTGGATTCACAATAAGATAACTCTTACAAATCACACAGCCAATCCCCAACTCTTTAACGGACTAATTAAAGACGAAACATGTGTATAGATGTGTTCCCTGTTTTGTACATTTTCCACATTATCCAATAGAGCATCTTTCTACCCCGTACAGAGCTCTGTACAGTTCGATAAAATTTTAATTAAAATGAAACGACGAGGCCAACCCTGGCTTGACTTCCTTATCGACAGAGTGCCAACTACTTTGCAACCCTCAGCCAACTCCCGCATCCTTGCGCTTTAACTTTCGCTCTCTCTTGCGCTGTTTCTATCTTTGACTTTTGGCAAAAGTTTCGAGCAAAATTTATGGCGCCAATTTGCCAAATTTACGCGTTGCATGTGTATGGGGATCTGCAGGCAGCAATCTGCATTCGGGGAAGCCCCCAAAGCCCGCGAATTGTGTGTAAAAGTCGCATAATTTATTGTCGATTTGCGAAAATATTTTATTGGGATTTTTGGTGTATGACTCTACCTGCAAGTCGAGGCGTGACCCTGTTTCTTGAGTCCTTCGCCCGTTGCCAGGACTACCGAACATCAGTTTTAGGGCAATTATCAGCTTTTCGGCCGCCTCAGAAACTTTGGCTCTCGGTTGGCATTCAAAACCCCCTCCACTCGAATCCACTTCGCAGGGCCAAGTACATGCAAATCAATTCAAGTTCGTAATTAGCTAATTAATTTCACTCGCCATCGAAACTCATCTTAAACTTTCACCAACTTAGCGTGGGGGCGGCGGCGGCGAGGGCAACCGAAAAATTAAGATTAATTTATTGAACAAAAACGGCGGAGCCGTAAATCGTTTTAATTGTCGTAACGAGTATTCGGGATAAATGGGGATCGGGGCATTTGAAATATATCTAAGCAGCAGATAGGCGAAGGAGGGGTAAACACAACACTAAGTCATTAATTTCCACTCACAACCTATTCATTTTCCTTTTTTCCCTCCATTTTGCAGCCATCAGAGGGCAGGCGGAGGAGACATCAATATTAAACAGCAAAGGGACAAATGGACGGGCCTTTCAAAGAACTCAATCAAGGCGCGAGGCATTAATTCCGGCGACAACGCAAATGGCCCGAACGGCGGACAAAGCCGGCGCATTTGGGCCAACAATGGCTGCAGTTGCAGCCTCAATTCGCCCCAGCAACAATGTGGCCATTAATAACATTAGCCACAATGGCGATCAGCGGCTGACCGCTGCCCTCGAGGCGAATCTGATTATGAGCAGTCGGAATATCCAGGAGCAGCACAGCTATAGAATCACGCATCACAACAATGCCACATCTCCGGCAGCACCAGCAGCAGGACCACCAGGAACAGCAGGAGCAGCAGCAGCAGCAGCAGATGCGGCAGCTATAGGAGCCTCGGCAGCGGCAACAATCGCATTGAATGCGACAACAGCAACGGAGGCTACCGCAACAACAGAGCCTGCAACAACAACGACAACGCGACGCACCACCCGCCGCCCGGTGGTAACAACCACGCTGAAGCCGCCGCCAACAATAGATGATTACCAGACGATAATTAGCCAGGCCGGTACCCATGCCTATCTGCCATGCAATGTGAGTTGAGCAACCATGTTACACTGACCGAAGGCCCTTGACTTAAGCAACTTAAATTAATTTATAAAGCTCTTAACAATTATTCTTATCTATTGCTTAAAGTCAATGCCAGTAATGAGGCATGTTGTTTCAGACATGAAGAGTATTATCTTGAATTTGGTTATGCTTTTTTTCCCGTGTGTGTTGTGTCCCGAAATTCCCTTCAATTAGCCTCTGGCTCTGATTGGATTTCACTGCTGAGCTTTGAATCGAAAATTGAGAATGCGGCCAAGCCGAATCAATGGCTCAGAGTTCCATGGAAGGCATAATTTGTGGGAAATTTGAGGTACAAGTGAATGGAAAATTCCCTGAAAATTCAATCAGAACGCTGCTGAGGGAAACTCTTTCATGCTGCTTTGTTTACTTTTCAATCCATCAGAGGGAAGTTCCACGTCAATTTGTGTTGGCTGTAAAAATATTTACAAGAGAATTTTTATTAATTATTGATAATTTATAATAAGCAGCTGATTATACAGTTCTGCTTGGGTGGAAGGGAAGAGGGCCCCCACCAGGAAGTGGCGGAGGAGGAGGAGGTTGAACCCAAGGGATGTGGCATCGATTGGCACGACTTCCGCTCTTTTTTCAGCATTTTAGAGCTTTGAACTAATTTACGCTGGCCGCTGTCGGAACTGAGCGAAAACAAAACCGGAAATTGCCGATGCTGATGCTGATGTCGATGCCACGCCCTGGCCAAAGGGCATACATAAGCAGCTGGATACACTTGCAAAAAATAATTCAATTATAAATTTAAGTACTCAAAAGCAGTTCCTAGGGAATACTGATAGGAAGTAAACCCATCACTGTAAAGATTTAAAGAATATTTTTAACATAAACCCAAGCTACCCTGCATTAATTGATTCCAGTGTAATAAGAGAAGCAAAGAAGAGGATGCGGAAGGAGCTGACGCTGAAGGAGACACATTTTTATTTGCAGCTGCTCAAAAACGATGACCCAAATAGTTGGCACTATATACGCTTATACATCCGCCTTATACATAAGTATGTACTCGTGCCACTTTTATGTACGCACGAGACGATGGCATCCGCTAATAACTCAGTTACCCGGTGCTCCTTGGCGCTGTGCCTGCTGCATCCGCTCGGTGCATCCGCATGGCGCATCCGAGTCCGTATATCCGCACATCCGCACTTCCGCGTTCCGCGTTTCGCATTGCAAATTATAATTGGCGCTGCTGGATGCTACGCTGCCAGTGCCCGGCAACTATTTACTGGTCGGTGTTTGGACAGGAAATTACTGGAACGGCGTGCAGTAGAACTAGAAGTTGCAGATATAAATATTCCGTCCAGCTGACAAACACAGACGCGAATATATTCCTTGAGAACCTCGTGCGGAACCAGTGAACCGAGAGCAAAAAACTGCGGGTGGGCGGGGTGAGAGTTAATTAAAGGACGCAAAGAGAAAGGGTTTTATTTACCTTACCTCTGACTTTATAAATTCTTATTAAAAAAAAACTCTCCTCGGATTTATTCCAATTCATTTGCGACTGTGTTTGCTTTGGATTCAGTAAACAGGAAGGAAAATTATTTAGGCTCATATCTGTGAGCGGTCAGGTGTAATTTACTGAAAAGTAATTCGATTGGGCAAGTCACAAGCAAAGATTTTTATATAACTTATGGCATTTGAATTCTTAGAATCCTGTAAAAAAGAATTTCCTGGTATGTAAAGAGCATACATTTTCAAGGCTTCCGTTAGGGAAAATGCTTTGGCTACAAATTTAAATGATTTAAGCGTAGCATCGAGCGAAACTGCGATCTAAGACTAACATAAATATGCAAATTTTAACCAAATACTATACATGATGTGCATAGCATAGCTCCCCGGCGGGGATATGCTCCCTCAACCATGAATCTCCCCTGCCAAAAATCGAAAAACAATCTACTATAAAATATTTATCAGATAATTTGATTCGTACACACATAGTCGATACCCCATATTCGCTGTTGGCTGTTTGTTGGTGGCACAGCACGGCGCGGATATATTTATATGCCCGGAATAATCTTGAAATCTGCTTAAACCTAATCAATTAATAATACATTTTGAGACCGTGGGCGTCACAAAGAAAGCAGCTGAAGGATACAAAATCCGGCGGTACGCGGGCCCAGGCCAAGGGGACTGGAACCCACAAAAATGCTTTGCCTGCAAGCACTTGAAGATTTTTTACCCAGAATCGACTCGACTGGCTGCTCCCCCTCGCCCGCTGTCATTCCTGTCTTATTTTTCCCCAGCTTTTTTTCGGCAAAGTCAGCGAAAAGTTTCCTTTCGTTTTTGTACTTTTCTCCTTGTTGTGCTGTGTTATTTCGGTGAAGATATGAAAGCAGGCACTTTGAGGTGTATTGTTGTGTGAAAAGAAAGAGGAAGACGGTGCCCAGAAACCAGGAGACAGAAGGCGGAGGGCGAAAGACGGAGGAGAATCAACAAAATAAAAGAAATTATTTGCAAACAAGTTTAGACGAAAATTCGCAATGTTATGAGCAAACTTTGTTGTCTGCTCGACTGTGATGGAAAACGATGCGGAGTCTCAATCTGGAGCTGATGATGACGACAGCGGCTGGCGGGCGCATAAAACCCAATGGGGCCAGGAAGAGGATGTGGATATGGCCCTAGCAGGATGCGACACAGTTTCGGGGAGTTTGAACTGCACCTAAAACTAATTAACAATATTTAAATGGCAAACACTCGGACGGGCATCTTGATAAGTGCCGACGGCCCATCACTTTATGGCGGAATTAAGCGCCATCTCCACAGCGGGCGGCGGCAAATTTAAATTAGCTAATGCCGGGCGGGAACCTGTGCAGACCCCAGGCCCCGGCCACACAGGGATATTTGTCAGCCGCAAGGACGATGGCGAACGGCAGGAGACTTACTTACACTTGCCACGTACTCGAAGTCCTGACTTGGCTGCCTGCCGAGCCTCCGTCTCCGTCTCCGCCTCCGCCTCTTCCGCACTGGATAAGCATCTTCACTTAATACCGAGTATAATGTCGATGCTCAGCCCGATAATAATGTCCTTAGAGCCGGATACTCCTGGCCGTGGCTGCGGCGAAATTTAATAAACTCTCACCCCGCACAGTGGCTTCGATCGATTATACTTCCGATTTTATCCCAGATACCTGGCAAAGCATTCAATATGGAAATTTTGCCAGCTCATGTGTCTGCAGGGAAATGATTAATTAAACGAGCCGAGGGGAAGCAATTAAATTGGATATAGGGAGAGCTTCTATTGTAAAAAATTAGAAAGAAAGGGAACAGAGCAGAATCGTTGTTTGTAATTATCATGCTAAGTTTAGTTCGTTCACCCTTAATAAATAAATATGGAAGATCTTAAGGTGCACGCGTTTTAACTACCAGATAATGTAAATACGTTCCAATATATGATACAAATCATAAATTAGATTAGTATACCTTTAGTTAAACAGTTTCCATAATATATAATTTTTACCTGCCTAACGTTACACAAACTGTAGTTGTCCTGTAAATCAGGATTATTTATCCTTTTGAAATGTAAAAATTTCTCAAATTTTAGCAATATTCTTTTGCTAAAAGTGTAGCAGTGCTTTCCCAATTCTCTCACCCCTCAGGTGATGGACTGCCCAAGTCCTGCACTGCTCCAGGGAGTTGATTCGTCGACGATGCGGAGACGTTTTTACTCATTTAAGAGAGATAGTTTTTGACAGCACGTGCTCAACTGGCAATAACAGCCGGAACAAAGGGGAAGCGGTGTGGCTGGGGTGGCTCCATGTAAGGGTGAGCTTGTTCCAGTGTCTGCCACTTCCTTGGCGACATTCACAACAACAATGGCGGCAACAACAAGCACATAAAACGCAAATGATTATAGTATCTAATCATGACGTTGTCGTCGTCGTCGTCGCTTCCCAGTTCCTCGTTGTCTGTGGCCCCGACACCGACATTGTAGTTGATGACAGTGGTTCAAAGACAGTCATTTGGCCCAGTCACGACGACCAGTTACCACAATATTTACACTGAGAGAAACGGGGGCTGGAGGAGGGTTATATTCCTGTTTGCTTTGGGCCAGTGTAATTAGGCGGGGGCTTTCTCTTGTTGTGAATGCGTATCCCCATACAAATATATATGTACCTGATGGGCACACTTCCGTATCGATGACCAGCTACTTAATGTGTATTATTTTGCTTTCGCTCCGAGACGGAGGAGGCTGCCTGGGCAAATTGCCACTAAATTATTATTGCCATTATTGACACAAATGAATCGTCGTTTTGTTATCGTGATTGTTTACCGCCCAACTCCCCACTGGCTCCCGAAAGTGTACACAGCTGAGGTAGAGCAGCGCAAACAAGGCAGAGTTCTGCTGACATCATCATCCTGCCAATCCTCCTCGTTCTGACCAATCCCCGAGGTTGGTCGGACAGCTGGGATTTACTGTTTGAATTGCTTTCTGCAGGGATAATTGAATTAATTTTAAAAATGGAAACCCCAAATTCGAATCATTTCCCGATAATTGAAGGCAAACTGTGCTGTATCATTCGGACAGGTCAAGCAGCTGGTGAAGAAACCGATATCCTGGCTTCGGATGCGGGACGGACACATCCTGACCGTGGACCAGACCACCTTCATTGCGGATCAGCGCTTCCAGTCGGTCTTCTCCCCAAATCCCGAGCGGTGGTCGCTGCAGATCAAGTATGTGCAGCTCAAGGACGAGGGGACCTACGAGTGTCAGGTGTCCACGGAGCCCAAGGCCAGTGCCATTGTCCACCTGCGGATAGTTGGTGAGTATGGTTTGGAACACACCTAAATTGTAGCATATTTATATGGATCGGTAGTGCCACTTCCGATGGAAAACGAATGGAGCTTTCATTTGATTGAATTATATCTTAAATAGTCTTATTTATATTTTTTTCACAATTCTATTCTAAAATTTAAATTACTTTTGAAAATTTCTCAACTAATTAAGGTTACAACCAAAGTTTGTAATGTTTTGACTCCTAAATCCCTGTTGATTGAGTGAGTTCATTTTAAAGGATTCTCCTTTGTACGTAACTTCGTTAGTCCCTCTAATTGACAGTCCCAGCGTTCCATTGACCTATTGGCCTTCGCCCGCCAAAATCGGATGCCAAAATCAAAACCGAAACCCAAACCCTTAACCGCACCTATAAATCAGCAATGACAGGGACAATAAATCAATGACCGTTGCACTTTCGCGTGCAAACTTTGGAGCTAAATGCGGGGGTCGAGTGCCTGTCTATATGCCATACACTCTGTCTATATATACGTAAATATCACTTTCCCTGTGTGTCCTTTGCAGAGCCCAAAACCGAATTAATTGGCGAGTCAACGCGACATGTGAAGGCCGGAAGTCAAGTGAAATTGCGTTGCATAATTAGCCAGGCTCTCGAGCCGCCGCTGTTCATTAATTGGTTTTACAATCAGAAGCAAATCTATTTGCATAATCGCCGCGGTTGGCGTACGGAAATTGAACGCATCGATCTGCCGCCGGAAGTGCCGACCACCAGTACCACGACAACAACAACAACGACAACCACGACAACGACAACCACGGAGGCGCCAACAAGCAGCTCGACAACAACAGCAGCGGGAACGGGAGGAGGATCAACAGCATCCACCACACCCTTGGAGACGTCGGTTAATGGCTTAGCAACCATAACACGTTCATATATTTTAGATGCCATATCGCAGAACGATGTGGCCGAGTTGGGGGCCGGGACGACAAGCTCCCAGCTCGCAGCCGATGTGGATGCCACATCTTTGTTGCTGGCAACGACCCCGCCCGCATTATCCACTGCAGCGGGAGCTACAACGGCGGCGACAGGTGACTTCTCAACGGCAGGTGCAACAACAACAGCAACGAGCCACACCTGGCCTGCGAGCACTGCGGCAGCAACGACACCGGCACCTTCAACAACAACCTTGCTGCCAAGCAGCAGTTTCATTAAACAGATAACAGTAAGTGGCTTACCGCACTCCAGCCCCCTTTCCCTGTATTTTCCCACGCCGTTCTGCAACGAGACCATTTTCCCCCGTTAAATGCCATTTTATTACGCAAATTGGCGTGAATGCGAGGCAGGCAAAATAATTTTTATTAATTTTTTTTATTGTCAACGTTTGTCAAATTATAATTTTTAATACGGCCCCAGCAGTTTGCGTCTGACACACTCGATCTCGTCTGACGACTGTCTCGGCAACTGAATAATGTATAATGTTATTGAATACAGTTGAGCTTCCCTAACGAAGAACTCAGGTAATACTGAATAATTTAAAAATATTTTAGGAGTAGTTTATTCTGAATTTATCTGATTCAAACTTTTTCAAAATTTTTAAACAAAAGTAAATACCATATTTAAGATAAAATTAAAATTAAAAGACAGTTAATACTTTGATTATTGACAATAACTTATTTGTGAAACACACAAGTATACCTATCTTTAGTTGAATTCCCAGAAACGTTTCTGCGAATCTGTTTAATTGGAATAATAAGCCAATTGTATGTGGCTTGGTGGATTGAGGTAGGGAGGCTCTACTGTATTCGCAACGGACTGCGTGTGTCTGAGTGCGCTCTTATTATCTCATTGCAGACGGCTTCTCTCATCATTCCGGCCGTAGTCAAACTGGATTCCGGCAACTACACGTGCAGCCCCTCGAACAGTGCGCCCCGCACCATTGTCCTCCACGTGCTGAACGGTAAGGGGTGGTCTTTGGGTGGTTCTGGGTGTGGGTGGGTGGCAGAGGTAGGGTCCTGGGTGAGGAGGGGCTGTTTTAACTGTTTGTATGGCCGCGCAATTGAATTAAGTTTTCATTTAGCTTAATTGAATTTTATTCGGATGCGTTTGTGTTTGGTTTGACTTTTGATTTCTGCGAAATATGCGCACAGTGGGCGGGACAACGCCCACTTATGAATGGAAATGCCAAATTACCACAAACGGAAAGTATTGCAAAAAGCAGCAGCCGTAAGCGGAGCATTTAACTAATTTTTTGTTTCCTCCTTTAATGCTTCAGCGTGCCACCAGCAGCCACTGTGCCGGCTATTTGAGAGGTTTTTATTTTGTTTACACAATTTCCTACAATGGCAAACACAATGGCAGCGAAACGAAACGAAACGAAATGAAACCAAAAACCAAACCGAAAGAGGGGGCGGGACGGGAAGGAGCGGTTGCAGTTTTATTGTTATCTCGAAATGGCCACAATTGCGTTATTTGCCCAATGTCCGCCAGGAGGGAGGCAGTCGGCAGCTGAACAGGGACAACGACTGGGACAGGGACACTGTTGGGTCCGGGGACCAAGGACGCTGACAACAATGACAGTGATGCGGAGGTAAATGTCCATGACGCTGGAGACGACGATGACTGACCTATAAATGTCGCAACGTAATGGTTAGCTATCTGTCCGGTTATCCATCTTGTCCGTCTCTATTTGTCATTTTGTTTGTTTACACAGAAAAAATCTCCATTTGCCATCTCCACCGTCCAAATTAACATATTCTAGAAAAAGAACTAGAGCTAAAAACGGAAGGCATAAATATAGAAATAAGGAAATAATTGCCCCTCCTTTGAATCTCCTTTCAAAGGCTTCTTCCAGGCCTTCTTAAGATCTCATTCATAATGTTCGTAGCTTGGCGAGTTGAAATCTGATTAAACAGCATAAAAAATATACCTAAAGTTAAGATATTTTAAAAATCGACTTTATCTTAAAACCTATTTTTTGGCTCCGTTTCTGCCTGTGCAGACTTGTTGCCCCAAAATTTCCTTCTGCATTTAAATCGCTTGTCCATCGCTCCGATTTCTGATCCACTTCCTGTTCCTAGCTGTCAACTCCGACATGTGCTCCTCCACTTGCCCCACCATGAGCCCCTCTATGAGCCCCATGTGCTCGTCCATGTCTGCGTTTGGCTGCTATTTGTTGCCTGTCGTTTTCCACTTAAATCACGCTACTTAAGGGCCCTTCGCCAGCTGACAATATGATTCGACCGTGCCGAGTGTCGGCTCACAGCCGGCAAAACAAATGCCGGGCGATTGTGACTGATGACACCTGACGGGGGACAAGGACTCGCAGCATGATTTTCGGGCGGACAGGTACAAGTTTGTTTTGTCGCAGGCCGGGAGGCGGGAGACGGAAACCGGGAGCTAGCAGGGTGGGCACTGGGCCTGGGCTGAGTGACGATTGTCAGGCTACAAATAATGGCCGTAAAAACGCCGCTTGCCGAGTGGTGCTTGTGTCTAGGTCAGAAAGGGCAAACAATCGACAAAGAATATTCGCCGGGACTTAAAAATTAAATTCGCAATTTAATTTGCTGTGAAATGGCCGCATTGTGCGGAGCATGACAAACATCATTTATAACACGGATTTAATGTATTTTTAATATTCGACTAATTGACGCAGATAAAGGAAAGGCTCACAGGCCACTTGCCACTCGCTCTTTGTTGCTATTAAGCCGGCAAATGAGTAAAAACATGCTAAAGCCGAGGATAATGAAAAACAATGCTCGAGAGATATGTGTGGGAGTTGGCTGGCGTGTGTGAGCTCGACTCTGGCTGAGTGCCAGACAATAATGCAATTTCAGGCAACAGGGAGCCACCCGCACACTCGCACGCCTTTTTACATAATTTTAATAACATTTTCCACACAGTCCATGCAAGTGCGAAAAGGTTAATAAACTTAATGTCGATGCTGCGGCATTTTACTATTTTTTATTGCCGCAGCGATGCGTCATGACAAATGATTATTAATAACTTAATGATATTATCATTTATTTATTCAGGGATTTTTATTTTAATTGCACTCCGCTCTGTGATTTATTAAATCAGCTAGGACTGGCTCTGGCACTGGGACTGGGACTGGGACTGGGCTCGCCCTAGTTGGTGGCGTAATTAATTTGCTTATTGCTTGCACTTTGTGAAGTGGCAATGTCAGCGTGCGGTCGACAGGCCTTAAATTTATTCAATTTTAATAATTTTAAATAAATAATTTCATGCATATTCTACAAGCCCCCGGGAATTGGTAACTGATTCCGCAGACCGCAGCTCGTTTTAGTCTCATTTTCCGATGACTCGTAGGATTTTGTTACCGTTGCGTTGCCATCAGAAACACGCAGTGGTTGTGGTAATTGCTACTCGGTACTCGTAATAATAGAAAAGCTAGTGCTGCGAAACTTGTAATTAACTTTGCCTAATTGTGGTAAGCTTATAAACTCCTTATGTGGCGAAGGCTATAGCTTCGAATTATTTTAGGAAGAGAGCTTTAGACAGGCAGCCATGCAAATCTATATAAGTTAAAAAAACAAAAACCCTTAGCAACATTTATTTTGGTTTATAATTCATTAGTGGACTTCATAATGGATATATATTTCAAGTTAAATCACATGACGAAAACTACCCTTTCTCATTTTACTTCTATAATTATTTTCAAGCCATTTTTGTGTTGTTATTAAATACTTCCACTGAGATACATTTTTGTTCAATTAACAGGCTTAACTATAAGCCTTTCATGTAAGCCCTGATCATTATTGATTTTTAAACTTCCGCACATGGTTGAGTTGAGCATTTAATTAATTACTTTACATTGTTTTGCCACCGGCTAATCAATATGTGGTCCTAATGAGCTGGCTCCGGCTGGGGATCGGGAGAGCGGGTCATCCGGGTTTATTTGCTCTGATACTTTCAGTTAATTTCGGGGCCATGTCGATACAAGTTACATATTAGCTCAGTGCTCATTTCCCGCGGATGCCGCAAAAATCCATCAGCGATATTAGCCGTGCATGGAAATCGCGAGGCACCCATATGAGTGTGCCGAACCGCACAAACATACACACGACGGCCACACCCACACCCACTCGTGTGTGGTGTTCAATTTTGCAATAGAAATATTTAATTACAATGGACACTTTATTTATCCAATCGAACGCAGACGAGTTGGGCCGAACCGGAGTCGTGTCTGGTCGGATTTATTTTGCAGTCACAAAAATTGATTATGATGGTGGAATTCGGGTATTTAGGGAGTTTTTTGGATTGAATTTTCGTGTGACCGTGGCGGGAATAATACTGGTGCCGAAAGCCGCAGAAACCTAAACCCTCAGCTAACCCCTTTTGTTTCCCTCTGTGATCGGCAGGTGAATACTCCGCCTCGGCCATTAAGTCGGGCAGTGTCAGCTGGAGAGCGCTAATTGGATGTCACGGCTATTTGCACTGGCGCAGCGTTACGGCGCTCCTGACACTTTTGTGGATTATTAAATTTGTTTTGGCCAGGGACATCTGCCAGCCGAATGCCAACAGAGCAGCCTGCACCACCAACGACATCGCCACCGCCACGGCCGCCGCAAGGACATGGAGCACAGGATCCGGTGGTGCCAGAGAAGGTGAACCCAAACCAAGGGCGGTATCTATTAAAGTCTGCGGCTCAATTAGTGCCACCAAAGTGGCCGAGGACAAGACTTGAGTTGTCTACGGGGTGGCGCCCAATAACTTGGATTTTACGCTATAAAGGAGGCTATGAACTAAGATTTTACTCGATATAATTAAATACTATCACAGAGACAGGCTGGCACTCATCCACGGCAATACACATCCTTGAATAAACTTAATAAGCGTGCCCTCAATTCATACTTCATTTCTATCTGAGTGTAAATGAGTGTTTAAAGTGATTCTTAGGTTCAGGCATATCGCATATTTTGAGATAAAAACTCTGCAAGAATTGTGTAAATAGAATGCACAGAATTCTACCTTAGCAGATAGGAGCATCAATTGGAATCAGTCATGGTTGTATCATGTATAAGTTACCAAAATAATCGCAAAAAGTGTGGAGTGAAAGAGATTCCAGCCGAATTTCGAAAGGAATTGCAGATGGAACGCGATTTTACGAATAAACTCAAGATAGTTGCGCTCATTAACACCCAACTTCGATTCCCATTACTTTTCGGTTTCCTTAAGCTATAAATTGTAAATATGTATGTATAACTTATGAATACCCTGATTTTCTAAGACTAACATAATCCTTACGCATATAGAATAATGATAAATGATTACCAAATAACTGTGTAAATAAGTGAGTGTTACTGCGTTCCATTCAAATTAATAACCCAAGCAAGCCAAAACCTAAATGTAAACTCTAGCTAGTATATAAAAGACTTACTACAATTTTAGATGCAGCCAGGCCGAGGAAAACCCAGAAGAAAAACCCAAACTTAATCAACTAAATAAACAGAATTGTAAGGAGTTGCTCCTGCGTTGCGTATACTTGATTTGCAATATCAAATTTTAAGGGAATGCAAATTAAAACGAAATCGAAAATCAATTGAAGTGAAATAAAACTATGTGTTTGCAATAAATCTTAAGCCATTACAAATAAGTGAAACACAAATACATAAAATAAAATAAAACTTCTTCAATGGAATCAAGCGGTTATTTATTCTATTTGGTTATTATTAAGGCCTGGCCATGTACCAACAATTTAATTAATTAAAATTCCCATCTAGCTGGATGCCAGAGAGGGAGCCGTGTTTTCACCATTTCACACAAAATATTTTTCCCCAAAATATTCATGCTTTACAGGCATCTTCGTCCTGGTCAGCCCACTCATATATTCAAACCTCGCCTGAGAACTGTGGACAAGTTTGTTAAATATTCATTCATGGCTTAACCGCTGTCCACACACGGAGAATTCCGTAAAAAAAGCACACAGTATGCAGATGGGACCGGAAAGAAGGGGAGCGACTCAAATTATTCTCACCAACAACGTGTTAAACTGATGCAGAGCTGGGAGCTCGACAAACCCACTGCATGTCGGAATATTTCCACCCGTGGCTCAGCAGGCAACTTTTGGCAAAACGAATTCAGCAGTAATTTTCTGTGGTTATTGGGCAGGATGTGGGCGTGGCCATCCGGGCCGGGATGCGGATAAATGAGTTTTGGTTTTGGCATTAGTTGCGCATTCATTGCAGCCGTCGATGACGGTGTTTTTGTGCATTTTAAATAAATTCTCTCATATTTAATTTAACTGAATTTTATTAAGTGAAATGCACACGCCAGTTATTTGTGCTTGTATGCGGGGATGTATTTTAATTAACTTTAACTGAGTTATAAAAACGATATACTCTTTTTTAGAACGATTGCCGGCCAATTACTCAGCTTAATTGTCGGACCCTCCACCCTCGTTTAAGAGCCACAAAATGTCCATTAGCTGACCCAGATTTGGCCAGCTTAAAGAATTATTTCCATCTTGAAAGCTCTGACGCTCCATTTAGTGTAAAGCACGAGAGTTTTCAAGGAAAATGTGAAAGCGCACAGACAGAGAGCAGGAAAATCAAAATCAAAATGAAAATGAAAATCGTTCGTGGCATTTGTTTCAACAAGCGTACGCAAAGTGGCTGACGAGCAGCAAAGCCCGGGGACTGATGATGAGGAGGTGACGACCCCTGAGCGGTGAGATGAGCAAGAATATGGCATAAATCAGGCTGTACATGGAGCCCAGCCAGCAACGCTGCTCTCCACTCCACCTCCGTTGTCAGCCAATCATAGTTTTCACACTCTAGTTAACATCATTGTCACCGAGTTTCACTCACTCGCAGAGTGGGGCAAAAAATTGGTTGACGTTTGCAGTTTGTCACCCTGCCTGCCTGCTCCTGCTCCTGCTCCTGCTCCTGTCCCGTATTTGCAGCACAAATTTCCAACGAATCTACATGGCTGGCAGGGCCACCCTTTTCGGGGAACACTCTGCGTTTGTCGTTTTTAGTATTTTAAATTTCACCAACGTTGACGTTTAAGTTAATTTGCATACTGCCGCACAAAATTCACCAGGCGGTGGTGGCTGGCAAGGATGCCTACCCTGATTATGGCAATGATGGCAAGGAAATGGACCCTGAACTCCACGGCTGACACAGTTCCCACCTATAACCCCCCTATCCCTTTGTATCGCTCATTCCGCCTATCTGCCGGTATCTTTGTAAAAATTCCATATTTGCATTTTACTTTCCGCTTTCCCCGCTCTATCTTGCCGAGTCAGTATTAAAAACTAAACGCTGGCCAATTACACAAAAAATTAACATACAATTCTCATTCAAAGAAATAGTGAAATTTGCCAGCATCTGCATATACAGTGGGCCACAAAAGTGTGAGACTGATAAATTTATTATAAACAAGATAGGAAGCTAACTTTGGCACGCCGGATCGGTTATACCCTTGCAGTATGTAATTGGTGCATAGACAGATGGAGTGGAACATTGATGGAAATTCCACAGAATTACAAGATTTACTTATCTAAAATTGCGGATTTCTTCAGTGACAGCTATGCATATGATATATTAATAAAATTTTACAAAATATAAATCATTTTTAAAACGTTTAAAACTATTAATAAAAGGCAACAAAAGTACGACATGTATTTGCACTTTGGCCTTTGTCAATAAAAAAAGCCAAACCGATGTACAGAAGATGTACAACATATTGGAAAAATATTTAATTATAGCTTACTTTTACTCCCACGTTAATAAAATAGCGCCGCGAAGAAGTCATAGTTTGCACCAAAGTTAATCCTCCTTCTACTGCCTTCTGTGCACGAGGAATATTAGGTACTTGGTTTTGAATACAAAAAAAACAATAATACCTCATTGTTGGTGTAATTTCTATGATGATTGCTTTTATTTCTTATAATTTTATTATTTGTTCTTAATTTCACAACGTGCTTTTTGATCACGATCACTTTTAGTGTGACCATAGTCTCCTTCTTACTTAATCCTATATTTCTCAATATTGACATTTATTTGAAACAATTGAAATTGGGACACTTATTACTACATGCTTATGGTGTTTTTAATTATTATTATTATTAAATTATTAAATTAAGAAATATTATATAACTGTGGCGCTTTGAGTATGTTGCTGAAGCTTTTTTGCTCCAATATGCTACTGGATGAATTTCGCCTTCGAGCCTCTGCATTAATATGCCACCAAAACCATTCATGGACGCATCAGTAAGTAGTTCGGTTAGTGCTTCTGTGCTATATAGTTGCATGACCGGTTCGATCGACAGTATATCCTTTAGCTAGTTTATTGCGTTTGTGGCGTAAATGTGGCGTCTTTCTTTAACAAACGTGTTAGCGGCCGGGCTATTGCGGCATACCGTCTTACAAATTTTTAAAAAAATCCTGTCAATCCCAAAACCGATTGGACATCTTTAATGTTCTTAGGTCGAGCAAACATCTGAACCGGCTGTGTTATTTCCTTTCCTGTCCAGATTTTACCGTCCTCCACTATGTGACCCAACAAAAATTCTTTCATTTGATACGCAATCTATATTTAGCGGCCTTCTCCAGGACTGTCTTTAGCTTGACTATGCACTCCTCGTTTGGTTGCCCAAATATGATGTTCGACGTAAATCTGCATGACATCCAAATCGGACGGTTAGATTCAAAATCTGAACGGTGCTTTACAGTGTTACTTCTCCGAATAGCGTATAACTGTTGCTGCCAAGCACGTTGACAACCATCGATAACCCCGACTCTTCGTTACATAAGTTTAAGTATTAGTTTATAGGTGGTTTGAGCAACTATGATTTTAATATCTGGTAATCCGGCTTCGGCCAGGAAGCATTTAGTTGGGGTCGTGTATTGTGTAGATTGATTCTAAGTTCATTACAATGTTGTTTAAATGTGAAAAAACAGAATGGGCTTCATCAAGGGAAGATTTTTTAATTTCGTCATATTTTTCTTTAGTTTGAGTTTTCGCTGCGTTCATTTGTTTTTGTTGTTTTAACTACTGAAGAGTAGGATTTAATTAATTGTTTATTTATTAATAATATTGAATATTAATATTTATTGAATATTGTTCTGGCCTCACGCATGGTGAATTCTGTTTCAATTTTTATTTCGTTTTTGTTCTTGGTACTTGGGGCATTGTCGGGAGGAGGCCAAGTGCTCACCAAAGCAATTGGCACATTTAATTTTCGTGCATTTATTTGGGTTATGCAGAAGGGAACATTCAGAGCAGCGGGGAGAGTTTTTGCAGTGCTTGGCAATGTGACCAACCAATTAAGAAGACTTGGAACTCCTGGGGTTTGGTGTGTATTTGCGGACTTTAAGAGAGTACCAAGAAATTTCGATTTTAGATGGGAGGTTATGGGGCTCGAAGATTAATAGGATGACACCACTCGGTTTCGACACACCACCGTATGATTTCATAAATTTGTACACTTCAGTCTGTTTTTGTGATTTAAGTTCGTCTACGATTTCTTTTTCGGGAATGTCACAGAGATATGGGGCAAAAAAAAGGTTTCTTTTACAAAATTGAGGGCCTTATGGAGCTTGCACTTAATTTTTTTTTTTTTAACCAGTTTCCTAGTTTAATTCCTCCAAAATTGGCGAGCATCTGTAATAGAAAGTGACATTTCACTGATGGCAAGGCAGATGGGATTTTGTCCCAACAGTGCAATACAGTCTTTTCACCCATACAAAAATTTAACTGCAATCGAGCGGAGATGTGTTGATCCGAGGTGAATTTTATTTGTAGTTACAAAAATTGATTGTGATAGCAACTCATCGGGTAGAATCCAGGTATTTAGAGAGTTTTTTGAATTGAGTAATAGGATCGAAGTTTTACTACCGTAGCGGGAATAATAAAGGTGCCGCAGAGCCGCAAACCCTTACCTTACCCCGTTACATATTCCTCTTTGATGGGGCGGTAAATACTTTGCATAAACTATTAACTCCAGTGCCAGCTGGAGAGCGTTAATTGAATTTCACGGCGATTTTTTCGAGTTTTTTTATTTTTTTGACTGAAGAACAGCTAGTATTGCAGTGATTCTAGTAGAGTGGTTAGCGAGCTCCAATTTAATCAGTTTGATAAGCGCACTCAATGCATTTCAAAAATTATACTGACAAAAACAAGAATCCCATCTTGTTGCTTTGTAAAAAATAAATCGATTTTAAGATTTTTAAGTATATCTAAGAAGTCCCATCAATTTTAATTTATTTTATATTTACAGCTTTACATTTCCCTATACATTAACGGAACGTTCCGATATTCATAAAATAAGAGCCTAAGTTTATTAATCATGAAAATGTCCATATTCCTGAGAATATTAGAAGTTGTTACAAAAGGGCTGAGGTATGAGTTATATGAAAATTACAATTGGAAACAGAAATAGAGAGAAAACTGTCCTCAAAGTTTATTAAGGCATTCCCAGAGCTGAAAAGGATACTGGTATAAATAACTCTCTTACTGCGTTCCAAACTTATGACCAAAATATAATGAAAAACAGTATATTGTATGTACATTACTTGTCACTATTTTAGTGACTCTGGTTTTCTTATATGTTGAGGTTCTTGCGGTGAATATTTCTGGGACTGCGTAAGAGGCTTCCTTCCCCCTACTTGTAATGCTCTCTTTTTGTCCGACTGCTTCTTGTCCTTTTGTCATGCGACTAAATTTGAAATACAAGAAATACAAATAAAGAATAAGAAGAAGAAAATAAAGTTTTACTGTTTTCAAGAAATTTTAATTTACACTTTAGAGCCCAATAAAGTGTTTCAAATCTGTGGCAGGCGAGTGGCAATCTACAGGACCGTTAACCGCAGCTTGCTGAACTACGTGAACGTTGCATATTAATCAAATCCGGTTCGCAGCAGCGAGTTGTTGCAATTTGGCTGGATGCAGAACGCCATAAAATATGCCAGCAGAAACCGAACAGGGCCCGCATCCAGCATACCCTAACCTCATCCACATCCACATCCCCTTCTCCATCCCACACGCCATGTTCCCGCCCAGCATCCGTTGGGGATCACACTTGTCTATGCGCGTTTAGCGCGATGGCTGCCACAGGGCTTCATGGCCGCGTAGCCCCCCAGCTCGTGGCACCCAATTTCCGGTGCTTGCGTAAATACATTATGCAGCTTACAACTACTTAACGGGCGGCAAAGTGCGGGCAACTCGCGGCATAAAGTGGCAAATTCAAGGTGCAACTTTTGTCGATACAAGCTTCTGCTGCTGCTGTTGCTGCTCCTGCTGCTGCTGCGTCTTCTCCTGCGTCCTGGTCGCGACTCGAAAGGATGCAATAAAAGTGCACGGCAAAACTGTGAAAAAGGTGAAGATTACGCACTGAATAAGAATACGAGGCTTTCCGCCTGGTAAGGAGTGCACTGAGAGTTGGGAAAGACTTAAAAAAAAACAGACACAAAAATCCTGTAAGGATTTATTTAATAACAAAGTGTTATTAAAATTGCCGGAATTCATTATGCTGCCAAACAATTAGGAGACTGAATAGTTAGTATAAAATGAAAGGAATGCAAAAAAAAGTGTTTTTTTGTAGGCTTTACATTGAAATTTCAATTAATTTTGGTTTTTTGCTTATTAAAATATATAGGTAAACTCTACAAACTGTTTTTTTTATAATTGATCTGTTTAATTACTCTTTAAACTTTATAAGGTATTATTGAGACGCATATATTATATAAATTTTGTTCAGTGCCCCCTACATATGTGTGTGTCCCAAAGTTTTGCGAGAGAACTCGCACTCAACCTGAATCCAGACAGACACTTTGAGGCAGCCCCATTCACATGACAAACATGTGTGATACGCCACTTGCACCCAGCCAGCAGCCATTTCCATCTGCATTTGCAACAACAGTTTTTCTTTGGCGGCACCTGCCCCTTTCCAGTGGCCCTTTCTGCACCTCTTCGTCAAAAGCCACGCCCCACTCCCCGTTCCCTACACCCTGCACCACACACCACACACGCCCAACCGAAACGCTCGTCTGTCAGCGTGGCATACTCATGAAAGTTAAGGACTTGCATAACTTCTGGCATTTATGTGCGCTTTTCACCTGCTTGCCAACGGCTTCACCTACTTTCACACCGCCTTCCCTCGGCGGCGCCCGCTTTTCCATGCTTCATTACGCTAATGCCGTGTTTTCAAATTATTTTACATGCACCCGCCCCTGCCTGCGCGGTGCCACCTTGCCACTATTTGCTGCATACTTAATGGGGGAGGGCGATGATTAGCATGCAATAAACTAGTTTAGGTGCCGTGACATAGTTGCTGCCCCGGGCATTACTCATCCAGAGATAATCCGTGCCGGGATCAATGTTCTAAATAATCTAAAGCATTGAAGGTGAATTATTGTGGCATTTGTACATAAATGTAAAACATAAATTTAATGTGTCTATTAAATTGTCTAATTAATATTGTTGGATCTAAAAGAGGCTTTGAGGTCT
>VNJR01011627.1:0-16630 GCA_008042585.1 Drosophila punjabiensis | reverse complement strand
AAGAAAAAGAGAGAGAGAAAGGGAAGGAAAAGCGAAGAAGGAGAGATAGGAGATTATAATCGAGTGAGCGGGAACTAGAAGGGCGGTGCATATAGCCGAAGTAGCTGAAAAATTTCGCGGGTGCCCGTTAAGAGAATAAAAATTATACCAAATAAAACGAAAAATAAAGAATTTTTAAAGCGGTGTTAAAGTGAGTCTTCCTACCATCGACCCAGGAACAATAGAGGCCAGCGAGGACGGGAAGCCGGATCGGGAAAACCCAGAGGCTCGACCAGACCCAGTCCTCGCAGGACGAGATTGGCCAAGTCATTAGACTGACATGGCCCAGTTTTTTTTTTAAATTCTTGGAGGATTTAAGGGACTCCCAGGTCCTAGGCTCGCCCTAACCCCAACGGCGGCGAGGCCCAAAACTTTATTTGGAGGCATAGATGCCCCTAGAGCGGCCGACGTTGCCTATTAATTTTTTCTGGGGTGCCTATAGAAGACACTTCTCTTTTTCGTCGTGGAAGACCGGCACGCCTCCCAAGTGGCGGCACCGGGAGCCAGAAGGCTTCAGCCAAATTTTTTTTATAGTTTTAAGTTCAGTTTTAGCTTGTAGTTAATTTTTCTTTGTTTTTGTTTTGTCAAGTCTTTTAATCAAAAATTTCATTTATATATTTATCCACAAATTTTTAATCAAAATTTATATATATATATATTTCTTATGCTCTATTGAATCGATCTTTCTTTACATATTTATTTATCCATTTTATATATATTTATTCATATTTATTTATTTATTTGTCCATATTTATTTATTTATTTAATGTATCTTCCTGCCACATTTATTTATTTATTTATTTAATCTTTTTGTACAGTTTTCGTTGGTGAATTTTTGTGTTGATCATATTTATTTCTCTTGTTTTTTTTTTGCATTTTTCCCCTCAAACCCCCCCATTGAGAGCTCTTACGGGTAGGTCTATGCGTCTTTTGAAGTGGGATTTTTGGTCTTCAAAATAAATAGAAATTTGAATAAAAGCACACAAAATCAACCAAACAAATTATAAAGCTTAAACAATAATTGGCATAAATGATATTAAAAACTGAAAAAAATATGAATGTTAATATAAATATAAGGTAAAACATCGAAATCATGGACATGGAGTAGAGTTTGATTTGGGAGGAAGGAGGTGAACCGGGGATATGAGTGGGTAAATTCGCGTGTGTGTGTGTGTTTGTCTAGGGGCAGCTGCAAAAAAATAACATGCAAGCAGACTGCAAGGTAGGGTAGGGATGAGCATGTGGCCTCCAGTCCAGCAGGAGGAATATTTATGTCAATGTGTGTGAGAATCTGTTGAATCGGTTTTGTGTGTTTAAATGTAAACCGCGCGCGTTATGGTGTTGTGAAACGTCGATTTTCGATGTTTATTGTTGTGTGTGTGACGGGCAAGGGTTATGGAGCCCACGGCCCGATGACAGAGCTAGCCGGAGCCAGCCCAAAATGTCACACAGGTCTTTCTAGGGACATAACAAAATGAACATAGTGAAGTCAAAATTGCGCAATAAAATGGCATTAAAAAGCTTGAATGCAATATTGAGCATAAGGTTTGTTTTTAAATTGTGTCAAACTTATTTATATTTTAATAATAATATATTTCAATGTTACAGATATGGGTTACGAAGACACAATGAATGCTGTCACACCTATTTGTTACCACAAAAGTATCTTGCCCAAATTTAAAAAAAAAACGACAAATATTTGAATGACGGGGAGAACGACGATATTGAAAGTTTGTTAACGTGTTTAATATAATAAAAACATGAAAATTACTTTATTTTGGTAGATATTATTGGATTTTAATATATAGCTTATTTTTCAGCACATTTTTCTGAATTCTAGCCTATTCTAGGCCATTTTTACCCAATATCTAGCCTATTTGGGAGCTCAATACCTGGCAACACTGATTAGGTGCCACACTTTTGGAAAGCGACATGGAAAATATCTATATATTTTAAGTGTCGAGAAAAAGAAAATTTTTTTATTTGCGAAAACAAAAGATTTAAATCAAATATCCATAGATAAAAGGTGAAGAACACTAATAATAAAAATCTTTGATGAATATGCAAAAAAGACATAAAACCTAAAAACCGATTCACTATTCCCTAAATTGTCCAAATAATAGTTTTTAACGAGACACGACATACAAATGTTTTTTTATTTTTAATCCAATGTGAAAACAAATTTTTCAGTGATCAAGTTGTATCTACTGAACGCAGCCAATAATAAACAAAATATTAAAATTCCCAACTTTCCATATCGTATATTCAATAGGGGTGGAGAAACATTAATATTCGCGGATATCGATGTTTTAAAGCAAAACATCGATGTATCGCCGATGTTTTTAAAACACATGATTGTACATATTTTTTCTTTCATCATAATAATAATGTCCTAAATACCTAGAGAATCGTGTAAGTGATATAGTTGTCAGATTCGCTTAAAATAAATAAAAATTATTTAACACAGAGCTTAATAGTTTTCTTTGACCTCCCTTCGACCGACTCAACTGTTGAAATTTATTTTTATAATTTATGGGGTCGAAAATGACCCCTTAAGTTTTGATTTTAATTATAATACCCTGCAAAAGTATCATAAATAATTTGACATAGATGTTTTTTTTATGGTTAATTTTACCTATTTGACGATGTTGAAAACAGCGATAGTCGCCTAATTATGTTGATGTTTCTCAAAAATTAATATCATCAAAAACATGTTTCTCCACCTTTAAAATATTTATGCGCCATTTGGACTTCTAAACTAGCTTGTAATACTGTCTTCCCACAGAGATCCAACTTCCATCCTCCACCAGTAGAACGTCTAGTCCTTAATGTTTTGCCAATAGATGCTAATTGGCTAAGAAAATTGTAGCATTTTCTATTAAAACAAGGTTGGCAATTGAAAAAGTGAAAGACACAAAGTTTAAAATATGTACATGGAACTCAACAGCCTTTTAGAGAAACTGTCTTAATTTTCTTGTCTTGCATAATAAAATTTATTTTTTAGTTAATTGTGAATATATTATTCTAGTACTATGAACTCGTCATTTAAATAATTCTAATAAAGTGCCAACAAAATCTATCGCAATCTGCGGTGTTTCCGTTGTGGAAATTGGTAACTCAAGCATAACCAGTTCAACCACCTTGTATATGTAGGATGCGCCACACTGTTCGATCAGCTGTTATCGTATGGTGAAAGGTATAAAGGGCTCTGTGCGAATCGTTTTATGCCCGCTAAATATCCGAACTGTTTCAAACGGTTGGACTAAGTGAAACTACAATATTGCGCCGAACATGTGGTTAACCCAAGTAAATAACAGCTTACAACAGCTAAAACTTGAATTAAAATAAAAATCACACACTCACACAAAATGTTATGAAAATATATATAACCAAAAACATATTAATTGTAAATAAAAAATATGAATATCCCATCTTTGATTAATCACATTAGATTAATGGGAATGGCTTATTTATATTATACATTCCTCAATGTCAATATCTTAGTTCTTAATATATATATATTTTTTCGATATATGAAAAATCAACATTTAGTGCAACCGCGTTGGCAACCGGAAATATAGTTTCCGTCTCTTTCTTTCTCTGTTGCCGAACCAACAGTGCGCAATTTAATTGGCTTGCTTAAATTTATTTAGTTCGTTTCAATGTAAGTTTTACATATTTGTTTAAATACAACTTCTTTTTAACACATCTTAATTTAATCACTTAGATGCCTCGTGAAATTAAAGAAGTCAAGGACTTTTTGAACAAGGCACGGCGTTCCGATGCGCGTGCTGTTAAAATCAAGAAGAATCCGACAAACACCAAATTTAAGATTCGCTGTTCAAGATTTCTTTACACCCTTGTCGTGCAAGATAAGGAAAAGGCCGATAAAATAAAGCAATCTTTACCACCAGGATTGCAAGTTAAGGAAGTGAAGTAAATTGCCTTCAATTACTGGATACCATGTCATCGTTTATACACGGTTTTAAATGGCTTGCTGATATTTGTATTTAATAGAAAATTAATTAAATAAAGCTTGCCTGACAATCCTTGGAAAAATTAAAGCCAGTAATGCATATTTATAGTATATATTTGGGCCTTTTAAATGTTTGTGTGTACATAGTGTCTGACAGAAGTCTGCGTACTAATAAGCTTGCCTGGCAAACGCCGGTTTTTCAAAAAAAACGAATGCAGTTTTTTTAACATACAGTGGGCAAATAAAGTTTAAGTACATTCTAGTTCTACAACTTAATGCTCGAAAAAATCTACTAAATAAATCGGCTTAACATTTTTTATATTTTCCATTGAGTAGGTTATATATTTATTAACACAAAATGCTTTTCAGTCGCTTAATTAATACAAAAACAAAATTATAAAAATACTCAAAATTTTATGTCAAAAAAGTTTAAGTACGTTCTGAAAAAATTAGCTCGACTCCTTAATACTTGGACCAAAGACACTTCAAATCTAAGATGGATTACGTCAACTTGATTTTTTGGGCTGGCTTTAGAACTGGCTTCAGGATCTCTTCAATTTTGTTCAGAAGCCAGAAGAGAGCGCTCTCTTTTACGCAAACAACGACAGCCGCAGACTGTTTTTGTGCACACGTATTCCCATGTTTTTTTTTTATTTTATTTTTATTTTTTAATTCGTTTGTTAAAGACATATACAAAAGTGGGGAAATAGAGGGTTAGGGATTAATTAGGGCGAAGACGGTGTGCTCGTGCGGTACGGCCGCAAAGCAATGCTTCGCGCGGGCCCCTGTCGCGCCATAAGTGGCCACCTGGTTACGGGTCCGCTCCTCCGACCTAAGTGTGGTCATAACAGAAGCGGCGAAGGAAGACACTGCCTGCCAGTTGTCCTCGCTCGTCAGCATCAGTGGCACCAGGTTCTCCACCGTGATGGTGGAGGACATCTTGGCTAGTTCCATCCGCTCCCTGTTGAACTTCACGCACCAAAAAATTATGCGCTCAGCTGACTCTTCCACATCTCCGGGGCAGCAGGAACACATGCCTGACGCCTCGTGACCGAAACGCTGAAGGTAGCTGCTGAAGCATCCGTGTCCGCTGAGGACCTGCGTGAGGTGGAATTTCACCTGCCCGTGACTCCTCTTCATCCAGCTGTCCACCCGGGGTATCAGTTGATGCGTCCATATACCTTTCGCGGATGCGTCCCACCTTGCTTGCCAGGCTGCTAGCGTGGCCTCCTTAGCCGCGAGGCGGATCTCCTTTTTGGCGCGGGTAGACAGGACTCTGTCGGCTCCCTGGGCATGCGTAAAGGCCCTCTCCTCTGCCAACAGGTCCAACGGGGGCGTCCCGGTAATGACTAGCGCCGCCCTTCGGACCGTGAATGCGCAGCAGATGCGTAACGCCGCGAGGCGGTGGGCTGCGTTCAGGCCGCGACTGTACGCAGGTGTTGCCAGAGCATGGTGGCTCTTGCTACGCCAGACAACAAGAGTCTGGTCGGCTGTCTGGGACCCCTATGGTTCAACATGAGCCTATTTACCGCTCTTACCGCGATGATGGCCTTGGAGCAAGGTGTGCAAGGTGATCGCGTGAGGACAACCTCGTGTCAATCATCACCCCCAGGTACCTGATATCCCTGGACGATCTGATTACGGTGTCGCCCACCCGAATGGTCGCACAAATCGTTGTCTTTGCGAATTTTCCACCCTTCGTACGTTAATACCCTAATGTTATAATATAATGCCATGTATAAAATATATTCTGTATCATAATATAAGTATACCCAGTTTTTCCCATCGAATATACTACATGCAAATAATAATTATAATGATCATGTAATTATCATGAGGCACCGAGTGTCTTCCAAAATGAACTTAGTCTTATAAAAAGAAGGGTATATTTTGACTCAGAAGACGAACACTTGCATGCAACTACCATGCGTTGTTTGCGTACAAGAGAGCGAGTGGCTCTAGAGCGCTCTCTTTCTATCTCTACAGCGCTCTCTTCTGGCTTCTGAACAAAATTAAAGAGAGAGCCTGAAGCCAGTTCTAGAGCCAGTCCAAAAAAATCGTGTGCAAAAAAAATCTTATGGGCGTAATCCATCTTAGATTTTGAAGTGTCTTTGGTAAAACTTCCTTTGGTGCTTTCTGATCCTTTTATGTAGCAAATTCCAAATGTGCTCAATGGGATTAATGTCTGGAGGTGTATGCAATTGCTTGTAGTTGTACATCAGCCACTTCATGATTAATTATAAGGTTTGTTTGGGGTCGTTGTCCTGTTGAAATAAAAATGTAGTCTCGTTCAAGAGATGCTGGGTGGCGCTGTCCTTAAGATTGTCCTTCAGGATTTCTAGGTATAATTGCTTGTCCATTGTAGTGTTTATAAAAACAAGTTTTCCAACTCCAGCTGTTCCCATAAATCCTCAGAACGTTACAGTCTACATGCTTAACTGCTTAAGTTTTTTAGATCCAGTGCCGTATTGGGCTTCCTCTTCTTCCGAACTAAAAATGTGTGTTTTTTTTTATTCATCAGTCCTGATAACACTATCCCAAAATGATTGCGGTTCGTTAACGTATTTATTTGCAAAATTCAGCCTGTTTTTTTCATTTAAAGTAGAAATCAAAGGCTTTCTGCAAGGTGTTTTTGCGTTGTACCCCTTCTTGTGGAGCATATTTCGTACCATTTGAGGGGGAACTTTTTTTCCTGAGCTTCGGAAAAGTTTCTCCTGTATTTTAGGTGCAGAATTTTTGGGATTGGCTTTTATTGAGCCCAGGATTTGGCGTTCGTCCCTATCAGACAAAATTTTTGGACGACCTGATATTGCCCTTACTTACAGCGATCCAGAGTTTCCATAAGAATTAATAATAATTAAAATCGAACCTTTCTTTTCCTTTCTAAAAATATATGACGTTTACGTTTAAGTTACAAAAGCTATTTTTTTTATATTCAAAGCCTTAAAAGTACAATCAATAAAATTTTAAATAAAAACGTTAAATTTTTATGAGTCTTATTGATCGAAAATCATAGAAGTCTGTAGTTATATTTATCAAGGAAATTGAACAAAATTAATAAAAACGTATTCTTGTAAAAATATGGAACACTTTTTTTGTATTATAGTTTTGTATATATAGCATTATAGTTGTTTTATATTGTTTTATATCCACAAGTTTAATAACCGCATGACAACGCCAAGGCTCTACCACGCATTGCAGCTATCTAGGTGTTATATTTTTCCAAGCAGGTTGAAGCTTTTTAGTAGTGGTGCAATCAGTGATGAATTTATAATTGTTGGCACACTTGTAATCTTAGTACCAGGTTTGAGACAATCGCGGTCAAGGTATCAAAATCTGTTTGTTATGGCACTTTCCAAAGCTTAATAAAATGGTACTCCTGTTATTGGGCTCTAATGAATCTCAGGTTCACTTGTTGGTACATGTTTTCTGCCTTATACCCTTGCAGGGTAATTTAATTTAAGTAAGAAGTTTGCAACGCAGTGAAGGAGGCATTTTCGACCCTATTAAGTAGGTATGTATATTCCGAGTCCATGTAGGCATACCAGATTGTCCTTTTCCAAGCAAAAGTCTCTAAGTTTTATAGTTACCTCATGGAAATAAATATATGTGTTCTGATAATAATATAAAAAGTTACTACTAAGAACGCAAAGGATGCTTTTGATTTAATTTAGTTATTTCCCTTAAGAACAATTTAATAAAATTAGTACAATATTATATCCTTAAACTTTAATGGTAACAAAAAAAAAAATTTTTAATTTTACTATATAGGAATAAGATATATGTGCGTATTTAAAGAAAATTAAAAATACTATTAAGACGGTTTATATATATTATTTATTTAATTTGTAATAATTAATATGTTATCCTTTGTTTGGTACAATATATTTAACGGTTGTACATTGAGGTTACCAAGTTTTGAAGACTTTAAGGGTTAAAGTCCATTTAAGGGCATTTACCGTGTCAAATTGACGCCATTCATATATACTTTATTGGTAAGTACTCCCCATAGTACTCCCCGGCTGAGCACTGGTTGTTGCAAAAAAGCTGCAACAAACTGCACTTTTTTTATTGCTGTGTCCATCGGTGCGTTTTCTTCCTGAAAAATCAACTCATCCGAGAAAATATATCTTGCGAATACGATGTTTTCAATATGTTGGGATGGATTTCCGAATTTGTTTGTATACAAGAACATTCTCCAGACCGTGGCCTCTGGCAGTCTATCTGACTAAACGCCACAATCTGTGGTTCAAAAACAACAAAAATAACTATTGCCGATTTTCGGGGACTCCTTTGCCCTTGCATCGACGCTTATAATACCCAACGAGTTATATTCGAGATGTAGGGTAAGGCACCAAGAAAATTGGTGATAGTAAGCAAGTGGTCTGATGATTTGGGTAGCGCCAATGAAACGATCGTAACCACAGCTGCTGCTTGTATTTTTGTTGTTTTTGGCAAAAGACGGGCCTTTGTTTTGTTTTGATTCAAAGCCGACATGACCTCGAGTCTTTTCCCACTAACTGATATAGGTCGCTGGTAACAAAAACTAATTTGGTTTGTATAAATTTGAATTGAGATTTGCCAACATATCAAAATTCAGCCCATAATATCACTAAGCCTCTATCAAAATTTCGTTTATTAACAAGCTACCGTGGCTTTTAAATTTTTTTATTTTTTTTACATGTTAAGTAAAATGTAATTTTCCTCCACATTTAAAGATCTTTTCTATTGCAGCTATATGATATAGTCGTTCGATTTTTATGAAATGAAAAAAGAATTTTGAAAGTAATAAAAAATGCTCATATCTCAGTTTAGATGAAGATATGTTGAAAACTGGCGATGATATAATTTTTATCTATTAAATTCTCTTTTGTTCCTAATTCAGCTTTATAATATAGTCGTCAGATTTTTTTGAATTTAAAAATAAAATTTTAAAATAACATGAGATGCTTGTATCTCCAAAGTAATAGAAAATATGTTGAAAAACTAACTGTTATAATATTTTTGCCAACAACTTTCCGATCGGTCCTATGGCAGCTATACGATATAGTCATCCGATTTTTATGAAATTAAATTTGAAATTCTGAAATAGTATATTAAGCTCATAGCCAAAAGTGAATCACGATATGTTATAAACAGTGAAGTTATATTATTTGTTCTACAAATTTACGGATTGTTTGTATAGTCTAGTTTTTTCTTACAACGATTTTTAAACATAATTACATTAGTGTTAAATTCGCATGAATAAAAATTAAAATAGTTTGAATATTTTTCAGTAATATTTTATCTACATCTAGAATTGAAGCTAATAATGGCACATTTTAAAATGCTCTTAGCGCCATGTTGCCGTAAAATATAAATTCGTCTACTCTCTTCGAAGGGAAACGGTCGTGTTTTTTTCTTGCGCTCTCGTTTTGTGATAAATTTGTGATAAAAACCAATGGGGTTTTATTTAAATTGTCTATCTTGTGCCTAATAAAGTTCCCGTTCACTTCGTGTGTGCATGCAGCTTTTCTGTTTTGTGTATTAATCTTTTTTAAATTTCACAATTTAGTTTGTGTTTGTCCTTCTTCGTCCAGCCGTTGTTTGCGCCGTCGCGACAGCTAAACGATTTTAAGATTGCTTACTCCTACGCTCTCTTGCTCTCCCGCTCTCTCTGTGCAGTTTTAGTTCTTATCTTATTTCTCGCCATTACTCTCTTTCCATAAAGGGTACAGTGGTAAGTCCCTATAATGACTTCTGGAATTGTCTGCTTCATTAAAGGCTGCAATAAGGTAATTTCCCAAAATGATGTCTCCATCGGCTGCTAGTTGTGCGAAAACAGAGTGCACGCCAAGTGCATTTAGGCTAGTGCTCGGACACTAGATGACGTTAAAGCTGATAAAGGCTTCCGCTACTGCTGTGTGGCCTGCCGCGAAGTTGAAAAGCAAATTAAGTCCTTTATGCGGCAAACCAAGGGCAGTTTTAAAGAGCTATTATCGAGGTTTCGTAAAACTCATGATATACTCTTAGCGCTGGATAGTCAATTTAATAGCCCTAAGCTATTAAATGAATCTCCGAAGCGCAATAAAACTGCAACTGGGGTTCCGCATGCGGGCGGTTTCAAGCAACCCGCCGCGGTGCCTCAAAAGCAGCCTTCCCCGGCACTGCCCTCGACTTCAGGATCATCTTCACGAACCCTGAGATCGAGTACAAAGAAAGATTCGGTAGCCGAATGTACCGCAGAAGTGACCATTCCGCCGTCTATATCTGATTTGTCCTCTGGGGGTTCTGAAATAGCTACCCCTCAGATCCCCGTTAACCCTCAAATACCCAACAGTGCCTTAAGGCACTGATCATATAATTTGTGTTATTTAAAAAACTTGTAAGCTTTTAATGATTTCAATTATAGTTGTCGGTTGGCAATAAACATATGATATTTTGAGTAGAAGCTTTGAAAGCTCTCCGAAGCTTTTTAACGGCACTTTTGCTTATTGTTCTTGAGCATCATGTTTTCGTGCGCAAATTTTTCGGTCTGTTTTGTTTGGTGTTTTCGTTTGTAGTTAAAAATGAAAGAAATAAAAAATCAGCCAAATTTAACTTTTGGTTATTAAAGGTAAGATATATTACTATTTAAATCAAATATGCAAATTTATAAAAATAGTGCGTTGCAGTGGTGAAATTGTGAAGAGTGCCTTGAGGCACTCTTGGGACTCCATGCTAACTTTTGCTTGCAGCGCCTATTTCACATCTGCGAGCACTTTTCGTGTTGGTTTCTGTTAATACACGAGTTTTTTTTAATAGACATATCAAAATATATTAGATCGAATGCGTAAGTGTTACAAATTATCCGATTTGACCGATGAACAGTTACTGGAATTGATCAATGAAGTTCCATCGGACGATGATCTCTTGAGTAACTGCAGTGATGACGATTTAGCCGGCTTGGACTTGGTAGAAGCCCTGAACACAGCGTTAGACGACACGGAAACTATTTCATTTGTAGAAAATACAGCTAAAAGGGTCAAAGATGCTCTGGAGCTGGATATTACCAAAAAACCTCTAAAAAGACCTCGCTCACCACTGCCGACAATTGAATATTGAGCGTGTATAGTTCAGCCTTCATCTGGTGGTTTCAATGGTGACGGTAAGAAAACAAAATTACATAATGGAATTCACCTAACTAATTTATTTATAAATAGGCGTTAAATCAATAAAAAAGGAGCCTACTAAAATTATATGGAGGCAGCAATCGATGCAGTTGCATGTAAACGACGTAGCTTTTCGGTGAGATTCTTCTCTACCGGACTGTATAAAAGAACTCGAAACACTGCAGATTTTTTGTTATTTCTTCAATTCAGAGATCATGAACATGATTGTTGAAGAAACCATTCGATCAGCATTAACAAAAGACATCGCTAGCCAGTTTAAATTTGACATTGACGATATCCATACATTGGGATCTTGATCTACATGTCAATTTACCGGTACCCAAAAATAAAAAGCTACTGGGGTATAAACGCATTTGCACCTGTAAAACACTCCATGTCACAAAACAAGTTTGAGGAAATCAAAAAACATTTCTCATTGAGGGATGAGAGCAAGCGAGTGAAGAAGGGTGAACCACTATATCACTGTATCGCACGCGTACATTTATAGATCATCTCAACCAGAGATTTGATTCTGTGCCAAAGCAGGCGCGACTCTGAAGCACCACCTTCGGCAGTATATGCCCAATAAACCTCATAAATGGGCATTAAGGTTTTGAATTTATAGTGGTGCAGGTGACAACGTGATCTTGCCTGCTCATCCAGATCTTGGAGCTGCTGCCAACATTGTTGTGCGCCTGACAAAAACCGTACAAGCATTCAAGAACCATATAATTTATTTTGACAACTTTTATACGTCTTTACCTTTGATGGTTTACCTGCGTGCTAAAGGGATATATAGCCTTGGTACAGTGCGTATTAATCGGATTCCAAACTGCAAACTGCCTAATGATATTACGAAACAGCCGAGGGGTTTTTCGGCAGAGTATGCCGGTTCGTCATATGGCGTTGATATAGGCAATGTATTATGGAAGGATAAAGCCGTTTGTCTGCTATCCACTTATGTGGGTGTTAAGCCATTAAAAAAAAATGCAAATGAAGAAATAGCAAAGATAGCTCGTTACGACAGGAAATCTAAGCGGCACAGAGAGGTTTATTGTCCTCAAATTATAAGAGAATATAATGCCCACATGTGAGGTGTAGACCTCATGGATGGATGGATGGATGGGATGGATGGATGGGTCGTTTTCACATTCGAGCAAAAACACGTGATGCCATGACTCGAATCTTTTACCATTTGGTAGATATGGCAGCAACAAATGCTTATGTGTTATACAGACGCATCAAAAAGGAAAACAATAGAACAGAAAAGTTGTTTGTTTCGCGGATCAATTGCTGCTGGCTTGGTGACATTTAAACAGAAGCGCGGTCAACCATTCCGTGATACTGATCGGAAATTTCCGTCACCATCATCCCAGCGAACTGCACAACCAGGTTGGACAACGCAATCTCCATCTACACCGAGATCTTCAAAGCCATCGCTCACAGTTGGTGTAAATTCAAAGCATTCAATTGCGGATATACGGTTTGATGAAGTCAACCATTTTCTTGTTTGGATGAGTCGAGACTGTGGCAAGAGATGGTGCAAGCACTGCAAGAAATCACAAACACAATGTATGTGCTCAAAATGTAATCTGCATTTATGCTGTACGGCAAATAATAATTTTTTCCTTGACTATCATAATCAAAAATAAAAATAAACTCCACAATCAAAAGCGTCACTTAAAGCACCAAGAGTGCCTTGAGGCACTTATCTACCTTTTATCGCTTTACATGTAAACTACAATTTGTACACACTTCTTGAAGTAATTTTTGAGCTTAGGAGCTACAATTCACCCCAAAAAGTATTATCCAACTTAGTTTTTACCAATATCCTTCGATTGGGTATTAGAGGGTTAATATATCCCCCCCAGGGTATCAGGCCTGGACTTCCGTCCGATGCCGGCAGTGCAGCTGCACAGTCTGCCTTGCCGAATGCCCTTATAGTAGTTCTACCCACGAAACAGATATTCGTTTTGCGGCTCTCCCCTGCTCTTACATCGGATGATGTAATTGCCTTTGTTCAAGGCAAAACCGGAGCCGAAAAAATAAAAATTAAGGTGGAAAAATTTTAATTAAAAAACGTTGGCCTGTGGGAATAACTTTCCCCAGGTCCGATCAGACCACTGCGCCCTCTACCCACGCTTCCGTCCAAAAAAACTAAATCTTTCTCTTACAATTTCCTATCAGAATGCAAGAGGCCTACGCAGTAAGCTTCCAAAATTGTATTCTGATAGTTTCTCGTTATTCTCGTTATCGCTATCGTGTTCACAGAAACCTGGTTAAAGCCGGAGATACTTAGCTCCGAAGTTTTTCCAGCTGTGTTCACGGTTTATGGCAAGATCGGTCTTGGCGATGGAGTAGGAAGCCTCCACTAAAAGGAAGCGTAGGTCTCCTAAATATTGTACTTTTGACATGACTAGTCGAAAAATCATCCGAAAATGAATACCTAACGCTTGTGTTCATTCTAGTATTTTTCAGTATTTATCTTATCCGTGCTTCATACGAACTTGCTAAACGGGCAATCGAAATCGTACAGGCATTCCTTTCTCACTCACAGGGTTTCGAATATTGATTCTTCTTTGATGAGATTAATTAAATTTAATTAATTTTTTCCTCGATGGAAAAAGCGGCTCTTTTTGTGCGACTTGTATACATTTTCGAAGGGGAGCAGTCGAAAGATTAAATATTTTAAACTTTTGACATGCCTAGTCGAAAATTCATCCAAAAATGAATACTTAACGTTTGTGTTCATTCTAGTATTTTTCAGTATTTATCTTATCCGTGCTCCACACGAACTTGCTATACGGGCAATCGAAATCATATAGGCGTCCCTTTCGCACCCACAGGGTTTTGAAAATTTAGCTCTACTCCATACGGAGCTTTATGTGCAAATTATACCGATTTGTACACATAACATCTAACGTAGATAGCTTTCCTAGACTAAAAACCTTAATCCTAACCCACTTAGTACGTATGCAAACAAACAACCAGGCAGCACGCCAGTAGTTATTTTCCTCGTATTCTTTTCTATTTTTTCCATCGCGTCTACTAACATCTAACCCAAACAGGCACATGCTTGTTGTCGATGGGCCACTTGAGTGTCCTGACCGTAGTGCATCAACGTCCAGTATGTAAAAAAAGATTAGTCATTGACTATTGCCATTCCAAATAGGTATCCAATCCTGGATCCTTTGATTAATTTTTTCAAATCTCGGAAAAGCTAAGTACTTTTCAACGATCGATTTAGAGTCCGGATTTTACCAAATTCTAATGAATAAAATGCGGACATTGAGAAAACATCATTTTCCATAAACAACAAATATGAATTTCTGAGAATGCCATTCGGGCTAACGAACGCTTCAAGAATATTCCAGCGAGCAATGGATGATAATTTGAGAGATCAAGTAGGGAAAACATGCAATTTTTTTAAGGGGTCATGCTGTGTTGAAGCAGTTATTGACTTTTTTTAAGGTGTTGTCTCCGCTCGATTAAAAGATAGAACTTTGAATTTTTCAACATATATTTATTGGTTATTTATGTACATTTGCATATTTAAAAAAAAATATAATTGAAGAAGTTACGATTTACGATTCAGCCAATCTCGGTAATCTGATTTTAAACAAGAAAGGAAGCTAACTTCGGCACGCCGATGTTTGTATATTCTTGCAGATTGCAATTAGACTCTTAATAATTTATCCATATCTGTAATGTGTAGTTAGTAGGCGAGAATACTACAGTGATCTACAATTAGAACTAAGCTCCGTTTTGGTCCACACTCTCTTATGGCAGTAGTCCACGCATCCCTTTAGTACCAGCCCATGTCGTTCAGGTAGGCTAGGATGGCAATCACCGACGGCCTTCCAACTTCCCCAAGTGACCCGAGCTGGTGAGCTCCGAGGTGACGTGCTCTTTGTTGGTTGGGTGCCGGGCGGTGACACAGTATATGCTCAGGTATCTCCTGCTCGATTGGTTCCTTGCAGCTTCTGCAGTGTGGGTTGTGGGGTAAGCCCATCTTTCAGGCGTGCGTGCCTGTTGGCCAGTGGCCGGTGATGGCTGCCGTTACCATCCTGATGGCCTGTTTTCTTGGAGAGCAGCTACGCCTTATATAGGGATCTGGCGGGTTTTACTGATCCCGCCCTCCCGCGCCTAACGCCTCGGCGCAGTATGAGCAATCACTTTTGGCCAGTGTGACCCTTTGCGCACAATTTTTGGCGCGCGAATTTAATTCACAGATCTAGCAACAATTCATAATATTTCTCGTGTTCATTGTATCTAATTATAACTGTGCGCGTCTGGGCGTCACACTACCCCCTCGCTTAGGAGACGGTGTGATCCGCACCGTATAATCCTTCCCCCGGTCAAATACGTTTCTCCAGGTTCCTGTGCTGTCCTTTGCTTGGACTTGCTGCTGTCGTCTCCTTGTTCCTATGCATTTTTGGTAGCCGTGCGCCGGTCTTGTGCCGTATGACCTTAGTGCTACCGTCTGCCCTCTGCTCTCGTCTACATCCGTCGCTTGAATCGCCGTGTCATCCTTGGCTGTCACATATTGTTTTCCTGTTTTCCCCGGTGTGTTTATGCCGTTTGCCTTTTCCTGCTGTGGTTCTTGTGCCTTCATCACAGATTCTCCGTTCATCCTGACCTCCATTGTTTGCTTTGTCTCATTCAACTGGATATCCGACCTCATCTGATCCTCCATCTTTTGTCCTCGATCGTCGTCTCGATGCTCCTCCTGTCCGCCCTGCAGTTCTTTCTCCGCCTCACCTGTCCTATCCACCTCTTCTGGCTGATCCGTGATGCTTGCCTCTTTGTACTGACAACTGCCTTGAACATCCTCGTTCCTGTCTATATCCTCCTTCTCCAGCTCCCAACCCACCTGGCTTGTCTGTTCCGGTTGAGTCGCCGCCGTCTCACAGCAATCGATGGTTTTGGTGGCTATTATACTAAGCCCCTCACCGTCGTATCCCATGCGGATCTCTGGGCCGAGTCCGTGCTGTGACTGTGCGAGACTTTCAGTTTCGATCATCTCGACTATTTCCGCCAGTTTAAGAAACTCGGGAAGTGTTTTGAATCCCGATCTACGCGTATACAACTTAATCTCGCTTCTGCAATTAGTGTATACACGGTCAAATTTTTCTTTCGGCGAACACTCTGCGAACCTCATTATATTTATTAGATTCATCGCGTATGCTCTCGTGGTTTCCGCATTTCCTTGCCTTCGAAGCACAATTTTCTCCTTGAGCTGCTTATGATAGCTTCGATGTAAGAAGTAATCCACTAGCTCTTCGGTCAGCACTGCCCAACTGTCTATTTTGGTCGGCGTGTAGTTTCAGCAGTCGATCGCCACGTCTTCCAATATGATAGGCATCGTTTGCACCAATTCCATTTTCTGTATAAACTCCAGTGGGTTGGTTGTCCCATGGAACCGTATACCCCAGCTTCGTATCTGGTCCATGATCTCCACACTTATTTTCCGCTCTATTTTTAT
>VNJR01011595.1:0-14316 GCA_008042585.1 Drosophila punjabiensis | reverse complement strand
CCACCCCTGTCTTCCGCTTTCTCCTGTGGCCCACTTAACACTTTATTGAATTCCTCTGGTGCATGCCAGTTGTTGCTGCCTCTGTTACTCTTATCATTATCCGCGCCTCTCATCTGTCCACTTCGATTGCCATGTCCAGGACATTGGCTCATAATATAAATTGACTGCGTCCTTGCCCTGCCCCCTGCCCTTTCTTCCTGGTTCTCCCCTTCTTCCCTTCCGGTCTTTGCCTGCTGTCAGGTTGTGAGTTATGAAATGGCTGGAAAAGCCACAGAACTTTTAAGGGGGCGTGGCATTCGGAACATTTCACAATTTCTGGCACTGTCATTTTCCTCAAAAAATTGTACTCGTTACTCTTTGGTAAAGAATAAGGGGGCAACACTTTCTTAGTTATTTAAGGAGTTTTTCCCAGAAAGATTTAGGATTTTGGAATGCATTTTCACAAGTTTCTTAAAAAATCATAAGCAATCATAAGAAAAAAAATTAAGGAAAGGTTTTCTTAACAAGAAGAAAAGGGATTTAAATGTAAAATTTTTATAGAAATGTGTAAAATATTTACAACAGTTAACTACAATTATATTTATATTTAATATGTTTAGAACTAACGTGAATTTTTTTTATTTATTTATCTGGGAGAATTATTCTTAAGCTTCAGTTGTAACCAGCATCATTTCTAAGATATTTAAAATAAATAATAAAGTAAGAATTCAATTATAAATATTTTTTATTTTTATATTTTATATTTAAATTGGTTTAATTAATTAAGAAAATAGTGCTTTTACTATTTATTTTAAGTATTTATTTATTTAATAATAATTCTAGTAAAGTAAAAAACAATTTCTAAAATTTCCTCCCCTTTATAGGGTAACTTTGGGTCGACTTTTTGCATTTCACACAAAAGAAAACATTGTCGCACCATCTCTCTCTCTCGCTCTCTTTGATTGAGACAAATATTTGAACAAATTTCGCTTTCGCTTTCGCTTAGAGACACCCGGAAAAATCACCCTGCCCCGCCCCGCCCACCGAAAGACTCTCTGCCGATTTTCCTCATCGCGAAAAAACCTCAGAAATGCGGTTGTCGCTCTATATAAATTATTGAGGATTTATTGGGTGGCTCACACAGTGTAGGCTTACATATGAGAGTGCTCCTGTTCATGTTCATGTATATATATGTATATATATATATATATTGGCATTTTGATAGACTTCCTATTGGGCGAGCGCCCGCACTCAACCAAAAATTGATGTCCAGTGATGGCAAGTAAATTGGTAATTGTACCTAATCTTCAGTACCTTCGTTAGGTACAAGTTATATGGGTTAAGAAGGTGAGCTATTGGTACATATTAGTTTGACTTATGGGATATATATAACTAATTTGTTTAAAATGAAGTAATAAAACATGGAAGCTAGTACATTTTTTTTATAAATAGTTTTTAAATGGCTTAAAAATAAAGAAATTCTTACTTGAGGCTTTTTGGTTTTTGATTTTGTAACTTATTAAAACAAATTTCATTGAATACTTAATTTAAACGTTAAGATTGCAAAGATTTTGTAAGAGTGCAAATTCTTGGAAGTAATTTCAAATAATTATTAATAATTTTTGTACATATGTAAATCCTGAAATTGTCCCTAATTAAAAGGTTAATTTGCGTTGGTCACACTGGCTGCTCTGACACCTTGAAGTGGGAGAGAGATACATATATCTAGCCTTGCGAGTGAGTTTAAGTATTTGGTTTTAATTATTTATAGAGCACCAATAATCTACAACTTCTTAGTTTTATTATTGTTAATATTTATTATACATTTTCTTTTTCTATGTTTTATTTATTTATTTCTTTATATATTTTAGGTACTTTTTCCATATTTTTTCATCACTAAATGGACATATTTGGCGAAAACAAATGAGCGCACGTTTAGTTTATCATAAGACTTATTTATGGCAGCCACTTTGCGCCACCTTTCGATGATGATGATAATGACTCCCATAGTGGTGCTGATGGTGATGATGATGACGAACGATCTTGGGCAAGGTAGATACCTATACCTATATCTATATATAAATATATATATATGCCGCCTTGGGGGCCGGACTTACTCCTAACAACTGTCGTGACACATTGAGTAATGACACTCTCAAGTCGATAATCCATTAGTATGTCCAGGCAACTAAGCTCTATGAATCGTTAATGCCCCCTTAAGCGAGGGGGGAGGGGGGGTGCGGGGTAAGTGGCATTTAGCAGGCGTTGTGGGGTTAAGTGGAAAAGAATTAACTAAAGGTTTTCCGTGTTGCCGCTGCTCATAACTCGCAAACACGTTAAATGGCCAAACTGTCAAAGTTTTCAAAAAGGTTTCTTCAGCTTAACTCCAAACTTTATTTAATATTTAATGTAATATTTAATTTAATATTTAATTTAATATTTAATTTAATATTTTATTTAATATTAGGTTAAAAATTTGGAGTTTAAATATGTAAATATGTAAAAACTTGATTTAATTTAGGTGCAAAAATGTAGGTAAAAAGTTTGATTTGAAGCCAAAGAAAGGAGTTTTTTTTAAGTGGTTCTAAATACCAAGTAAAATTGTTTATTGAATAAATAGTCAAATATATAAATAATGACTTACTTTCTTAAGAAAATTCAATAAATATAAAAATATAGAGTTACTTTCTTAAGGAAATTCAATAAATATAAAAATAATGAATTACTTTCTTAAGCAGCTTCAACACAAAAAAGTGTTGCCTATATTTCTGCGCTTTACAATCTCTCTAAAGGCTTTTTCCAGATTATATTCATCAAATAAACTATATTTATATAAAAATCTAGATTAGTTTTTCAATATTTTGTATAAATTATATATTTTTTCACCTATTAAATCCCTAAAACATATCAGCAATGAACATAAACTTTGCTCTCTGGCTTAATTTCTGTGCGACATTTGGCCATCGGATGGGGAAAGGACGAAAAGGAGGAGAAGGGAAGTCGCAGGACTGTGTGGGGATCAGGATTTAGAATGAAGCTGCATATGTTCCGAAGGGAGAAACGCACGTGAATGTAAACTGCCGCAGGCTGTTGCATAAATAACAAAGCCGCCAAATTGCCACGGCCACGTTTTTGGCCAAATGGCGCGCTTTGACCACCACCACCAGAGCTGACCACAAAAAAATAGCAGGAAAATACAAAAAAAAAATTGGAAATAGAGGCAAAAAAAAAAAAGCGAAACAAAAAAGCAAAACTGCGGCGACGACTGCGGCCTCTGATAAATAAATTAAAAGGCACACGCAAAACAGCGGGCGAATAGGCCCCCAAAGTTCCCCTTGCAACTTGAACCTAATAAAGCTGGCCACGCACTAGGGGGAGGAGAGGGAGGTAGGGGGTTCACAGCCGGCACATGTGTGGCCAGAAGAAAAAAAAAAACAGAAAAAAAAACAAAAAACCGCCAACGCGTGGCCACAGAACGGCCCGAAAAGCGGCAAAAACTGGACCAGGACCATGGCCAAAAGCGAAGCTGCAAAGCCACAGCCCTAAACAAAATTGATAAAAACTCGAGAGGACCAGATAAACGAAGCTTGAAATACCTTAAAATAAATTATATAATATGAAATATAGTTATTTAGTAATAAATAATAATAAATAAAAACCAGAGAAGGGCAGATAAACGAAGCTTGAATTACCTAAAAATATAATATAATAAAAAATATAGTTATTTAGTAATAAATAATTGATAAAAACGAAGGTTGAATTACTTTAAAATTTAATATAATATAAAATATAGTTATTTAGTAATAAATAATAATAAATAAAAGCCCGAGAAGAACAGATAAACGAAGCTTGAAATATATTAAAATATAATAAAAAATAAAATGTAGTTATTTAGTAATAACTAAATTTTATAAAATATAAGTAAAGGTAAGAAGATTAAGGCTTATAATGGTTTAAAAGGAATATAACCATTACATCATCTTTAGAAGTTATTTATCTGAAAACACTATAAACTATAATATTTATATTACTTATAAAAACAGAAATAATAACCTTAAATATATATTCAAGTTAAATTTTAGCGATTTAATTATGTAAAAAATAATAAAAATACTAATAAAAGCAGCAACTATACTTTCGCCAATAGTTGCAAACTTTTTGTTCACACCAAAAGACCCGGCCTTTAATGGCCATTTCGAGAGGATAACAAGCAATGTCTAAACGAGTGCAGCCAGGAGAAAAAACAGTGGATGATGGCCAGTGTCTGGAGCAGAGTGAAAACGAGTCCTGGCCATGTTTTCATTTGGTTATTTGACGCCACAGCCCAAAGCCGACAAAAAAAAAGAACAAAAAAAAATAGTGTGGTTTCTAAGCCAAAGTGATCAGCAATGCGAATGACAGATGGGATAAGACACTAGGTGGTCAGTGCAATATTCGGTTACCTTTCGATAACCAATACTTTGTATATTATCGATACCTTCGATTAACTTGACTATAAATTAAAAATGATTGCTTAAATAACGCTATAAAAGATAAAACCAGACAATTCAATCGATTTAAACTTGATAATTAAGAATTGTTACGATTATATATAGGAATAATCATTTAATTTTGATTATATGGATTTGGTGTCTCCAAAATAATTGTATGAATTACTTTCCTATGGTAATGGTATATGTAATACCGATAAAATCGATAAAATATTGATACATAAATATGTTATCGTTAAAAAGAAATTTTTAGGAGCATTATACATTGTTTAATGTAATTATCATTGAGCCAAGTTTTTCCATTTTAATTAAAATGTAATTAAATGTTAGTAAAAATATACAAATAAATATTAAATAAACAAAATAATAGAAAATATTTGTTGTAAAGATACTTAATAAGTCTTAACTCTAAGAAACAAAATTTCTTAGCTTTAAGCTAAATTGGACAATTTTTGTGGAAATTAAAGCAAAATTATTGAATTGAATGTAATTATCAAACCAAAAAGTTATCGATAAAATCGATAAGGTAGTTTAAATTGATAATACAAATTCCAGATATATTTGATAAGTTTTAATTATTGTTCCTATTTCGAAGCACCTTTAAACTAAAGGCTTCAAGTGTAAAATTTAGATTTTCAAATATCCCTAAATTTATATCGATTAATCCTTGAAAAATTGTAAATTTTAAATACCAAACTTGCTTATTTTTTTTTCCTTTTAAAGCCAACATAATAATCTGTAATCTGTGCAGCCAGCCGGGCTTTCGCTTTTATGATGTCTATCTTGAGTAGCTCTTGATGTTGCCAATATACACTTGTCCCGGAAAACTCTTGGATTGGAAGAAAGTGGCGACAAAAAGGGGGGGATAAAGGAAGGGGGAAAGGGCGACAAGGAGTGTTGGAAAAGCAGCAGGAAAATGGGAGGGGAGAAAAACCTTATCAGTGAGTGTGTGTGTGTGCGTGTTGGGTAAATTAGGTTTCATCTTTGGGCAATTTTCCTTTTGCTATTTTGCTGCCTTTTTTGCACTCTGTTTGCAAACTAATTTACCGTTAGTTATTACTTGGCACGTGTGTGTGCGAGTGTGTATGTGTATGTGTGTGTGTCTATCTCAGCATGCATATGCCGGCCATTTGTCTGCCACGCCTTGACCATAAATAACACGTTCTTTAGGGTCCTGGCTACACCAACAGCCAACACGGAGCACCGGACACAGCAGCAGTAGCAGCAGATACAAAGATACAAAGATACAAGCTTACACACACAGATACACTCTCGCACGCATACTGGCACAAAGTTGTCACTTATAAATGTGCAGCTATTTCCATTAAGTTGTTGTCATCACTAACATTCCTGCGAGCCTCATTTGACCATCGCCCAAGGCACTTGGCCGAAAAACAAAATTTGCCTCCTCTTTGCCTTCCTTGATATCTTAACGTGTTTTGGTTGCTTGGATCCTTTGACTTTGAGGGCCAGTTGGTGACAAAATAATGTAGTTTAACTTGTTAAAATATTTACATTTTTTTATTTTATTTTTAGGAGATTCTTTAAGGTCTTCAGAAAATATATAAAACATGAAAGGTAATTATTTATTGAGCCAAAAGGTTTACATTGATATATAAATATTTGTTTTATTAAAATCGTACGTGTTTTAGGTTATTAAATCAAAGAAATTACTGGCAAAAGTATTTTAAAATACAAATAATATTAATAATTTATTATGCCCAAAGGTTTACATTGCTATATAAATATTTCTTTAATTAAAATCGTATTTGTCTTATGTTAAAAAATAAAAAAAAATTACAGGCATAAGTATTTTAAAATATAGATAATATTAATTTTTATTTAAAAATGTATAAATTGTATTTTATCATGAACTTCCTCCTAAAAAACTCTATCGGAATTAAAAAGAAATATTAATTTATTTTTTCTATTCTTCTTTATTCTTTATTACCTTAAAATTCTTTTTAATAAGGTTTTTTTGTGACATTTTTTTATTATAAAATCAAATGGTATATTTATTTACCTATTTATTACCATAATTTTTTACATTAATTATGACTTGACAAATAACAAAACTAAAAGCAATATTTGGTAAGTAAATTATATAAATTTCAACCAAATATAAATTAACTAAAAAGAATTAAAGATACATCCAAGTAGGAATAAGAATTCAACTGAAAAAAGGGTACTTGGTACGCTGATAAACCTAAGCCATCGAAGACTCCTTTCATTTTGTTTTCGGGTTTGTTTAGGCCTGGCCAAAAAGAGAAAGGTCAGGGGAACAAGTCACTAGGTAATCTACGGCTAAACGGAGCAATGGGAATGGCCAGGGAAGAAGGACATGTCAAAGGAACTGGGAAGTGGACTTGGACTTGGCTGAGGAGGAGCAAGAGGAGGACCAGGAGGAGCTGAAGGCCGACTTTGTGGGCAACCAACTTAATCACAAGAAAACGACGTCACAATCCAGCTTGCTCTGGCCCCCTCTCCCCGCCGCCCCTCCTCCTGGGCTCCAGTTCCATTTGAATCTGCAATGTCAGCCATTCATTTGGTTAATGACATTGTGGCGGTTGCTGCGCCAAAAGCCACAACCTGAGGGGTTCAGGGGGAGGGAGAGCCGGCTAAGGAGGCGGCAAGCAAGTATCTTCAAGATACTTTTCAACTGACACATAAACTTTTCGTTCGGCCCATCGCCATATGTACACACAGAGAAAAATAAGGGGAGGAAAATATAGAATCTAAACTCTTAATTAAATTTTATAATTTATAAATAATGAAGAGGTAAAAATATAGAGTTTCGATAATTGCAAGTCAGTTTTTAAACAGTAATTTATGATTGTACTTTTATTTATGTTTTAATTGATTGAAAAAAAACCCTCTTTATCGATACTGTATCGATATATTGATGGCTGAGATATAATTCAATATTTTTATGTTACAATATTCTGTTTAATTTATCATAATTTTATTTTTGGAAATTGAGACCACAAAATTCAATAAAATGTTCGAATATTATTGGTTAATGTTGTTAACTTTAGGTTAATCGATATTTTTCGATATTTTATACTTCAATATATCGAAGTGAACAATAATCTTAATATGATGATGATAAAATAATAATGATTTAATGACATTTATAGATATTATATATTATTTAAATATTAAATACGATATATTTCGATATTTAAAAATTTGATGTATCAAAGATTTTGATATTTTCGATAATATTTTTCTCTTTTCAACATATTTACCTACTTAAAATGTTTATGATATTTTATTTAAAGGAAAATAAACACTAATAGTAAGGCAGCTATAATATTTCCAAGATACCTTCAAAGACGCACCTATTTTCTTTGCGTGTATATATATTTGTAGGTGTATCTCTGTCTGTCGTCGTCGTCGTCGCCGTTGTTCATGTTGCCGCTTGTTGTCTGTGCATATGAAAGTTGTCCCCTCAGTGCCCCCCGCGGTCTCCCCTTAACCGCTGAGTGTCTGAGTCCTGGTTGAATTATTTTAGCAGCAACTGTTGTCTGTGGATGTTTGTGTGTTGTTGTCTTTGTGCTAATGCAGCAGCCATTCACATCTTCCCTTCCCTCACCAGCCCCCATTCACAGCCCCCTTGGGATGTGGCGGCAGCAAGAAATGGAAATGAAATATAAATTAAAAAAAAAGAGAGAAAAAAAATAATAAAAATAAAAAAAAATAAAATTAAAATAGACAAAGAAACGAGAATGTATGGAATGTAACCGAATTGAATTAAATGTACAAATGTCTGGGGAGGGGCCGAGGCACCACAAGCATTTGCATAACATTCCTAGAAGTGACTTTCAGCATAACACAGATAGATATATATATAAATAATATATATGTTTATGTTTATGTTTATATATATATGTATATTTTGTGAAAATAAAAGGCTCTTCTTTGGCTTAAGCCAGCAAGTCCTTGAACTTGACTTAAGAATTTGAATGTAGAGCTCTTTATTTGCAAATTAAATAAATTAAATAAGAGGTTTAGTAATTAAATTAAATATATAAAAATATTCAAATATATATTTTTTTGGTTTTTAGTTGAATTTTGATATAAATTTTTAATATATTTATTGTTGTTTAAAGTAATAAATTTAAGGCTTTGTTTTAAGATTTTCCATATAAAAATGTTGAAGTTCCAAGAACTTGCTTAGTTTTGTCTGGGAATTAGCTCTACTTGGCAATGATATTTACATAAAATAATATATATTTATATAATTATTAATTTAGTTAATTAAATGAATAACTATCTGTAGTACAAGTATCTTCAAAAACCAAGCTAGAAAGATTACAATTCTCTTTAAACCACATGCAGTTTTAAGTCTTTATTTTAAACCCTCACAATGGCTCCTTGAATTCCTTTTTCCGATTTTATAGAAATTAAAATATCTCGTAATTAATGCTCTTTGGCTGCAAGTGAAATGTGGGTCAAAAGGGGGATATATATATGGGGGATATATATATGTAAAATCAAGAGATATATATTGAGTGAAGCAGACTGGGGGGCTTGACCAATATTAGAGTGGTTCTTGTAGGTTTTTTTAGCGACGTTTTTTGCTGACTTAATAATGGGCTCACCCTAACACACACACACACACACACACACACACACACACCCACACATATGTCAACGTTGAAGACAGTGACACATACACCCCCCTTTACCCCTCTGGCTGATTTCCCGCTGAACTCTCACTAATGAGTTTCAAATGGAAAGTACTCCGCGGCCCCCTTTCCGCAGCCGAAAAATACGCCCATTAACGGGTCCTGTGTCCTCGATACGACTCGTGGCTTTTCTTTTTTTTCCCCCCTTTTTTGATTTTCATTTTCATTTTCCCATTTTTCGGACGCTTTCGGGCACTTGCCACTTGATGCACTGCAGCGGCGGCACTCGAACGGGGGGGGATGCTGGATGCAGGATACAGGATGCAGGATGGATCGGTTGATGATTCCCGATTTCCAAATGGTTTTCCTTTTAATGCGCGCCACATAGTTGACCCAAATGCGGAGGAGGAGGACCAGGACTAGGACCAGGAACGACGAGGACTTAGTGGAGACGGAGGTGGAGGTGGAGGCACAGCAGGACCTGCCCCTTCTTAGCTGCTGCTCCTGCTGTCTCCACTCATGCTGTCATGATTCATGACACAGAGAACGAAACGAATTTTCAATTTTTGCATAGATATAAATCCGCGAAAATGCTGCAGTAGCTATACACTGACAGAAATAATTAATAAGATTGAATATGAGGATTACTCTTACAAAATATTAGCAGTTTCTTGAAGATATTAAAATACATTTGAAGGGTGTTATATGCTAGCTAGATATTCTGATTTGTTAACCTGATAAAAACCAGCACAGAAAACATTTTTAATTAATGATTTTTTTTGCTTAATTACGATACATTTTTTAAACATCGCGCACACCCTTAAAATTAATATCAAGGGTATTAAGAGTTCGGTTTTCCATAACAAGCTTTCTTTCTTGCCTTTTACTTATATTATTTACTTATATTGATATTTTAAAGTTAAAACTAATATTTTTTGAAATTTAAAACTTCTATACATTTACGATATTTTCGATATAATTAGGGATCAATATTTTTATCGATATATTATATAGGATTTTCTTTTGATATATAAATATAAATTCTTTATACGATCGAAAATGTCTTCTTTATAATTAAAGATTTATTGTATAATTTATATTTATTTTGATATTATTAAATATTAAAAATATTATTTTTATATTATTAATTTAATAATTTTTTAAAAATTATATTTTATAATTTTATTTGATCATTTACAATAGTTATTTAAAATGTAAGAACCCAAACCTTTCACCTTTAATGTACTTCTTCACAAACCTTTTCTTGTGATTCAAAGACCTGCCCAAAAAGTAAACATAAATGATACTAAAAACCAAGTAAATATTTTCCAAACTAGCAAACTTTCATAAAATTTCTCCCAGTGCACTGCTCCTTGCCTTTAATGAGTTGCAAAATGTTCCACATGGAAACATTTGAGAATGGAATGAAGCCCGGCAGCATTTTGTAATTGGCTAAGAGTGCGCGACTGTAGTGGCAGGAGGGAAGGAGGGGAGGGGTGTGGATTCAAAAATGAAATTATATACCGCAAGGACAAGCCCTAAAAGGGGGGTAAAGGGGCAGGGACAACCTGGGAGCCGAGCAGCTTGGGCAAACTCAATTTAATCAGGCAACGAAAATCAATTTAAAATAGATTTACTTCGCCAACGCTAATTGAGGCGCCGCCGCCGTCCGACGTCGTTTGGAAGTTAACAAATATTTGCCGAAAACTAAACGCGGCTATATATGGGGAGCAGTTAGTTAATTAAACGCTTTTCCACGCTCTTTTCACAACGCCCAGCCATCGCTTTCCCTCGCTTTCCACGCGTTAACAAGCGGCGGGAACAACAACAATAAAAGTTGTTTAGACATAAGTAAATTACTTGGAAGCGCCATTTTGACACTTGGCTGGCGGCGGCAATTCCACAATTCCGCCCCCGCCCCCCCAGCTCACCCCCTTCCTGTTGGCCAAAGGAAAATCCTGCGGAAAATCCATATGCCCCCAGCTCTACCCTGTTGATGGATTTAAGTTCCGAGCTGTAAACTGTAAACAAGGGTTTGGGATTACCAACTACAAGATACCGTTTTTGGGTTCGCCAGAAATGTTAATTTAATTTAATAATTTAATTAATTATATGGAAAATGTCATCAGGCATTTGGAAAATATTAAAAGTAGGTTTTAAATTACAAGAAACAATTGAAGGTATTCTATAAAAAAAATGTAAAGAATCATCACAGCAAATAAAGGTTTAGATAAGTTAAGTTTTGATAACTCAAGGAACTAAGTTGCTTTTGGAGAAATTAATTAATTGGAAATATAAATTAAATATTAATTATTAATAAATTATCTTAAATGTCTTATAAAGTGTCAAAAAATATTGTAAAACTTTACTATAACAAATAAAAACCCAACTATGTATATTACAATATTAAATGTTATTCGGACTTTAAATACAAAGAATAAAGTTTTTTTAATAATTTGAATTTAAAAGAAATATGGTAAAATTATTTTGAAGAAATGCATTTGCTATTAAAGAAAAAGTAAGCTAAGAAATTAAACTTAAATGTCTGAGAAAATGCTTAAAAATATTATAAAAATATCAATAAAATAAATACAATAAATAAAGGTTTTTTTAATAATTAGAATTTAAAAGAAATATGGTAAAATTTTTTAAAGTAAAAATTTTCAACAAACGTATTCCAAGCCAACGTAAGCCAAGAGGGTAAACTTAAATGTCTGATAAAATGCTTAAATATATAATAACAAAATATTAAAAAAATCTCAACTGTAAAAAGACGAGATTCGTAAATACCCCGACACTTTTAGCCAAATACCTTTTTGGTAGCCAGAATGAGAAGAGATTGAGATGAAGAAGGCTGAGACGACGACGACGGCGGCGGTTAAGGAAAATATGAAGCAAGGACCCAAGGAAAACGCAGGAGCAGGAAGCAGCCAAGTGCCCACAAATACATTCAAATTTAATTGAAATACAAATTGGCAGCTTTTGTTGCCAATCGTCCGGCATAAAGCCCGGGCAGAAGTGGAAGTACAAGTGGAAGTGGAAGCCGAGGCGAAATAACAAAGCAAATAAACAAACAAACAAAAAAGGACGATGGCAAAAGGACAGCGAAATTTCGCAAGTGGAAAGCAATTTGAATTGAATCTAAATATTTATGCAGCAGTTGGAGGCAAGCAAAAGCAAAAGCAAAAACAGAAGCAACTAACGATGAAGCAAGAGAGAGCAGTAAATAAATACGAGAGAAATAAAACCAAGAAGCATTAACCCAAAACCCAGTAAATGTTCAATCAAAATCATAACCGATTCTCCCAAAAATGTACACATAAAAAATCCATAACTATAGCAAATTAATTTTAATGAAATTCCCAGAGTTTTCAATCGAATTCCCCTCTCTCTCCCCCCTCTTTTTTTGTTGCACACGAACACACATTGTTGCATTAATTAAGCAAAGAATTTTTCGGTGAAACAAAGAAATATAAATAAAACCAATAAACAAGGTAACCAGTTGAAAAATGTATGCAATAACGTGTGTATTTATTATTTATATTAAGTGAATCAATGGAAAAATTACTAAATAAAAATTTAGGCAGTTTTTGAAAAGGTAATTTATGAATGTAACAAAAACTGATCAAAAATAAATATCAAACTAGGAAAAATATATAAAAACATTACAAGAATATATTAAAGTCAAAAATTAACACTTTCAAGTTCGTTTTATAAAATTCCTTTGTTTTCTAATAGGTTTTGGTATACAGCAGGAAAATATCAAATATTCAATATAATTTTTAAGCTCTTATATCGCTTCAGCTGCTTTGCCTTTGGGTTTATACACAAAAAAAGATCAAATGGGATTTGGCCATGGAGCGTGGCTATCTTTTGGATTGCATTCCCCGTGAAGGTCTCTCTCGCGGTTGCCTCTAAATCCTGCTCAACCTGCTCCTCCTGCTCCTTGGCTTCCCTTTTTGGTCATCTTAAATCGCATTAAAGTTTCCTTTTGCCTTCAACGAAGTCAGCCAATCGTGGTCTCTTAAGGATAACACACACACACATCCATGCCACATCCATATTCATTCACGTACGCACACACACTTGGCTTAAGCTGCATCAAATGATTTGCCCAATTTAAATTGCCAACACATAGATATATATATATATATATAACATATAGTATATATAACCCAAATACATCACAAAAAGCACCTTCGAATTACCCAAAAGCAAAGGGAATTCATCTTAATTTTTGTGTCAAGAAAGGAAGTAAGACATAATAATGACGATCGATTGGCTTGAACATGAAAATATCTCACTTTTTGGTACAATTTTCTTTTTTCCTTTTTTTTTGTGTCTGCAAAAACGTAAAAACCTCGACTCAACCTCGATGTGTTTCCCCGAATCGGAATCCGATTCCAAGTCGATTCCTCCGCTAACCGGAGCAAATTCAAAGAAAATTTCCCTTAACAGCTTTGGCTTGCTTGAGCGCACTTCAAGTGGCACACACACACACACGTGTTGCAGGAAAAATCGAAGGAAAACCGATGGGGGGAAATGCAACACACACAAAAAACTAGAGACGCTTAATAAAGCCACACGGAGCGGAAATGAGCGTGTAATGTAAACGGAAATGCGTTGAATGACGCCATATTTGTTTGGGGTTCCGGCGAATTTCGGATTGAGATGGTTACTGCACCAGAGGTCCTTCTTCATGTCCTTTCCCTCCTCTGGTTAGCCTAGTTATTTCCCCCACAAAAAAAAGCAGCGACAAAGTGTTAAATTGTGTTCGCAAAGAGTGACAGAATTTTTTCGGGGGAGAATCCTCTCACGCGTCGCACACACATCGGAGATCCGGGGAATTCCCGCTTTATGTCACCGCGCGCACGCTGCTGCAGGCAATTCCGGCCACCGACACTGTGGGACCATTAGCCCAGGAATCGTATACAGTATAATTCGCTTAACTGCCTCGATGCTTAGCTGCATCGTCAAGATAACTGCCTTATTTCTATTTTTTTTCTGCATTTATGGTCTCATTTGTATGAAATTAATTACGTTTGCTGCATTCAAGTTAGCTGCCTTTCGCACTTAAGTGCCTCGTTTCGGCAGAATTTAACTGTCTTATTCAAGAATATCATCCAACTTAACTGCGCCATCTAGGATTCGAATTTGGAAACAACAAATTTATGAGTTTTAATCATGTACATATAAGGCCATGCCTAATGCAACCT
>VNJR01011591.1:0-11343 GCA_008042585.1 Drosophila punjabiensis | reverse complement strand
GATCATTGCACAGCAAGGTCTTGCATACCTCAAATGCATCCTTGTACTCCTGGTCTATCTGCACCGCCTTTTTTCCTTTCAATTGTCTTGTCATTGGCTTCGTTATCGCCGCGAAATCCCTTATGAACTTCCTATAGTATCCCAACAGACCTAGGAACGATTTTATCTGCTTCCTAGTCTTGTGAATGTCGAATCTTTTTATCGCTTCGATCTTCCCTGGGTTTGGTCTGATCCCTTGTTGGGTCACCACATGTCCTAAGTATTCCACCTCCTTTCTTAAAAAACTCTGTCTTGTCTAGATGCAATTTGAAGTTTGCCTCCGCAAGTTTCTTGAAGACTTTTTCCAAATCCGTTACGTGTTCTTGCAGGGATGTCGAGTACACCATAATGTCGTCCATGTAAATGAGACAACACTTTCCTAACAACTCTCTGAAAGTGTTGTTCATTAATCTTTGAAAAGTTGCTGGGGCGTTATTTAGCCCGAACGGCATTCGGACATACTCAAAGTGTCCCCCCTCTGCCGAGAAAGCAGTTTTCGGGATGTCTTCTTCCTTCACCTCGATCTGGTGATATCCACTCGCCAGATCTAAGGTTCAGAAGTATTTCGCCCTACCCAAATTATCCAATACGTCATTGATTAATGGTAGAGGATATCTGTCTTTAATTACCTTCTCGTTAAGTTTGCTATAGTCCACTACCATTCTCCATTTCCTCTCTCCAGAGGCATCCTTCTTCGTGGGCACCAGCCAAACCGGCGCACTCCAAGGAGAATGGCTATGTCTGATAATCTTTTGATCTAACAGCTTTTCTAGTTGTCTTCTCACCTCCTGTTTCTCTTTAAATGCATACCTGTACGGCCTAGCGTACACCGGTATGTCGTCATTCGTTCGGATATTTCTTTCAAATTCGTTGAAGCTCTTTAAGCTCCTCGCTATTCAAATGTTCTGTTCTGATCTTATCAAATGGTATCTTCTTATCCCCGTTATCTGCCTCTTCTATATTATTGAGCTCAAAATGTTTGTCAGTTTCAAATTCAGCAACTTCCAATGGTTCCACCAAAAAAATTCCTGATCCTTTTCTGCATAGTTTGTTACTTCGACCAGGCTCTTTCCAGCCACTGCTTTATAGATTCCTTCTGAAATGATCAAATCCTTTTTTACTATTGTTTTATTTAGCAAGAAATCCCCATCGGGTCCTCGTACCGGAATAGAAATAACTGCTTTTGTCCCTGCCTCTATTGAGTGAACCTCGCTGGGTCTATACTTAGTGGAATGTAACTGCACTTCTAAATCCGCCGTGCAGAAGCAACCCCTCTCAATATCAATCACGGCTTTCATTTGGTCTAGCAAGTCCATTCCAATCAATCCCTCGAAAAACTGATGGAATCTGAAGAGCAGTAATCTCATTTGCCCCACTCCTCCAAATTTCTTGAACATTGGTTCGTGTGCTTCCCGCAAAATCGTGTGTGATTGGGTAATTGTCTTAATGACTATTGGGTCTTGTACCTCCTTTACATACTGTGGTTGAGCTAATTCGGGACGAATGAAAGAGTAAGTGGATCCTGTATCAATTAGTAATTTTATTGCTTTGTTTGGGGTAATTTTGATCATAACATATGGTAGGGTGGGGTGGCCCCTCTTTGTTCCTAAACATCCTGTTGGTTGTTCGAGGCTGATTGCGAAAAATTTGCCTCATCCTCTTTTATATTATGTAGTTAACCACTCGTCGACTGTTTATTTCCGTCTCTCTCTGAGTTATTGGTCGAATTGTATGACCGCTTGGAGCTGGTCGAATTATTCGACTGCCTCGAATTATTTGAGTTGTATGATTGTCCTGGCCATCCATTCATGGTGGGCATCGGAAACGGCATCGGAAGTTGTGGTTGGGTATTTGCAGCCCACCGGTACTGTGACCAAGAGCCCGTCTGTGCCTCTGGCACTGGGTTATCCTGTTGCTCTAGCTTCTGTTTCGGGTTTTCCTTAGCCTCTTTTGGCCTGCGAACCAGTCGGTTCCTGGTCTTTCTTTTCTACCCCTGTTTCCGCTAGGGTACCTAAGTTCTTCTCCCTGCAGGCTATCTCGTAGGCCTTTGCTATGTTTGGTACCCCCATGTTTCGGATGGTCACGCCTATAGGACCTTTTAAGGCCGAAACAAAGGCGTTTAAGGCCATCTCCTCGTACCACTTGATCTTCTCATTTCTCAATAGTATTCCCTGTTCACCGGCCTTGGCTAGGCTCACAAGGGCTTTCTTCAGGGTCATTACCCTTGTATATAATGCCTCCACTTTTTAACTTCTTTTCCTTAATATGGGTCAACTCCACAATAAGGTCCTGCTCGGATCTCTTGTCCTTAAAGTGTGTAATCAACACCTTCTTGATTTGGTCCCAGTTGAGCTCCGATTCGTCTAGGTCGAGGACCTTATTCGCCTCTCCTACAATCTTACTTCTCACCGCTCGAGCGCTATTAGTCCTACATTCGATCTTTCTTCTCCTTTGATCAGGCCTAGTACCTGCTCCACTGCTCCTATAAATCCATCCAATTTCCCAGAGTCTCCTTCATATTTTGGGATAATTTCCACCAGGTCTATTACCTTGATGGCTTCTAATACACTTGTTGCCATTGTTGTAGGCCTACTTTCTTCTGTCATTGGTTAATAAGTTCAATTTGGGGTTATCTGTATGTCTCTTAACTTGTGTCCTAATTCCTACTTATGTATGTGTTTGTTTTTCTTAATTTAGTAGTGTGCTTAGTTTTATATATATATGTGTAAGTGTGTACTTATTTTAGTGTTTGTTATATGGTTATCTTCTGTTTTTCTGTGGGTAGTGACGTAGTTCACCGAGTTTCCGTGTGGTGACTCGGAGTTCTGTAATTAATTAAAATCAGTAATTCTTCTCTTACATTGAATATCATGGCAACAATGGATTGCGTTTTAATTATTTATTTATTTACTTTATTTTATTTTAATTTTTTTTTTTATTTATAAAAAAATTGTAATATTCCCTTTATTCCTATTCGTCTCTCTTCTTCTTCGGATATTATTACCTAGTATGCTGACGCTATCCGATCAGCTGTGCGATACAGCTTCACGACCAATTGCGGGCAGTCATTACAAATTTGGTAATCTATTTTGTTTTCCTTGAAAAATCTATTTATTTATTTATTTATTTATTTTTTTTTCAATCACTTCCGAGCCATCCCCATGCTAAACGGCCGCCCTGTGCGATACAGTGCGCCGCCTAATACATGTTAATAGCTCTGCACTTTAAATTTATTTCGTTATTTTTATTTTATTTATTTTTTACATATATTTTGAATTAGTACTTCCCTTGCTAAACGGACGCCCTGTGGTGTAAAAATGAAAGTCTAACCGGTAACATCTATTTAATTTCACTGAATCGCCCTATTTCATGCTAAGCAGCTGCTCTGTGTACTACAGTGCACCGCCTAATACATGCGAACAGGGCAATTGAATTACATATTTCTTCTTGTTTTGGCCCTCGTGCTTGGAGTCTACTGTACAGACGGTCTACCGTGTGATCGAACCGTTCGAATCAATCGCTTCTGTACCCTATTTTACTTTGAACTTGTTGGCCTCTGTGGCCACCAGGCCCGAGGCGTCTCCAACCATCCGACTACTGCCGACGCCGAACGAGCACCTCGACCGAACCAGCACCGCGACGTCGAACCAACCGTTCTTCGTCTGTGTACAACCTTGTTCGATCTAGCCACTCACTCCGACGTCGAACTACCTGCAACGCAACCATCCGTCGTTGCCCTTCGAACTCGTTCGTTCGACCAACCGCTCGGTGCACCGAACCATCGACCCGCAACCGTCGCCGCTCTTGGCGACAACCGCTTGCTGTTCAAACCGCTCGAGGCAACCCCGAACCGTCCGTCACCACGATCGAGCCGACGTCTGGCCACGGTCATTTAATTTTGAACTTTTTCACTTCACCTTTTTCCTTAACTTAAATCTCCAAACTCCTCTCGCTTTTATGTTTCATATCAATTTAAACTTTAATTTTCCACTTTCGTATTTCCCTTTATTATCTTTTTATTATTACACTGCTCTAACATATCTTTGGCCATATTTATCCATTAATTAATTATTCATCTACTTTTGTTGAGTTATCTATATTTACTTCATTATTATTATTTTTTTTTTTATTTTTTTTTTTACTCCATGTCACCCACTTCACTCTACTCACTCTCTTACATAATAATGCTTAATATAATCCAGAACATCTGTCCTTCTTTCTGATTCCTTCCGCCGTCTCGGGTCCTTCCTGTCCTTGGTTGAATCCGTTCGTTGACGAAAGCTACCGACTGCGCCAGTTATCTTAAGTAGGTTCTGAGATGAATTATCCCGGAGTACACCCGACCAAATAAATGTTGTAGTCGATTGTTTCGAGTTGAAAACCAGAATGATTTCTTTATTTTATAATTCTTTGCTCAAAGCTTAATGCTTACATACAATATGCTGACCTAGCGGAATGGATTGTAATTGGACCGGATGCATATATGGGACTTGGATTCAGCAGTGCCGCGATGTTTGTTTGGTTGGCAACTTAGTTGCCAAATAATGTGTTTGGCTTCTAGTTGGTCGTCGACCGTAAAGGTTTAGGTGGGGGACCGCCGATGGAATGTGCTGAGGCGGTAACTCGCGCTGTTGGTTTTGCTCGCGTTCGCCCAAAGCTGGGAGCCATACTTCCAGATTGGCTTGAGAGTGGAGTTGTAAAGCAGGGCCTTGTAGCCCAGACACAAGGGCGATCGGGCGTTTATAATCCAGTGGAGGCTGCTGGCTTTTAGCTTTAGGTGTAGTTTTCTTCGCCATGTTAGACGTCTGTCGAGGTGGACGCCGAGATACGTTACTTCGGTCGAATGTTTAAGATACGTCGAGGAATATTGCGCTACAGTATTCTCTATGTTCGAAGGCTGTGCAAATCTCTGATGTTATTTTGTTAACTTGCTTGATGGTTCCATGTTTTTCTCTGAAGCCAAAATGATGGGCTGGGATAATATTGTGAGCTCCCATATATGGTATTATGCGTGTTAAAAGGCATTTTTCGAACAATTTGGACAGGCATGATAATAAGCTTATTGGTCTGTAAGAGGACGGAATCGTGTGATCTTTTTCGGGCTTATGATAATAGAATTTTTCCATTTTTTTGGGTAGTCGCCGAGACTTATGATTCCATTGAAGAGTTTACAGATGACCTCAATAGCACAGTTCGGAAGTTCAATTATCATTTTTGGAGTTTTTATGTCGCCGCCGGGAGCCTTTTTCGATTTTGCTCCCGCTATTACCGCGGATTTACTTTCAGGGTGGATTTGCGGTCAAACAAAACGATTTCCAGCAGAGTTCGGCTGGAAGGCGCTTCTGAGATGTGAGGCAAATGTTTCGGCTCTGTCTATGTCGCTGCGTGCCCATCAAGCTGAAGAATTTTTTATCGGGGGGACGGTTTCAACCGGAGAGCTTAGATTTGGGTGAGCCCTTCACAAAGAATGCTTTGTACTAGTTGGTGAAAGTTTCTCAATATATCTTAGCTGTGCGTTTTCGGCATCTTGCTTCGGAATCCGGTTCAGTTTGCGGGTTGCTTTATTTAGGCGTTGCTTTGAGCTTGACAATCTGCTGGTTTGCTACGCCCGTCGCAGACGTCTCTTTTTCAGAACGAGCTGTTCAATTTGCAGATTGGTTTTGAACTTTATTTGCACGATCATGGCTGCTGTGACGAGTACCTCTTTCAAGGCTGCGGTAGAACAGTCGATGTTCGATATTGAGCTGGGAACTCACATACTTCCTGTATTTCATACAGTTGGTTCTGTGCAACGTCAGCTAGTTGGGGTGGTCCGTAACTTCTGGGCTTTGAAGAAGGGCTATCAATAATGGAGAGTGGTCTGATGAGAGGTCCGGTGGGGCCTTGGCGCTTATTAGATTGCATGGGATGTTTTTTGTCATAGCGAAATCAATTAGATCTGATATCTGTCTGGGATCTGCTGGCCAATATGTGGGGCTATCAGGCGAAACGTAGTCCAACTTATTGCTCACATTTATAAGTGCATTATAAAGTTTCCTCATCGTGGAAGTAACAAGTCGTGATCCCCAGTGCGTATTCTTGGCGTTGTAGTCTCCAGAGATTGTAAAGCGAGATGGGCAATAGACAGCGACGATGCAAAGGTTGTCGTTTCCTGACTGCACTTTCATAGACGTAGCTTGCAACTAATTTGTTGCAAACCTTTGATGAAAATGGTGATTGATGCGTTCTCTAATTAATATGGCGGTGCCGCCGTGGGTTTTCCCATCGGTATGATCTGTGCGATAGAAGGTATAACCCCGAAAATGGAAATTATATCGGCTTGTGAGGTGCGTTTTAACCAGCAGCATGGCGTCGATGTGATTTACGTTCAGGAATTTCAAGCTTATGTCGTGAAATGCCGTTGGCATTTCGCATGGATATGCGTAGATTGGGCCTTGATTATTTGGACTGTTGCGATACAAGCAGCTGAATCACCATATTCTGGTTCTGAACCAGCGTTTGCATGGTCGCTCTCATAAATGACATGAGCTCAATTATGCTTTGTTGCATGGTAAAAATCATAGTTTCCAAATTGTTTTGCGGCTGGACTGGGACCTGCTGAGCGTTTTCTAAGTGTGGCTGGAGTGGACTTTCCATGTCAGTTCGTAGAGCATCAGCGTAGGAGATGCCGCTGGTGGTACTGAGCGGACCGAAGGATGATCTGTCTGCCTTGCCGAAAAATACGTCTGGCATAGTAGTTAATTTATAACACACATTTTTTGTATTTTGTTGTCGCGTAGCTGTCGCTCGACTTTTCAGCTCCGCAGTTCCCACATTTTTTTGTACGTGGGTCTTCTTTGTTAGCAGGGCAGTGAGCGGAATTGGGGAAGTCTCCGCAGACTGACCGAAGTGTGTAGTATGTCCTGGTGTGTCCATACTCCTGACAATATGTTCTTTGTACTGGACCGTTGTTTTTGTGGGGTTCCTCCGATGCAGCTTGCAGATCGGGTGCACTTCATTTTTCCTTAAGGTTTTGCTGTTTGGCTCTAGCTCGACCTTGAAGAGTGCTTGCGGCTATTTTGTTTTTGTTGATAATGTTGCTGATATTCTTAGCTGAGAATCCCTTGTCTTTAAGGGCTTCAAATATCCGAGAGAGGGCGACGTAAGGTTCGATTCATTATAGTACTACTTGTAGTCCTTTGCTGCTTTTTAGTTGGTAGGTGTAAAAGTTTTTTTTTGTTTCCTCCAGGTATTTAGACACAGCTTAGAAGTGCTCTTCATATTTGGATTGAACTTTGGTTTCGTGGATGTTCCCTTTTATAAGCGGAACAACATGAAAATGTTCATCCCCTACCAGCGCAACAATTTTGTTGACCAGGACGTTTAAATTTTTTTCCCGAATTTAAATAGGTGGGGTTTTGGTTTTTGGGTCACCTGCTTCGGCTCAGCTTGGCTCTCAGCATCTGCTAAGAGGAAAAATCTGTTGGTGTTGTTGGAACACCTTGTTTGTTCGTTGGATTGGATGATACGGTTGAACTTTGGTTTGTTACCAGCCGTGTTTTGCGGACTAAGCTTACGCTTAGCCGTTGACACCAATTTCGCAATATTGGTCTTTGTTTTAGTTGTTGCCATATCTTTTGCCGAGGTAGCAGTAATTGTAGCACTGCTTGTTGCTGCCATTCTTTTTGCTGAGGTAGCAGAAATTGCAGCACTGCTTGTTGTTGGTGCGTCTTCCAAAGAAGCCGGTGGTGGTGGGGTCTGGCATTGATACCTCCAAGATGTAGGAGTTGGAATTAGTAGGGCTGGTGATAGAGAGCGCTCTCTCGTGTTTTCGACGGCCAGTAAGGCCGGGTTGCTCTTTGTAGACGTTTTTACTACGTCGGTATCGCGTGTTGAGGAATACGAATAACAACCGCTTCTATGGTTAACGGAGCTTCTACGCTCTTTATTTTGATCGCTGCTCATTAAATTGAGCTTCACGCACGTGGCACTTATAAAAGTAAAATCGGACAGTTAACAATATTTATTTATATATCGCGTTCGATTTTTATATATTGGAGAAAGAACTCAACTTAGGCTCTTGAAAAACACGTCCATCCCCGTCGAAGACTAAGAATGGAATCTCAACGCTGAGTTCGCTTCTAACGAGCTTGACATCGCGATCTTATTCGCTTAATTTTTGCAATCATCCTACTCATCTATTAGTTTTGATACTACCTCATCGTACCTATATTCTCTTTCACACTTCAATTGCATCATCATGCTCACGATCGGTGATGATGATGTTCTTCAGAACCTCAAAATACTCAAGCCTTCCTTTTCTTCCGGTCCAGATCTGGTACCCAGCTGTGTTCTGAGAAATTGTGCTAGTGTGCTATGTATACCACTGTCCAAGCTATATTAGTAATGCCTTCAGCTTTAATTATTTCTTGAATGTTGAAAGGAATCCTGCATAATTCCCCATCACAAAAAGGGTAGTAAATCCAACATCGAAAGCTACAGAGGGATTGCAAAGCTTAGTGCGATTCTCAAATTATTCGAACTATTAGTTACAGCTTTAACGCCAATAAAGCTCATTAATGTCCCCCTCGCAGCATGGCCTTATGAAACACAGGTCTACTTCTTGAGTTTTGTGCTGTCACAAAAAACGCGTTTAAATACAACACACAAAATGATGTGATTTTAACAGACTTCAGCAAAGCCTTTGATTCTGTGACTGACAAATACAGACTCTTATACGCTTTTGCAAAATGACTTAAAGAATATGTTGTCCTGGTTCAACAACAACTTGAACGCATTTACTCAGTTACTGACCTTAGAGTTCTGTTTAAGCATACCTTAAACTTCACCAACCATATTGGCATAATTGTTGGTAAAGCCAAAGGGGCTTTCGCCTTCGTTAAGCGCTAGTCGAACTCCTTTATGTCTCTCTTGCTCGCGCATTTCTGGAATATTGTTCGTCCGCTTGGTCACCTCAATATGCCAAATTTCAAGACCTTATTGAATCAGTTCGAAAACAATTCTTTTTGTTCGCTTTACGGGGACTTAACTGTAAGTCACATCGTCACCTCCCTTCCTATAACGACAGGCTGCGTCTTCTGTGCCTGCCCTCGCTGAAGGATCGTCGGACCTGCCACGGAGTGATGTTCCTTCACAAACTCATTAATGGTCACATTTCCTCATCGTATCTATTAAGTCAGTTGAGTTTCTCGGTCCCTTCAAGACCGTCGCGTTGTTTTCGACCGATTGCACTAAATATGTGTAAATCGAATTTTGAGATGCGCGACCCTTTCCGCGTTTTATGTACGGCCTATATTGATTTATATTCTTTACTACATGTTGAATTGTCCTTTGATATAAACACTGAAATTATTTTAAGACACCTATCCTTGCCTTTGCCCACCTGATGTAAGTCGGAGCATATCATTAAAAAACACTTCTTACCCGGTCAGAGGTAAGGATATGGCTTATAATGGGAGAAAGTTGCTGTTTTCTAAATAAATAAAAAAAGCGAGTACGAGTATGTTGGTGTTCGCAATGCAAGAGAAAATTCTAAAACAATATATAAAGCTCATAACCGAGAGTTAAGCATGATATGTTAAAAAACAGTGAAGTTCTACTTTTTTCTTTTAACAAATTTAAGAGTCGTTGTATGGCTGCCATATGATATAGTTGTCCGATCCGGCTCGTTCCGACTTCATACGAGTGAGTGTACGTATTAAGTGTGTTTCTACAACAAAAAGTTGCCTTATTGAGTTTGTTTGACAGATAGTATTTATTTTAAAGTAAAAAAATTGAGGCAATTGAGCGATTCTAACAACGACGAAAGCCTAAAAGCCTTAGCAATGGAACACAATAAAGAAACCATGATGAAGGTATTTGTTTGGCCGCGAAGTCACCAGGAGCTTTTGAGGAGCTGCAAAACTTGGAACCCCATTGCAGGGATTGGTTTAACGGCTTCCAAATCTTATCAAGCAAGATTCTCCTTTTCATCTTTGTCTTTGACGAAGCGAATTGGAATTGCCTTGTACTCTGTAGGGTTCAGTCGGTCGTAGCAGAAGAATGAGTAGAAAAATATAAATAAATATAAGTCGTAACATAAAATAAGTATAACCGACCCATAGAAACGCATATGCTCTGGCTAAGATGTAGGGTACTGCCTTCCAGACTCTTCTGCTAACTCTTCTGTCACAATTGCAGTAATCATACGATTTTTACTTATTCCCCTTCCTCCGCTCCTTCGCTAGCGAGCATCGAGAGCGCTGAGAGAGGAGCTTCTGGCTCGTTTGCTATGCAGGCACGCCACTTGCAGAAAAGTTTGGTGACGGTCGCTCACTTGGATTTGAAAATCAGAGACGAACACACGCAGCGAAGATCAACTTTACGATAATAATTTCGCCACGTGGGTTATAAAGTTTCCCCTCGATTTAAAAGTGAAGCTTCAGCAAGAGACCAGTGACAAAAAGAACAAGTGTTGTGCATAAGTTGAGCGGGTAAATATTAGCAGCAGGACGGCAGAGTTTAGTGCCGTGATTAAAATCTTTGTTTGTGCAGGGCTAATTTGGCGCTAGGCGACGGCTTTTACACCCCTCGCGAGGGCGTAGGTGTATCGCCGGCGAGGCAGCCACGCGCGGCAGAACTTGGTGATCGCGAACCAAGCCAACGCTGTGCGGCGCGATCGGCCATAACCTCACTTTTTGGAAGCCCCGCAACAGCAGCATCGCGAACCAAGCAAACGCTGTGCGGCACGAGCGGCCATAACCCAACTTTTTGGAAGCATTATAGCGGCAGAGACGTCGACGTGCAGCCAAAACATAGGCCAGGAAGAGCTGTCGAGGAGCAGTATAGCTAGTTAAGCGGCGACTACTAGAGGACATCCCGGGAACCAGATCGCGCAGCAGCCATGTGAGCTGTCAATAGCGCTAGAGGCGCGGCGCCACGGGCAGCGCGCTCCCGCTGAACGATGTCAGCAACCGGAAGAGAGAAGTTTTGAAATCAATTAAATTTAGTATAATGCTTAACGTTAGATAAATTACTGATATCGTTGTTGCTTTTTCTGAATTTAGCGTATAATTTGTAATAGCGAGCGCGAGAATCCCATTTATTTAACGTTTCTGCAATTTCCAACAAACAGAGTCAGCACCTGCAACTTCGATGTGCCCAACGAACCAGCAGCGGAGGATCTGATCGTAAGTCTGTAACCAGAGAGTAATTTTGTGGCAAGAGCCTTATATATTTTTGTAAGTTTTATATACATATATATCGTTGAAGAAACGGGATACTAAGCGAGCCGCGCATTTACGCGTTTGATTTCATTTAATTCAT
>VNJR01011574.1:0-12720 GCA_008042585.1 Drosophila punjabiensis | reverse complement strand
CTGCTGATGTGTGGCTCTACCGGTATGGCTCTGCCGGTGTGGCTCTGCCGATGCGTGGCTCTGCCGATGTGTGGCTCTGCCGGTGTGTGGGCTCTGCCGTTGTGTTGGCTCTGCCGGTGTGTGGGCTCTGCCGTTGTGGCTCTGCCGTTGTGTTGGCTCTGCCGTTCTGTTGGCTCTGCCGGTGTGGCTCTGCCGGTATGGCTCTGCCATTGGGTTGGCTCTGCTGATGTGTGGCTCTACCGGTATGGCTCTGCCGGTGTGGCTCTGCCGGTGTGGCTCTGCCGGTATGGCTCTGCCGTTGTGTTGGCTCTGCCGGTGTGGCTCTGCCGAAGGGTTGGCTCTGCCGGTGTGTGGCTCTGCCGGTATGGCTCTGCCGGTGTGTGGCTCTGCCGGTATGGCTCTGCCGGTGTGTGGGCTCTGCCGTTGTGGCTCTGCCGTCGTGTTGGCTCTGCCGATGCGTGGCTCTGCCGGTATGGCTCTGCTGGCTCCGATGTGGTCCGGGCGATGGTACCGCTGTTGCTAAGCGGGCTTTTGTCGTTGACTGTACTCCGGTTCCTGTTGCTATGCGGCCGCTGTTGCTATGCGGCGGCTTTTGCCGTTGATCGGCCTGGCTGCTGGGTCGGCAGTGTGTGCGTGCGACTAGCTGTGCTCCTATCCATGAGGCCTGGCGGCCTAAGCCTAAACTATTTACATATGCCCTTCGTGGGTCTTATCGTTTCTCCTATGCTACGGTTACTTAAATAATACTCCTTACTAGCTAACTTATTACTATACCCTAAATCCCAACTTAAACTAACTATTTACACTATTGCTAATTATTTACACTATTTACATACTTGTCAGAGCCAAATCGGGTCCTCACAAGGTATGAAAATTATTCTGCAATTAAATTCATGTCATTTAAGGGAGTCGCGCCAGTTAATTGAAAAAATAAAAAAAATGTTTGACTCTTAAGAGGAGGGGGTTTTAGCGCCTGCCTTCTTTCACTTTTCTTTTTATCGTTTCGAAATGACTTTTGAGAACGAGTGGGTGCACATCCTTTTTTTATTCCATCACTCACTCCATCCATTGTTATATGAGATGAACCGTCTTGGGAACTCTTCACTTAACCATCTTCGTTGACCTGTTGACATTTTCATGCCTCTCCTTTTCCTTAGCATTGGTTGGTGACAAGTTTCTGCAGGTATACGGAGGTGGTCTGTAACTTTTTCATCCCTCTCTTTCTTAGCATTGGTTGGTGACAAGTTTCTGCAGGTACGTATGTGACCTTTTCATCCTTCATCCCTTTTGGGCGTGTGATTCGATCGTGGGAAAAATAATCGGAGGCGGATCGAACGCGTTCCGATATCGCTCCCTCGCGATCGCACTCGTAGCCGTCTCGAGTGCGTCTTCGTGGTGGAAGCGCTCAACACACGTTTCTCACGTGCCCTCACACCATTCAATCACTGACCCTAATTCAATTTTATTACCCTACTCTTTTAAGAGGGTGACAGGGGACAGATATTCCCAATTTATCTAATTAATGACCCCCATTACCGATTAAAGATCAAAGCTGGCCCGCTTCTGTGGTTTCCCCCCTACTGAGCCAGAATAGTGATAGAAACTAATAAGCAAAAACAAAAAGATAGATACGACAAAAATAGCGTAGACTTTGAATTTAAAATAGGAGACCAGGTTTTATTAAAAAATGAAACTGGCCAAAGGCTAGACTTTAAATATACAGGACCATATAAGGTAAAGAAGATAGAACCTAATAATAATATTACTATTTAAGTACAAAACACAAAACTTAGACAGTTCATAAGGATAGATTAAAAAAAATTTTATAGAATAGATTTTGTAGAATGGCCATTCATATGAGAAAAATAAAATTAAATCAAATTTTTCTTTTCTAAAAATTTAATTTCTTCACTATGATAATGAAAATAGGAATACAAATACGAAAAAAAATATATAATAATAGATTTGATTTTGATTTTACAAAATTTCCAATATTTACTATATAAAATAAAAAAATTATTAAAAAAAAAATAATATTTAAAAAATTTATAGATAATAAGAATTAAAATAACTTCATGAAATTACGTTATTTTTCTAAAGGAGGGAGAGGTAGTGCATCCACATATGAATTCTTATCACTCAGCATAAATATTGAGCGGCAACACTTGGTCAACACTTTGTTGTTATGCCAATAATATACATAGGGCACTCAGCGACAGCGTGCCAAGTGCCCACACACTTATACCCACTTATTCATTCATCGTTTAGGGCCGAGTCAGCATGGTTCCCATACTGACCGCTTATATACATATGTGCATGCGTAACTCTCTCGCTCTGCCCGTCTTACATATTGTTACTTTAATTATATATAAAATATATATATCGGCTGCTCTGCCACTGCCCTCGTCAGCAGCGCAGCCTTTGTATGGAAGGTTTAGAATAAGTAAAATTGTAACCAAGGAACACTGATGAATGTACCAGAGTAGCGACTCGAGATATCGCTCTCATAAATAAAAATAATAAATAAAGGATTGAAATAATAAACTATGATTGTGCTAGATTTTATTCATCGAAGGAAACGCCGTTATTACACAATATTATTTCCATCCAGCTTGAAGAGCTCGAAAATGTGTACAAATAAATAAAAATAAAGTCAAATTTGTTTTGAAAAAAACTTTATTCCCGTCTAGCCGTTAGTTCACAATTTATTCCGCATTTTGTTATTGAAAACAGACAGATACATATGGCTGGAAAAAACCTAAACTGGCAACGTTGTAGAGAAGGGAACGACACAAGCTGAGACGGGCGTTGGCAGTGGCTGAGAACATTCAGAGTTGAGAAGCCAAACCTTAAACATCATGCCACGCGCCAGAAAACGTTCCCCTTCGGATCGACGCGAAGAACAGACTGAGGCCGATTATGATTCTGCGACATATAAAAATTGATGTATTATTTAGAAAAGTTTTAGTCATATTAAATTATAGAATAATTAAACGGATATGGAAATGTGGACAACTGCGACGACTTATTTTACGACTTCTTGCTTCAACTTCTCACGATCGACGACTTAGAGTGACCAACTTCCTTCAACGCTGCCATCTCATAAGTCGCTCTCCGCTCTCTCTATAAAATTAATAAATCATAGATGTAGACAAGGCGTATGGAAAATATAATCATGAAGTCAGTTGCATTTTCAATAATATGTTTTAATTAATTAATTATACAGGCCGAATTTTTGCTGTAGAACCCTAATCTGACCATGAAAGTATTCAATTGGATCTAGTTCTCGAGCAAGGCAAAGTTTAAGGTGCAAAAAAAGCTTTTAACTATTTTTAAGCAGCTTAAAACAAAAACTCGAAGTAATAAAATGTTCTACATAGGATATAATTAAAGCTGAAACATTGCTCTCTAATGTTCAATACCAAAAAACTTGATACCAGCTTATTTAAACAATTGAGAAAACCTCTCCCCGACAACAGGGACATACCGCAGAAGCGGCAATTGAAGGCCTAGCGCTAATGGACAACAACAACCCAGCAGACCATAAAGCAGATCTAAGCGGATGGCTTCGACAAATGCAACGGTTCTCCTCCTTCCTCCTCCTATCCTTATCCTTTGTCGCATGTTTGGCGATCGTCGTCATTACCACGTTGTAGTTTTCGTTTTCTTCTTATGAACCGCTACTTTTGCAATGTAGCTTGTCGCCTAACTCTTCTGTTTTGTGGAATTTACATATATACACAGTACGGCATGTCTCTTTCGATTTTGACCGGCGAACGGTGTGGACGTGAGATCAAAGTTTTTTAGAAAAGGGCACGTGTTTTCAACGGTGGGTAATAAAGTAAGTAAGTAATAAATTTATATAATTTAATTTAATGATATCATAAAAGTACTTCGTATCTAATCCGGTTCGTTATTAAAATTAGAAAAGAATCTCGAATTATACAGAAATTGACCCGCTTTTGATATTAGAAGTGTACCACTCGCACGATCACAAGAGTTTAGTTAATGATATCGCAAAAGGTCCACAAACGATATCTTTTTCGGGTTCCGAAAATGGTAGCTTTTGTAGCCACAAAACTCACGGCAGGTGATTTACTGTATTATTGTTTTTGAGTCTGAAATCGGACGTTTTTTCCTATTTGAGACTCTAAGCAGTAAAGAAGTTTTGTGTGAAAATTCTACAATCAACAATCTTTTAACATTTATGTACATTTGGCTTAAAAATATATTCACATATTTTCTCCAAACATACAAAATTGCATAAATATATCCAAGTAATTTCTTTATTATTTTCTGCGAGTTCCGAAATCCAAGTGTGTATAAATAAATACCGAAAGCCACAATGAATATTCCTCTTCAGAAAAGTTCCCAATTTCTTTTCGTTCACTGTTTTCCACTTGCAATTATTTACCCTTTTATACATATATACTGTCCACTCCACTGAATTTATTTTCAAATTTGATTTCGTGTTTTCTTAATGCATATATTTACAACATCATATACAAACACAAAACATATATATAAAATATGTAACAATTACAGTCCACAACTCATACAAATAAATATATTTGCACAACCCACGGCACGGCGGTGCTGTGCCATTATTTATGAATGGTGCTCCGCCCAGCTAATGGAACAGATCGAAACGATCTCTGCTAAAGCAGCTCTGGTCCAACCTATTTCGCCCCAAAATTCCGTTCCGTCTGGCTGTCGGCTTCCTCCGTGCGATACGGAAGTTTTCTCTGGCGATTATCTTCGCTGGCCGACTTTCCGAGATCTTTTCACAGCGGTCTATATAGATAATCCTGAGTTGACACCTGTTGAAAAGCTATTCTTTTTAAATGCCAAGACAAGTGATGAAGCTAATACCATAGCTTCCGATTCGCCACTCACCAACGATGGTTTCCTCTCAGCCTGGAGAAACTTAACTGAGCGTTTCTAAAACAAGCGATCGTTGGTGAACAGCCATCTGAAAAGGTTACTCAACATGCAGTACGTGGTACATGAATCTTCGGCAGCCCTTAAGGAGCTGCAAACTACTATCCAAAATTGCCTTACATCTCTAAATATATCCGTCCTGTCTACAGAAAATTGGGATTGCCTCCTTGTCTATTTGTGCTCCACGAAGCTTCCAAAACTAAAATTCTAACGTGGGTAAAACTTGATTCCTTTCTTACTGAGCGCGATAGAACTCTAGAGACTATAGATTCTATTCAGCCTCCTACGTAACGCCGTCCGTCCAAACAGAAAAAATCCATCTTGGTACCGCGAATACTAAAATCCTTTAGTACCCGGATTGTTCCCATATCCAGAAGATGTGATTTTTATTCAGCAGAGAACCATCCAGTGCGTATATGTCCACTCTTCCTCCAGTTAACGATAGAAAATCGTACCGCGTATATCCAAGAATGAAGATTGTGCTTAAACTGCTTTGCAAGCGGTAATCCACTCCGTAATTGCACAAGCGTCCACAGCTGTTCTCCTGGCTACGGTCGGCATCACACTTTGTTGCATCCAAGCAACTCTTCCTCCAGTGTTCCGATTCCTCTTGATGCCTCAACGCAAAGTTCTCCACCTATCCAAAGGATATCATCGTTCTCCACGCGAGTGACAACTGAACTCAATTCCTTAAATTATTGGATTCCATATGACGACAGCAAAAGCAGATATTCTCGAGGTATTTTATCCTACCCATGCCGAGTCTGCCAAGGGAACCATCCTCTTCTGAAATACCACCGTTTTTTTAGGCTTAGCGCTGAGAAACGGCTCCAGGCAGTCATCGAAAAGAAATACTGCGTCAATTGCCTGGCCCACCACCATTCCCAAGGATGACGACGAGTGAAAATAACCAAATATATATTCGGGTATATTTATGTAGATCAATGTTTATTTGTTTATTAATTTTTCCGTTAAAATTGGAGTTTTGGTTTTTTTTTTTAGTGTTTTAATCTTTTTTCAATCAATTCAAATTAATTGGCCAGTAAATATAATTATATTATTTTGTATTTAATATGCTGGCAGTAAATCGGGAATAAATTTGAATGTTTGTTGTGTGTGTGTATGGATATCTATATATATATATAATTGGGTTAAATTATGTGGATGAATTTTTGTATATTAGTTTGTATATGTATATTTAAGAAAATATTTTGTCGATAATTTATTTATATGAAAATAATCAAATTTGTGTTGTATGTATGTATGTATTTTTAATACTTTTTAATTTTTTAATTAATTTTCTTGGAAGGCAGAGAGCAGTTTAGTGACGGACGTGATATGTGTGTATGTGAAAGTGAACTTGGATGAAAACAATATATATAAATTAAAAAGGTATATGGTAATTCCACGCCGCGATCATTGTAACAGGTTATGTCGTGGCAGGGTGCCGAGAGGATTCGACAGCTAGACACACCGTATGGTTGCCACCGCTATATACAAAGTGAGTGAAAGCTGGGAGATACTCGTCTGTTCGATGCTCCGAGGGCTACTCGGAACCTGGGTATTCCTAACGGTTGCCGCGGAGCTTCCTTTTAGCAAAGGAGTGCCGAGAGGAGCTCGGCCGTTGGACCGGGCGGTTGCCGCGATGGTTCTTCTTTTTTTAGATTATAGGTCGGGGGGGACTTCCTTTCTTGGTATCGACCCTTGAGGCGCGATTACCCAATTACATAAAAATGAACGGGTGATTGACGACTGTGCCGAAGTTAAAATGCTTCTTTTTTAAATGCCAAAAGCAAACTAAAACTTAAAGCTAAAAATGAAAATCATAGTGGCCACGCAAATATGCTGTGTTTGCCGGCTATGCACGGGCATCCGGCCAGACGCTGTGTCTGCATTTTGGCCGGAGCAAACACAGACGATCGGTAATTGCCGTCGCTCGGTTAACTTAGTCAACCACCCCCCCCCCCTCAGGAACAAGGCTACCTTCGGCTGACCCTATTTGGGCGATTACCTCTCTTAGCTGGGCCGCGATTTTTTCTGGCCTGGGTGACTCGCCGATAAGTTAAGCCAATGCAGATCAATGTGCAGCATATTGCTCCAGCAATCAGAACTATCTGGTGTAATCGATAGTCGCTGATCCTCTTCCCGAAGATTTCGATGCGTTCCAGATTACGCTCACCCAAACGATGAAGGTAAGGAAGGCTGAGCACGCTGCGCTCCATTATGATGTTTAAGGAAGGCGAGCTGGCTACTCCTGGAGCCCTCTTCTGGGCTACATTAAAATTAACGTATCGGGTTTCGTTGATCGTGGCACTATCGTTAAAGGTGATAAGGAAATTGCCTCGTATGTGGACATGAGTGCCATTCTCCACACTCACACAAGCCGGGCGATTATTCACAATGAGAATCCCATCGTCACATAGGTGACGTGAGGCAGGTTACTTTGCTGGATTTCGCAATGCGCAGTGTCTACAGATGCTATTGAGACCTGGCTTGTCCTGTAATTTCACAGGATATAGCCTTTACAGAGCTGACTAGGAGCTACGATTATAATCAGACTCGGCTTAAACTACTACCAGCATAGCCCGTTGCGACTTGGTCCTGTGCAAATGGCCATGATCTCTTTAAACACCGCTATAGGAGAAATCAACCTAGCTGCTGCATACCTCCCACCGAGTCCCGTTTGGACAAGCGAAATCTTTGAAAACCTTCTTCTCCTCTGTGGTGAACGCTTCATACTTGGAGGAGACTTCAACGCCAAACAACGAAACTGGGGTTGCATCAGACAGAATCAAAGAGGACCCAGACTGGTGGAGGCTTTGGAAAGTTCCCAATCACTAGTCCTTGCCACAGGAAGCCCCACTTGCTTCCCATATAATGGCAGCACCCCAATATGCTTGGACTTTGCTTTATATAGTGGAATACAGCATAACAGATAGTCCATTAACGAATGCTATGAGTTAAACTCGGACTTCCTGGAAGCGTATTGCCATCAAGGAAAGCCCTACTTCCTATAGGATCAAATCTTAGGATCTTTAGGAGCAAACTGGAGGAATCCATCCACCTGCAGATTGAAATAAAAAGTGCAGAAGACATTGAGGATGCTGTTGATCTGTTGGAAGGAATAATAATAGCAACTGCTGACGCGGCAGCTCCAAGGATGAGAACTGATCTCAGACCGAACTTCCATACTTCTCCGCAGGAAATTATGGCGCTGATTCAGCTTAAACATCGGCTCAAACGAGAGTATGCCCGAACCCTGAATGTGGATGTATATAGGATCCTCGGTAGGGTAGGAAGCTACTCAAGATTCACCGGCAAGCGATCATCGACAAGGAGCTAGAAGAAGCTACTCCTACAAACTTCTCTTTGTGGAGGCTAACAGCGAAATACAGGAAACAGGTGGTTTCTAAATTTCCAATCAGAAAAGCGGATAACACGCCTCGTCTCAAGATCGAGCCGAAGCCTTTGCTGATAGTTTGAAGAAAAGATTCACTTCCTTTGACACTGCCTTTAAGGAAAGGAGAAGGAAAGTTCGCGACACGCTAGAAGCTCCCCACCAGATGCCACCTCCGATAGCTCCGATACGCTTTCTTGATGTGAAGGTTAGGATCCGGAAGCTAAGAAATCGGAAGTCGCCAGGACCAGATGGTATCACAAACAGGATAGCTAAAACTCTCCCAGATAAAGCTTTCTTGTTTTTGGTGCTTAACTTTAACAGTGCTCAGGATAGGTCATTTTCCATCCAAGTGGAAGATTGCCAACTTGGTGATGCTGCACAAGCAAAACCAGCCATAAAATGAAGTGGAGAGCTATAGGCCCATTAGCATCCTATCTATGTTCGGTAAGCTTCTGGAACGCTGCATCCTGGATCGAATACTTGAAATATCTATGGTACGACAGGCCATTTCCAAACATTAGTTTGGGTTCAGGAAGAAACATGGTACCCCTGAACAGCTGCTAAGAGTTGCTTCCTTCATCTTGGATAGCTTCCAAAGGAAGGAGTACGCCGTTGCCGCCTTCCTCGACATACAGCAAGCTTTCGACCGAGTTTGGCACCCAGGACTGCTGGCTAAACTGAAGCAGCTTGTTAACCCACAGCTCTTAGAGGTTGTTAGCAATTTTCTCAAGGACAGAACTTTGCAAGTGGTCCAGGACGGAATATCCTCCACAGCCAAAGGTATAGCTGCAGGAGTACCTCAGGGTAGTGTCCTTAGTCCCACATTGTAGCATATACACACACAATGCTCCGCTGAATCCCCACCGTTCCAGCAACACAATGTGTATAATGCCTACCCATATATGGAATCGCTGCCAAGACTCATTTTAGCAAGATCAGGGTATTCCAGGCCAAGACGTTGCGGCGTATCACAGGCGCGGAGTGGTACATCCGTAATAGTGATATATACAAGGACTTGGAAGTCCCGTTCGTTGGCGATGTGTTATACCGAGCTGCTATAGGTCTGGACGAGCGACTTAAATACCCGAACCCATCGGCTAGGGCAACGAGGCGCACAAGGCCGGGGAGAGAAGACTGGTCAGGACAACCTTCAGGCAGCTGCATGCCCGGAGGATAATTTAACGCGTAAAAACTAGAACATAATATAAACCCATTGTAATTCTACGCATAAGTTGCTTACAAGTAACAGGAGTAGATAAGGCAAATGCAGTCGCCAAAACTCTAACTAACTTTTAAAACTAAAACTAAACTTCAATAAACACGCATACGACGCACGTAGCGTAAAACCCCGAAATAAGTTCCTACGATTTTTTTTAGTATCGAGTGCCCCCTATGGTTATAATAATCCGGTATCAAGTTTAGTATTTTAGGTAAGTTTATAAGGTATTTCAGTTATAGCATTTTTTGGTATTTTGAAAGGTTTTTTGTCCAAAAAGGTATCAAATATATTTAAAAAGGTTCCACTTTTAGGTATACGTACTGTTGTCCATATCTGTGATGAATCAGTAATAAGTGATAAGTGTTTTGCTGAACGCTCAAAATACATAGAGGTCGTTAAAATAATCGGTTTGGAACTTATCATTATCCATAATAATATAGTTTCGTTTATAAGACAACTGAAATGGGCCCGAAAAAGATCAAAGTTTTTTACCAGCGACTTTAGAGACTGCACACTGCATTTGTGGCTACAGAAATGTAAATAAAGAAATAATTCATTTATAATTAAGACGCTTATCACCCCACTCTTGAGATAATTCTAAAAGTATCGACTCCATTACTGTCTTGTCCTTTAGCTGAGCCAGCAACTTTTCGCTGTTTTCGTAAAGCTAATTTCTCTGACATGAACACCTATTTATCTTCGGTCGATTGGACTTTTTTGGACTCTCCTACTGACGATCCCGTAAACTTAGTCGACCGTTTCTATGACATTATATACTCTGGTTTTGACATGTTTGTTCCATTGTTTTCACATTCTGACGTCTCGCATCAGCCTCCCTGGTTTTCTCGTCGACTTTCCAACTTCAAAAATGTGAAGTCTAGACTTTTTAAAAAGTTTAGTAGAACAGGGTTGCAAGTCGAGATAGATACTTAACAGCACGGTATAATTTTTTAACACATAATTCTGAGTGCTACAATAATTACCTGAATCGGTGTAGAAACGAGTTTGTAAGGATGCTAATCACGGGCCAGGATAAATACTCAGTCAGACCAGGATCCTCCACAGAAAAATATTTATTTTTGCGGGGACAGGCAGGAAGGGGGCCGTTAGGCCGGGATTTGGGTAACATAGGCAGGGTTGTGGTGGTGGGAACGACCCGTAAAGGATCACGGGGCGTGGCAGCAGGTCGGCAGGGGCAGCCCTGTCGTCCGGGCGCCGGCTCCTGGCCGAGATCACTGCCCGCGTGGGAGATGGCCTAGGGAACGCCCCGTCGACCGGCGGCGCTTCCCAACCAGCCGCAGAGGCATCCGAGCCGGGCGCGGCCACGTCGTCCATGCCGCCCCTCGGGCCCGGAATTCCCCGCGTGAAGCACGGTCCCGTCGACCGGAAGCCGTCTCCTGGTTGGTAGAGAATGGGGGTGGCCGTGGCAGGCCTTGGCGTCTGCGGCCACGTCGACCGGCAGCCTTTTACGCCGTGGCCCCTGGAGTCGGGGAAAGGGGAGAGGGAAAGACGCGGCACCCGGGCACTGGCGTTTGCGGCCCCGTCGACCGGCAGCCGTGCACGCCCGTTGGCTCCGATGCCGCCTTAGGGTCCGAAGGAGGAGGGGGAAAAGACGGTAAAGTCCAAGTAATACGCAGTTTCTTTCATTTTATGCCTCTTGAGTATACATTTTATTTCGAATTGTGTTAACTAAAACGACCCTATTCTCTGTCCCTACTCGCACCTCACCGGTAATCCCTTGCGGGAGTTGGCCCGAGGCCCAGCTCACCCAACTACTCCGCCAACGTGGGGGCCAGCCTATCCATGGTGGCGGGCACACACGGGTCCATGATGCGGCTCCGCGTGGCGATCCTCGCGATTATCTGGTTCCCGTCGAAATCGAACTCTTTCAGCCGCGTCCGTCTCGCTTGCCGGTTGTAATCGAACTCCTCGAATTGCGTCTCTATGGCTTGGCGGTCGAAATAGAACTCCCCGCGGCCGATAAGAGTCGCTGCCAGCAGCTTCTCTCTCTGCCGCTCGTCCCTCGTTGTCAGCGTTCTCGCCTCTGCCGACACGAAGCTTTGGCGTGCTTACGTGGCGGCGTTGGCTTCGGCTGGGGTGCGCACTGCTTGCGATCGGCCATGGGCCCTCTCGTTCTCTCCTTAATCGGCCCTCCGGGCCATGCGGCTGCGCAGCGTTCTGCCCTGCGGCGATTGGGTCCTGCCGCTCTGCCGATCTGCTGGCTCTGCCGGTGTGGCTCTGCCGGTATGTTGGCTCTGCCGGTGCGTGTTGGCTCTGTCGTTGTATGGCTCTGCCGTTGTATGTTGGCTCTGCCGTTGTATGGCTCTGCCGTTGTATGGCTCTGCCGTTGTATGTTGGCTCTGCCGTTGTGTGGCTATGCCCGTGTGTGGCTCTGCCGATGTGTGGCTCTGCCGATGTGTGGCTCTGCCGGTGTGTGGCTCTGCCGATGTGTGGCTCTGCCGGTATGGCTCTGCCGATGTGTGGCTATGCCCGTATGGCTCTGCCCGTGCACTTTGGCTCTGCCGATGTGCTTTGGCTCTGCCGATGTGCTTTGGCTCTGCCGATGCGTTTTGGCTCTGCCGATGCGTTTTGCCGGCTCCGTTGTGGTCCGGCGATGGTACCGCTGTTGCTAAGCGGGCTTTTGTCGTTGACTGTACTCCGATTCCTGTTGCTAGGCGGCTGCTGTTGCTATGCGGCTGCTGTTGCTATGCGGCTACTGTTGCTATGCGGCTGTTTTTGCTGTCGATCGGCTTGGGTGCTGGGTCGGCGATGTGTGTGTGCGACTAACTGTGTCCCTGTCCGTGAGGCCTGGTGGCCTAAGTCTAACTATTTACAAGTGCCCTTCGTGGGTCTTATTGTTATCTCCTACGCTATGGTTACTTAAATAATATTCCTTACTAGCTAACTTATTAATATACCCTAAATCCCAATCTAACCTATTTATCCTATCGCTAATTATGTACAGTATTTACATATGCCTTGTGAGGGGCCAAATCGGGTCCTCACAAGTTCCAGGCGAACCCTAAGCAATTTTACGCGTTTGTCAGTTCTAAACGAAAATCTCAAATCTTTCCATCCTGTCTTCATCTCAATACTGAGTCCGCTCCTAACGAGCCTGACATCGCGAACTTATTCGCAAAATTTTTCCAATCATCGCACT
>VNJR01011573.1:0-34727 GCA_008042585.1 Drosophila punjabiensis | reverse complement strand
TCCGTGTCCTAACTTAGCTTAGATATATAATAAGGAATATAATATGCGAAGTCTTAATAATAATAATAACTGAGTTACTCCGGCGGCTGCTCGGCACGAAAATTTGAGCGCCCTCCATTTTAGGGCGTTACAGCATGAAATGGTTAAGCTGTAGATCATTAAAACTTATATTAATATAATAATTAAAGTAATATACATACCTTTTCTCACTTCGAATCGATGACGTTGCAAAACTAGCGGTGCATCGCGATCTTCACAGCCTTTCGTGGCAATTTGGTGTGACCAACTTATGTTTACACAATTTTCAATTTTAATTTCAGAATTAAATAAATAAAATAGACACATTTAACAACAAAGTATATTCCATATCTTTGCCGATTTACATTTTAAAGAATTTTACATAGTTTAAACAGCAAATTTTAAGATACATGTCAAGAACTGTTTTATCAGCGCGTGTCGTATTAAAAAAAAAAATTCCTACAGGGAAATATCGCCCTGAACGAAAGGCACCGAATTTTATCTTGAACGGAGCAGCGGTCGATTCAGGTACCTGAATCGTTCGCTTGTCACCTTGCTAAACCGAGCATCATACAAAACGCCATCCCCGTTCAACGCAGTTCTCTATACTGAATTGTTCAGCACATGAAGCGAAGTCCGACTGGTAACTTCCTAATCAGTCTTATATAAAGACAACATTTCATATTAAAAAATATTTTTTTAAAACAATAAATTTCTTTAACTTTTTCAGATAAAAGATCTTAATTTTGATTATTTGTTAAAAATTGTTTTTTACATCCTACTAGAGGAAGACATTCCCTAGATCCCTTCTGTTTACCGTTTCACGAATTGCACATAGTTTAAAAAGCAAATCATAGGGAAATATCGCGCGCCTGCCACTTTGCTGAGCTGAGCATCATACGAAAAGCCATCCCCGTTTAACATAGTTTTTTATCCTAAATCGTTCAGGGCATGAAGCAACGTTCGACTGGGGAGCTACCATGTTCTGTTTTAAGGGGGTCATGGCGTGTTGAAAATAATATTATTAATGTTTTCTCTTTCTATAAACCATAATCTATGACTTATTTGGATTAAGAGGATTTTTCGATATGCAATGCGGTAGGAATGATTGCCGGTTAGATTGAAATTTATAGCGTGTGTTTAGCTTATGACAGGTAGTGAAATAGTTGAAAAAAGTAAAACAGTTTTTATTTAGACTGCGTAATAAAGGAATACAATTTTTTTTTTTTGCTAATTTTTTTTTTAATTGTTTTAATTTTGGAGGGCCTTAGGTTGGTTTGTGGGAATTAAATCGCTTTAACAATAAGAGGACCTTCTCTGACTCAAATATATATAAAGAGACGTTTGGGGCTAACTGACTTAAATCAAAGAGAAGGACCCGCTCTTTAATTCTTTCAGTGTCAACCACTCCGATGCGAGTTCGAATCCTCCCTACAAGCGAAGCCGGTGACTGGTTCTTCGACCTCTTCGCAACTGGTCGGGATTGACATTCTTCGCACACTCTACCTCATTAGTCATTAGCAGTTCATTTTAGTGGTTGGGTTTTTTGCTTTAAGTAGAGGAACGTAGCGTCGGAGCGGCAGCCCGCCTTTCCGCAAACATGGAGTTGGTTTTTTTAGCATTGGAACTCATGATCCGGCGGCCTTGGCTTCTGGCTGTCGTCCTTTCGTGATAATTCTCGTGCTTGTGCATGCGTAGTCGAAGCTAACGCCACTGTTCCTGCAACATTTCCTTTTAAATAGAGCCTATTTTCGGGTTTTCCGTTAAGTGTTCTCTTTGTTTGTGTTTCGTCCATTTTTTTCCTACAAATTGTGAAGCAGGCAGAGGTCCGGGTCCGAGAAATTTTGATAAGGCACGTAGAAACCAATTAGAAAATAAAATGAAATCACATATTGTGAAAATTTTCAATTGTCTTTTGACGCACTTAATTACTGAAATAAATACACAAAACTGAGTTATTTCATTATAATAAGACAATCTTTTCCAATCCTTACATTTAATTTCTTTTCAGGGGTCACAATATAACTTTCCTAAGTGGATTCCCTGCAGATTTTCACATTGAAGGCCTTCACGAGATAACTCCATCCGGTTTAGTTGAATACATTCAAAACTATACCAATTGGGATTTACTGGGTTCACGAATGGCTGGAGATATGCCCATTAAGCCATGGGATGGTCTGAGATACGCTTTTGAAGTAAGTTACACTAAACAAAATTCTATCTTCATAAATTGTTCCTAAAAATAATACTTTGTAAATTAAAATTTAACTTACATATGCCATTTATAACTTCCAAATCACGGTATTGTTGTTTTGCATGGCGCAGACGATTAACCATATGCAGTATTCTATGACTCTGCTCCCTTTATTATTATTATTCCTTTCAGAATATGACAAGAATTAAATGCTTTACAAAATATAGCCAATTCTAGAGATGGAGATCGCTAATACTCTTTTTGTAGCTCAATAAAAACAAAGGAAGCTAACTTCGGCACGCCGAAGCTTGTATTCCATTGCAGATTGCAATTGGATCAATTATAATCTATCCCTTTCTAATGTAATATGAATTACTTTCCTATTTATTTTGTTTTTACAGTTCTATATTTCTTATACCTAAAGAAAAATTTAATTTTCCTCCAAATGTACCGATAGTTCCTATGACAGCTATATGATATGAAATTTAAAACAATAATCTGAAATAATACGGAATCCTTGTTTCTCAAAGTACAAGAAGTTTTGTTGAAAACTGAGAAATTCTAAAATAATATATAAAGCTAATACTGAGATAGTCAAGATATGTTGAAAAACGGTGAAGTTATAGTTTTTTCCTACAAGTTTCCTGATCTGTCTTATGGCTATAGTTGACCGATCCGGCTCATTCCGACTTCCGATCGACTCGGCTGTTGATACAAGAATATATATGCTTTATAGGGTCGGAGATGACTCCTTCATAGCGTTGCAAACTTCGGACTGATGTTATAATATCCTGCAAGGGTATAAAAAAAAATTTTTTTATTATGTTAATTAATGAAAATATGGGCAATTCCACAGTCGCGCACGGGACATCCGTACGCATTCAAAGTAAAAAAACGTTGAGAAGGAAACGATTTTTTTTTCGGATGAAAGTCTTTACATATAGCATTTAATAAGTTCTTTTATTGGTGCAAAGATTAATTTTGTTTAATTTTTCATTATTAAGTTATTTGCAAAACTCGAGTGATTCGCACGGGACAAAAAACGGAAGTGACTTTTGAGGTGGACCTATTCAAATGCCAATTTCTGCGAATCAAGAGGCAATATTTTAATGCAACTAATTTTAAACTGTTGTACACAGATGCCTCTTTAAAATGGGTATGAGTTTTTCCCGAAATGACTTGCACTTTTTTTTAAATTTAATTTGATGTAGATTCGCACGGGACATCGCGCACGGGACATTTTTTATCAGCATACTTTACACGTTGTTTTTTACTATTAAACTAAATTAGAAGAGCATATATTCGTTTTATTTTGACTATTTGCACTCTTCTAGTGATATTAGAAAACAGAAGTCAAAGCATAAAGCTTCGATTTAGAAATTTTCTTAAAAGGAAAACAGGTCTATTTTTATGATGTTTTTTATTAAAATAATGAAAAATTGCGTTTTCGCGAATATGCTCTCAAATATTTCGAAATTTGTTTTAGAATATGGTAAAGCCTTTCAAATTGAATCAATTGGACCATTTCCCAATGTTACTAAATTGAAAAAAACCATTTTAGAGAAGTTTTAGTTTTTTGGCCGCGGTGGACCTTTCTGTGGAATTGCCCATATATTTTGAAATATTAACGAAGTACCGTGCGTTAAAATTTTTTTTGATAATTCCTTTGTTTCATATTTTATGGGCTTCTAAAGTTTTAGAGTTATGTCGCTTAAAGACGGCATATCCCGCTTGAAAACGTCACAACTCCACGCTGATAATTGTCGTGCTGAGGTCGGCGGAAATATGTTAATAAAAAGCCGCATAAGACATTTTGCAATAATTTCAAATCTACTAACGATACAATAAAAATATTCCGACTCACAAACCATCGAAAAAGTTTCCGTGTTCATAATTATCGTACGCCCTCCATTATCGTGCCCCCTCTAAACATTCACGAACACATTAAATATTTCGCGATTTGCCCATTTGGCAGATGTATACTTTGATTCCCATAGAGCTCCGTCAACCTTTCTCCATCCGATTACAGCGGATCGAACACATGTTGTAAAGGCGCAAAACCTAACCTAAACTGATGCGAAAAATGCATTAAACTTCACATACACATGTGTGTTTGCGAAGGAAACTTCACATACACACATACATGCGCAAAAAACCTTTTGACTCTTCGTTCAAGAGCAACCCTGCAGTACCATTCATCAGTAATTCATCAACGCATATGGCGGTGTTGTTGATGAAAAGTTGATGAATTTCCATACAATTATGGAAAACTTACCTGATAAATATTTATTGTAATTTAAACTTGATTCTCCTTAAAAATTTGATTCAGCTTCTAGATTTTTCACGCAATTGACAAACGCGAGAAAAGACACGCGCTTCTCAGAAGAAGAAAAAGAACACTGAGCCAGAACAACGGTTTCTCTTATTGTAGGTTTTGTTTTACACGATCCCTTGAAATACTGCTGAGAGAGGGAGAGTGCGAGCGAAAGGGACTACCTAAACGATTTCGACCGAGCCGACGCTCTCATTCGGCCTTCGGGTCAAACCCGACTCTCTCGCGCTCTCATTTTTTCTCTTGTATAGATATTGTTGATGAAAGACGGATTAATTTTGACCTTTTTTTCATCATCTTTTCATCAACAAAATTCATCAACCTTTAATCAACAATTCATCAACAATTTTTGTACAAGAGAAAAATGAGAGCGCGAGAGAGTCGGGTTTGGCCCGAAGGCCGAATGAGAGCGTCGGCTCGGCCGAAATCGACGTCGGCTGTTGATGAATCGTTGATAAATTTGACATACTGATGAGTTTTGGTACTGCAGGGAAACGAACCGTGAATGGGCAAAGCAAAAGAGAATGAAAAAAACAGCTTAATTCTTCTAAAAGCAAATTAATCGGTCGATCTTAGACCTTAATGCACAAATTTTTAGATTATTAACAATAAATCCTTCTTTAATAATAAAAATAAATAAATAAAAAAACCTACAACTACAGTGTAACATTTTCCTTTACGTTTCCCAATCGTTCGTTCCGTCGTCCGATTTTCATGAAATTAAAATCAAAATTCTGAAATATTACAAAACTCCCTTCTTAGATTACATGAATTTATGTTGAAAACGGCAAAGTTATAATATTTTTTTTAAATATGAACCGATTGTATTTATGGCAGCTATATAAAATAGTGGTTCGATTTTCATAAAATAAAAATCGATATATTGAAATTTTAATAAATATCTATATCTCACAAGATAAAGATACTATATGTTAAAAAACAGCAAAGTTATATTTTTTGTATCAATTTCCCGATCGTTCCTCTGTCAGTTATATGATATTGTCGTTTGATTTAAAAAAAAAAAATCCAAAATTCTGAAATATTACCAAATCGATCCCGATCGTTCCTCTGTTAGTTATATGATATTGTCGCCGTTTTTCAAGATAAATTCATCTAGGTTATATCAAAACCTTGACAAAATTATAGCTTCGCCGTTTTCAAAACCGAAATTCAGTAATATTACTTAATGCTCATATCTCAGAGTAGATGAAGATATCTTGAAAAACGGCGAAGTTATAATTAATTCTTATAGATAAAAATGTTTATTTAATACTTGCGAATTAATGTAACTTAACTAAACAAAACAGAAGAGAAAAGAAAAAACAAAACAAAGATTGACATCAAATATTTAAAGACTCAATAAACGGATAAATATATCGTGAAATAGTTTTAATATAACATTTAAAACATATAGCAGAATATGATAAATTGTAATTTTAAAAAAGTACCCGAAAGGGCTCATGTAGGGCGAAGTTTGATCTACAAATTGGCAAGTGAATAGGATGAAAAGAACATGAAAATCTAGAAGGAACAATGAAATTAATATAGCTGAGGAGAAGTGGGGAGTTCACAAAACCAGAAATCAGTTTGTGTAGAAAAATGACTCCACCGCATACTTGCCGCATACATGCCTAGATGAATCCCAGTTCAGCTTTTCTTGTTCAACATATTAAAGAGGAACAGTATTCCAAAATCAGAATACAGAAACTGAAATATAGCTTTTAACACCAAGAGCATTTACTCGAACAATTATTTGGAGTGTATAATTACCAATATGATAGGAATTTAAGTAGACAGAGGTCCGATAAAAGGACATAGATTTACATTTAGCTAGATTTAAAAAAAAAGGAAAGTTGTTTGTACACCAAATCTGTAGTTCATTAAGGTCAGATGGGTGGCGAAGGTTCGATAGATTGTCAGAGTAAAATATGCAGATTTTAACGTCGTAGGCATACACTAAAGTAGAAGCAAATGACATGACATTTGAAAGCCGAGATGGCTGCCTGAGGGACACCAGAGTACACATTTTTTACAGACAATAATTGATTATTGAAAATAACACGTTAAGTTATATTAGATAGGTAAGCCGAAATACAGTGACATCAGATCTAGATCCTTTTTTGTGCACAAGGATGATAAAGTATTCGTTCCAAATTTTGGGGAACTGTGATTCACGTAACAACTGATTAAAAAGAAATGTAACAAGCCACTACGAAGCTTCTGCACAATTTAATTTTGTCGGAGCGCTTGAAAACATACACTTCGAGAAGAAGAAGACCATTTAAAACATCAATAACTTCAAAAACTTTTAAAAATGAAGTAGGGGGTGTGAATAAGGATTATTGCAGCTGTAGGGTCGAGAAAAGTCGGTGGACTTAAAGAAATCAGCAAATAGATTAGAAATTTTCAGTGATAAAGAAGATTTCGTTTTAAGCAAAAGATTTTCTTTTCGAGTTAACGAAGGTGAAAAATTTAATAGGACTGTTGCGTATATTTTATCTTTATTGAGCCATATAGTTCCTATAACTAGGTCAAAGGTAGCATAGATTTTTTAAAATTTTTTGTAAAGCTTTGATTTTTTATTTTTAAGATAAAACAAATGCTTATTATGCCAGGGAGGCTGACTGTGACAGATACTTCGGGGACAAACAGCTAAATAGATGAGTACAGGGTACCTATGAACAAATGCTTATTATGCCAGGGAGGCTGACTGTGACAGATACTTCGGGGACAAACAGCTAAATAGATGAGTACAGGGTACCTATGAAACAAAGACAACGCAGATTCAAGAGCATAGCGCGATTTTAAAGACGACCAGTCAACAGCTCATAGATATTGGTTTAAACCAAAAAAATTTGCCATCCAAAAACATTTGGCTCGGGAAACAGATTCGACAGATTCGCATTTATCTCTACGTTCAATAGCAGTGTTGGGTGGTAAAGGTCCTCTGAACGAAGGGTTCCTAGAGATGTTAGCGAGACTCTCAATTTTCAAAAATATAACGTCGAGTTGCTTATCTGTGTGATTCTTTACAAAATTTGTCTGACCCAGAGACAAATCCGTCTGGCCATCAATAAAATAGTTTCAGTTAGAGGGATAACATCTATGTACATCGAGTAAGTAAGTAAGCACTCAGTTTTCCCAGTAAACTTCGTACGTTTTGATATAGAATAGATACGTGTAACTTCTTTAGTATTTTGAAGCAGAAGAATTAGAGCTACGAGGGTTTTTCTTCTAAAAGTACTCGGGCACAAGGGTATTTATTGTCCAAATTTCAGGACCAATTGCCATAGAGAATAAAGAGGCAAAAAGAAGATTTTTAAATGAGGAAATATTGCGCTTTTGCTTGAAATTAAATTTAAATATGGAGTTAGAATCATTAGGAGCCCATGAATTTTCTCTAAGATAGATTCGAACATATTCGGCTGTGGTTTCAGGTTAGGGTAGATTAGGTTAATTAAAAAGGTTCTCACGGGGCCACTCATAGGCCAATATGGCCCTTAGATGTACGAAAGTTTCTGAATGGAACTAGAGAATATTTACGCGAGGTTCTTGGGGATCGAGGTGTTTTTCGCGAAGGCAAGTAGTTCGCCTGGTTTCCTCCTGAAGGCATCTTCTAGCGATGCCAGAGCCAGATCGTCCAGATATCTCATTATTGCAATCGTTAGAGCTGGACATTTATTCATGAGATGCTCCGTAGAAGATTCAGTACGCAATGACTGAGTTTTTTGTTGCTCCCTGCACATGATTTTTAATTTTTTCTTGGTTGTGGAATTTCTCGTTCATCTGCTTTTTGCTCTTGCGTCATCCCTTCCCTCTAGCTCACTTTAGAGCGTTCTTAGGAAGTGTCGCCAATCCGGCGCCTTCCTTTGCAAGTTTGTCCGCGGTTTCGTTACCATCGGTACCCTGGTGACTGGGAACCCTGTAGATCCTCACTAATCTAGTCGTCTACAGTTATCTAGTGCTTTATTGCTTGCCACATTTTTGGTGTTATACTGGCCTTTTTCCCCTCCCTAGTACATTGGGCTTCCATGCCAGCTTTGTGTCTAGTACAATGCCAAGGTATTGGAGTTGTGTTTACGGGGTCAGTCTGGTAGTGTTAATGTGTGGGGAATCCATCGCGGTACCTTGTATCTTTTGGTGAAAAGAATAAGGTCCATCTTGTCCTCGTTGATACTGAGTTCTACCTTGTCCGCCCACTTACATATCTTCCTTAGCATTGATTCCATAATCGAGCTGAGGGTCGATGGACAGACTCCCGTGATAATTATGCTTACGTCATCCGCATGAGCTCTTATCTTTGGTGTAAGCCTACTAATATAAATAGATTTCCTGAGCCACTTCTAGAATTGGCAGCTGAAGCTGCACTTGACGTAGAGGCAGGAACAGAAGCAGCCGAATCAGTTCATCCCGAGACCGAGGTGTTTGCATCAGGAATCAGTGGCAGTTCAGAAACAGCATGGGCTTGAACCGATACATTGTCCAATACAGTTGACGCCGACACAGGGATTTTAAGTTGAGAGCCAGTGGTAATCCCGGAGCAGCGCTGATACGGCCATTATTAAAAGTAGCATGCGACTGAGTTGTTGAATTGACAAGCGATATTGAAGGTGTTAGATGATTTTTCTTCTCGGAGATTCGCTTAGTATTTTCAGGTCGAGATATTGTGATTCAACGGCAAGAAATTTGTTGTTCTTGTCAGTAAAGAGCTTCCGAACCTCCATAAATTCCAAACGAGTTTGTCGCATAAAGGTAAGTACCTCGTTCGACATATCACGACAACTAGATCATGACCAGGTGAATCCTATTTTTTAGATTAAGTCCCCAACCCTACCATTGTTGCCGGCACCGGTATTTGTGGCGTAGTCAGCTAGGTAGTTGTCTCCAGTGATAATCCCATTAACTTACATTTGTTTGCAGTGCAAGCGATAGTCATATTGATTACCTTACAGACGGATTTAAGAGTCGCTGGCAATGCAAAACTGCAGTAGGGCAAAAAGCGGTACTAGGTAAGGGAGGACTGCAATATAAGAGCACTAGGTCAGAGGGCGAAGGCGATCTGCAAGAAGGCAGAGAGCATCGGTAATAATTGCATATACAACGAGCAGCAGCGGAGCAGCGAGCAGTCGGCTGTGAATATTAAGGCAGCCAAGAGCGGCGGCTGGGAAGAGAGAGTGGTAGTGATAGTAGTAATTGCAGTTCCTACGATCAGCAGCGGGGCAGAGATGCAGCGGGCAGTCGGGTGTCTGGAAGAAAGTAGCAGAACAAAAATCAGCTGGACATATGCGGGAGATAAATTGCACCAACAAAAAACCAAGTTTTTGTGTACCGGTAAACGCGGCCAAAACAAAGCAACAGAAAGAAGGAATTCTGTTGATAATTGTAAATATAAAGTAACAAAAGAAGGGATCTTCGGGTTGCGTCCGGGCCGCCACCCTCGCCAAACTAACTCTCGCCGGATCAGAGACAAAAAAAAAAGACTAGGCAAGCAATCTAAAAAATTTCGAACATGGTTGACTTGCGATGGCGAAATATCGAAAAAGCCAGCAAAAAAATCATGTTGCGTTGAAGTTTGAAGTGTATTTGTGGAATTATTTGAGGATCAAATTGCCCCAGGAATGTAAAAATCACCTTGTCCTTGTCCGTCTTTGTCACCTTTGTCGATCGGTGACAGAAACCCTTCTTGCTCACCAGTTTTCACATTCACTCTCAACAATTCTCGAGGAGATCACTTTTAACTTTGGGATGTAATAAGACTTTTCGACCAACTCCTGAGCCTTTTTGAATAAAAAAATTACCTTGCTTATGTGCATTTCGAATAATTTTATCTTCCATAAGAGATGGAACTACAAGCAACTCCCTACCACCTACCACGGTCTTCACTGCCTTCGTTCAATTATCTGATTGCTGTGCCTCTCTCAACCGATGTATTAAGCTATCCGTCACACTAAAGCAATACACCCTGCTCAAGACTCTACATGTCTCATCTTGTTCCCTGTCCTATGCTCGATTTCGTAGTCGAAGTCTTGCAAATACATTGCCCAGCGCGAAACTCTAAGTAGAATCTCCTTCTTCTTAATATTCATCGCAAAAGCATTGCAATCTATGACTATTTTAAATCTTATCCCGAGAACGTAAACTCTCCAGTTTATCAATGACTGCAAGCATACGAAGTTCATACGAATGATACTTCTCTTCGCACGGTTTGATCTTCCGACTCATATAGAATATTGGGTGCCACAAACTATCTTCTCTGTCTCGCTTAAGCAACACGGCTCCGAATCCAAATTTTGAGGCATCGGTATGAATTTATGTTTCTAGCGAAAGGTCAGACAACTTGAGAACGGGCCTACTGATTAACGCTGCTTTCAATTTGTTGAACGCTTCTACCTCTTCTTTGAACTTGTATTTATCTTCTTTACGTAACAAATTAAACAATGACTTTGCAATTACTGCATAGCTTTCCACGAACCTTCGAAAATACGATGTCGAACCTTAAAACCTTTGGATTTCCTTTTTATCACAAGGAATCGGAAAATCAGCCACAGATGTGATTTTCTCCTCACCTGGTTTGATTTTACCCTTTCCTACGTTGTATTCAAGAAAATTTACCCTTTTCTTTCATATCTGACACTTGCTCCAATTAATACGCATACCGCTTTCTTCTGCCACCTTCAATACTCGCTTTAACATCTGCAATGATCATATCATCCATGTATACGACTGCATCGTTGTTATTTATCACATCTCGTAGGACAGCCTTTATAAACCTGGTAAGCAGGTCGCTACTGAGGGAGTACGTAGGGTGTCCGGCTCTAGCTTGTTCGGTATTTGGGAGTGGGAAGTCCACAGAGCTACCTATATCGTCAGACTATAATAAACAATCCATAATTTCATGTGCTATATTACGGGTTATGGGACGAACATTACGAAAAAAGGACTACGACAATGGACTGGGCTTACTTTCATTTGGAGCAAACATCCCAAGTGCCGCAGCAAGATGGCAATAACTGCCCGTTACGCCCACCCTTTCTTAATCAGGAATCCCCATGGTAATGGCTGCGATTAATTATTCATTCCCTGTGGTTTTGGTCCCTGAATGATCCTAATTAGGAAAATCTTAGCAATTCATTCTTAACTTATTTTAATTTTACAAATACAAAATTAAAATATTAGACCCTTTTAGAAGATAAGGCCGGTGTGCGAGATCGGTAGGAACCGTAATTCGAAGTAAATAATCCATATAACAATTCTATAATCCAGCCTCACCTTACAAATACGACTAATATTACGAATAAAATACTGATATCAATAACAAGCCTAACATATATATATATATATATGAGGATTCTAAGGTTCAAATTCCATAAGTTTTTTCATTTACAATTAAATTTCATTGTATTGCTTACAAATTCACGATTTAATATCAGCAGCTTAAAGGAAAACAAAATGTAAATAAATGCCGCTGAGAGAGACCAAACGAAAAAAAGGTAAACACAGATCAACTGTCACAGTGTCGATTCCATTCGACTACTCGCTCTCCTCTCTTACTTCCCGCCGTTCGACTGCATTTTTTTGTATGTGTGCCTAACTTCTTCTTCTCAACAAAAATTCAAGGGCAACTACACTAGTCATCAGAACCGCAGAAATCGGTCTGGCCGACGACGAAGACAGAAAAACCTAGTAAAGGAAATTAAGAGAAAGAAGTATGCGCTTTCTTCGTTGCGGTTCATAGCTTGCACTGAAAAAAAAAATTACATGAAACACCAAAAAAAAAAAAAGGAAGCTAACTTCGGCACGCCGAATTTTGTATACCCTTGCAGATTTCAATTACATTAATTATAATTTAACCCTATCTAATATAAAATGAATTTCTTTCATATTCATTTTAATTTTACAATTTTAAATTTTTATATTTAAAGTAAAATGTAATTTACCTCTACATTTACCGATCGTTTGTATGGCAGCTATGTGATATAGTCGTTTGATTCTTATGAAATTTACAACAAAATTCTTAAATACATAATATGAAATGTTTGTATCCCAAAGTGGAACAAATTATGTTGAAAACTGACAAAGTCATAATTTTTTCTTTAAATGTCCCAAACCGTTCCTATGGCAGCTATATGATATAGTAGGCCGATTTTTATAAAATTAAATAAAAAAATCTGAATTAATGTATAAAGCTTATAACCGAGAGATCAAGATATGTTAAAAAACAATGAAGTTATAATTTTTTTTCTACAAATTTACGGATCGTTTGTAAGGCAGCTATATGATATAGTTGACCGATCCGGCTCGTTCCAACATATATAGGAGTGAGAGTATATAGAAGACTATCTACAAGGTTTCATTCAATTGCTCAATTGCCTAATAAACCATTTCTTCACTTGCTTTAACCACATCTCTCTTCTTTTTCTTTTTTTTTTGTATTCAGATTTAATTTTTATTTTTGCATTATTAATTTCAATATTTCTTTGCTTTTAGTTTACGGTGTATCCTGCACCGATCAGCGAACGATTAAGAAGAGAAAAGAGAGGAGATGGACTTTTGCGGTACTTCTTCTCACATCTTTTGTTTTACACTTCTGCCTGTAACGAATTTTTATAAATTCTTTTCCAAGTTCAAAAAAAAAAAAAAAAAGAAAAAACTAAATAAAAACTAACTAAACTAAGCCTACCGAAAATTTTATTTTGGTTTTCCTTTGGCTGGTTTTGGCTTTAGCAATTAACGAGAGGGGTTAGTTAGCAAATAAAAAATTCAGAAGGCAGTTTAGGCCTCGATGTAGGGCTCTTTCCCTCTGTTTTTAGCACTTATTTTTCACCGGCAACACTCGCGAAGCTTTTCTCCGACTGGGCCGCACGTTTGCCACTTCCACAAGCGTTTTTCCGACGCTTTTTTCCCGAATATCGCCGGTTTTCTTTTTTTTTATTTTTTTTTCTTTCTTTTTTTCGAATAACAATTTAAAGTTTGAGCGGGACATCCGCCAGAGCAAAGAAAGATTGCTATTTCCTGGGATAAGAAAAATTATAGTTTCCTTCCTGGCACAATCCAACCGCTCGCTTCGATGCTCCAAATGGAAAAGAACTAGCTCTCTCCGACAAGTCAGCCGAATCCCTTGCCGCTAAGAACTTTGTCAGCGGACTCCATTTTAAAGCGAGTCCGAGAGCGACTAGCACATGACTAGTTCTCTTACCACTATATAACCTTGCAGCGACCTCTATTTGTCACTCTTTTTCTTTTATTTGTTTTTTTTTTTTAATAATAGGATCGAACATATTGCAAATGTTGCCTACCGTTGGGCCATCCCCTTTAAGTTTCCTAGTATAAAACCTTGGTCGCTACAAATTTGTGATACCGAAAGAAACAAACAGGAACTCATACTGCCTTCTTATGGCTACAATAATGTGTACTTCTGAGATTGTTGTCATTGGAACGTAAAAGAATAAAAAAAAAATTATTTCAGAGTTGTGAAAATCTCTCCACCTTGAAGTGGAGTTGTTGGGAAATTATCTCTGACCAACTTTTTATTCAGCTTGCGGTAATCGCAGCACAAACGCTTTTTCCCATTCTTGTTGCCCACCAAAACAACTAGCGATGCAAACTCTGACGTAATTGGCTTTATTATTCCTTCCTTAAGCCATTCCTGTACCTGATCATCGACTTTCTTTTGACCGCAATAAGCTAAACGTCTTGGATGTTGATAGGTTAGGTTAGGTTACGTCATGCGGCCCTCATGGGGCCAAGTATAGGCCAAAAATGGCCCTTGGTTGCCCGGGTTCTACTAGTGTGGACCTAGAGATTGTTAATGCCAGTTTCGAAGTCCTTCAAGATCCAGGTGTCTATCGCGAAGGCCAGTAGTTCGCCTGGCTTTCTCTTGGAGGCATCTTCCAGTGATGCCAGAGCCGGAGCGCCTAATGTCTTAATCTTGACCTTGTTAGCGCCGGACATTTGCGAATAAGATGCTCCAGGGTTTCGGTTGCCCCAGATTCATCGCATTTCCGGCAGTTTGCGTTTCCGGTGACGCCCAGCTTGACGGCATGTGTCGCGGTCAGGCTGTGAAAATTCCTACTAACTAGCACGTAGTAACTGAGTCTTTCGTTGAGCTCTCTGCACATGATCTTTGATATTTTGCAGGTAGTGGTGCTTCTCCTCCATCTCCTTTTTGCTTTTTCCTTGGCCTTTCCCTCTAGTTCACTTTGGAGCGTTCTTAGGGAGACCGGAACGTTTTCTGTTCTTTCACTCGCCAGTCCGACGCCTTCCTTTGCAAGTTCATCCGCGGTTTCGTTACCATCGATGCCCTGGTGGCTGGGAACCCAGTAGATCCTCACTGACTTAGTCGTGCTAAGGATATCTAGTGCCTCCCTGCTTGCCAGTACACTTTTGGAACTGACCGCTGATGATTGCATGGATCTTATCGCCGCTTGACTGTCTACGAACAAATTGACCGCCTCGTAAGGACGGTTTATGCTCTGCGCAAGCTCTGCCGCTTTCCCAATGGCGAATACTTCCGCTTGGAATATGCTGCATTGGCTTGGTAGCTTATACGACAGCCTCTGTTCAGGGTCCGTACAGTATATGCCCGCTCCTACTCCTCCTTCCATTTTGGAGCCGTCGGTGTAGATGTTGAGATGTTGCCCATGGTCCTGATCTGTTTTCCAGTCGTTAGGTCCCATGAATGGTGTTGTTTTCACATCCGGGCACGTTCTTGGTATCATGTAGTCAGATATACTGCTCATGTCTCGGCCAATTGAACTGTGCCCAAATCCTTGTAGCGACATATTACCTGATACAACCAGGCGTTGTGCCGCCTTTCCTGCTGTCAGTTGCGCGTGGATATGGAGGGGATCGATTCCGATTATTGTTTCGAGTGCTTTTGTAGGGGTTGACCTCAGCGCCCCTGTTATGCAGAGCAGTGCCTGCCGCTGGGTTCTCTCCATAAGCTTGTTATAAATCTTCTTTTCCAATGCTTGCCACCACACTAGGACTCCATACAGCAGTGTCGGACGCACCACCGATATGTAGACTCAGTGCATTTGAGCGGGCGAGAGGCCCCATGTGCTGCTAAGCATCTTCTTAGATGCGTATAGCGCTATGGTGGCCTTTTTCACCCTCTTCATTACATTGGGTTTCCATGCCAGCTTGCTGTCTAGTACAGTGCCGAGGTATCTGACCTGTGTTTTCGGGGTCAAGATGGCCGTGCTAATTTTTGGGGGGATACATCGCGGTACCTTGTATCTCTTGGTAAAGAGAATGAGGTCCGTCTTGTCCGCGTTGATATTGAGCCCTACCTTGTCCGCCCACTCACATATCTCCCTGAGCGTTGATTCCTTGATCCAGCTGAGGGTCGATGGACATACTCCCGTGATAATTATGCTTATGTCATCCGCATAGGCTGTTATCTTTGGTGCTTTCCTTTCGAATCTTTTGATAAGGTCGTCTACCACCAGATTTCATAGAAGAGGAGATAGGACTCCACCTCGCGGCGTGCCCATGTGCGCTCCTCTCACCATGAAGGCGGTGCCCCAATCGGAATGTACCCGTCTGCAGCTCAGAAGATTTCTTATCCACGAGATGATGGCGGGGATCCATAATTGCGTTTGTGCTAACATTGTTAAATGCTCCGGATATGTCCCCAAACACTCCGAGAGCATATTCCTTGTTGTGTAGGGCTCTCTTAATGGTGGCTACTAGTGAATGTAGTGCCTTCTCCACCGATTTCCCCTTCGTGTAGGCGTGCTGGTTGGTCGACAGTAGTCTTCCCACATCGTTCCTGATGTACAGGTCCAGCAGTTTTTCTAGCGTCTTGAGTAGAAAAGAGGTGAGGCTTATCGGTCTGAAATCCTTGGGACTCACATGGCTGCACTTTCCTGCTTTAGGCAGGAAGACAATCCGAGAGGTTCTCCATTGGATGGGGATATAGCCCGTTCTTTGGCATGCTGTGTATATAGAGTGTAGCCATGGGGTGATCACTTCTTTGGTCACCTGTAGCATGGCTGGGAATATTCCATCTAGTCCAGGTGCTTTTATCCCCGTAAAGGAATCTATAGCCCCGTGAGGATATCAGATCTATTGGGAGATGCTCTTCTCCAGTTGTTAGGTCCTGATGCTTATGGGCATCGGGTACCTCAGTGCATCCTGGGAAGTGAGCTTGCATTAGTGCTGTTAGGGCCTCTTCGCTGCCCCCAGTCACCTGTCCATTATCGCGTTTCAGCTGACTCTGTATGGTTGGCTGCTTCGATAGCAGTTTCCTGAGTCTAGCCGTTTCTGGAGCAGTCTCTATATTGGAGCAGAAGTTTCTCCAAGAGTTTCTCTGCGCCTTGCGTATTTCCTTCTTGTAGTCGCTAAGTAGGGCTTTGTATTCCTCATTGATAATCTCATCTTTCGCCGTCTTGGCGATTTTGAAAAATTCCTTGAGTTTATTACGTCGGAGTGAAAGGTCCCTCTTCCACCAGGGTGGCTTGGTCCGTTTCCTCATTTCTGATGTCTGACATGATGCGTGATACGCGTCTAGTAGCTCCTTGGAGAGTGGCTCTAGGGACTTTTCTATGTCCTCCGCAGATTCTACTGTGCCCGGAGAAGTGGCAGGCCTTGCCGTGATTACCTTTTTGAACTTTCCCCAGTTAGTGTTCCGGGGATTCCTAAAAACGGTTAATTTTTTAGAATGTTCGAATTCATACTGAAACTGTATGTACTTATGATCTGAGAAGGATGGTCTCTCAAGGACTCTCCATTCTGATATTATAGTACCCTGTCCCTTTATGAGTGCTAGCACGTTGGACGAGGTGGGGACTACAAAGGTATGTTCCACCCCCACGTTTGCTATAGATAGGTTAGTAGAAAGTATAAAGTCTAAGAGTGACTCACCTCTGTCGTTTATATCGAGGCCCCCCCACACGCAGTGGTGTGCGTTGGCGTCTGCACCCACGAGCAGTTGGTCTTTCGGACTGGCTTCAACCAGGCTCCTGAGTTCCTCCGGTGGGGCCGTCCTGTCGTGTGCCATGAAGCAAAAAGCTGCCAGGAGGCGCTTCTTTCCGCTCTCCAGCATCACCACAGTCAGGTCGTCAGAGCTGTAATGAGACATAAGCTTAGCATGTAGACCCTTCCGCACAAGTACGGCGGTTCTATTCCTGCTTACCGATGGTGAGTAGAAGAGGTTGTAATTAGAGGACTTTAGTCCGGCAACGGAAATGCCCGAGGCATCCATGGCTCTTGGACCAAAGCAATGTCGGCGGACCCTTGCTCCATGGCTATGAGGAGTTCCGCCTTGGCGACCTTACTTTTATGAAGGGTACCTTGCTTACCTCCAGACGGGTTGACCATGACTGTCAGACCACCGTCCTCCTTCAGGGTTTCGTTCAGCGTCATTTCCTGGGCGGCATCTATGATGGTGTCCAGACCTAAGTCCTTCTGCAGGGTGTGAGCATCTTTATCCCCGGGATGGCGCTTTTGAGGCGCAGGTATTCACTACCCATGCCCCACGCCATCGAATCTAGGATTAAGGATGTCTTCAGCCTCTTTGTTTATTTGGAGGACTGCGCTTTGGCCCCCTTCCTTGGGTAACGGGGTCACGCGTGCAGAACCTTCCCATTCGCGGTCGGGATGCCAGGATTCTGACGCTGTAGCAGCTTCAGCACCTGGTCCCCTTGGATTGCAATGGGGAAGAGTACCTTCGCCTTGGGGATGGACGGGATTAGCTTCCTATCCACCACCTCCAGCTTGGCCCCTCCCACGGTGCCTCCAGTTGGCAGACCGTTTGCGTCAGCCACTTTCTCGTCGGGTCATCCATGCACTTCAGGATTTTGACCCCATTCAGCCACCCGGCACCATCAAAAGTGGGCATGGGAGCTTCGGGATCTTCCTCCATCCGTGCAAGCAAGGACTCCACGAGCCGCGCATGCACCGTCTTCCACCGCGTCTCGGACATCTTGCCATTTTCATCGCTTCTGTCAATGCCTTCATCCCCTCGCTTCCGCACTTTGGCCCGTCCCTACGCGGGGAGCTGGTGCCTGGTTTCGGCGAGCGGAGAAGGCTCTCCTCCTCTTCTTTAGAGAGCTGCACGCTCTCCAGGTCCGAGTCTGTATTGACTATGGCACCTGTGCGGCTTAGATTCCCTTGCGTCGTTATAGTAGCTGTAGCTTTGCAACCGACATGACCTGCTCCCGCCACATCAGAGGTGTAACCGCTGGCGACACGCAAAGAGGATTGCTCCCCTCCGTGCCCGTCAGTGGTAGCGGTCACGCCTTCCACCGACGTTTGGGCTGACATCCCAGCCCCGGTTTCGTCTCTAGGTCCCTCCAGTGTGGTTGGTTTTCAGGGGTACCACCCACTTGCGTTTTATTCCTGCCGCCAAGGCACCACCAACCATGGCTTGTGATTCATTTCCTCCGGCTTTTTGGGCAGGAGGAATTGAACCGTAGCCTTAGCTAGACACTGTATTACCGCGAACGGAGCAAGCGACAGTGCATTACCCGTTATCCGGGATAATACAGTGCCCATTGCCCAGCCGGCGCCCTCGTGGAAGGTTCAGTTGGAGGATTTTCGCCAGCCTCGGATGTTGATAAAAAAAACTATAAGTAAACCGGCAACTCATCTGTCAGTGAGATCTTCATCTCCACTATTGAACTCGGATTTCTCTTCTCTTTTAATTCTCGATCAACATCTTAAGCGGCATCCTTGCCTAAATTATATAATTCCAAGTCAGAATTACTATTTTCAGTGCAAAGGTTGTAAAATTCGTTTATCAGCAAACAGGGACTTTCGTCTGGTTGCATCCTCCGAACCCTTTTCAAAAACACGATTCCGCTTTTGGTGACCATCATGTCTACATTCTAAAAGATTGTTATGCCTAAAATAACCTCAAATTTCATATCCTCATCTGGAACTCGATGGAACATGGGACTCGATGCACATTTCGATACCGTTTAAACTAGCTGGCGCCTTGAAGCTGCCGAAAGACAGCACCTGACTTTCTCCAATTAAAACTCTTTGCCTGCCCATTGAACTTCCGACGCCTAAACCCAGCCTAAACTCAGCACCTGTATCAACAAGTCCTTTAAACTCGACATTCGAATAAAATACAGTTTTTACTTCTAAACCACAAGCAACTGGCACACGAGCTTGCTTTGGAATAACTTTTTAAGCTTGAACCACATTTGTTCTTTCTTCTACTTTGACCTGAACCTTTGCCCTGCACTGCGCTGCTCGATGCTCCGATTGAATTTGAAACTTTTCTCTTGAACTGGACAACCTCGCTTTATGTGAGATGGATCTCCACACCTGAAACATTACCTAACTTCTGCTGTCTTTTCTTAGGCTGACTCATTCGCAACTTTACCGCCTTGAAAGTTGTTCTTGTTTTCTGGCTTAAGTGCACTATGCTTCAATCTGCCACTTCCACTCCTTAAGATTTCGAGCCTGATACAACAGGGGCTTATTCGATCTTGAATCTGGGGTACTTCCACAAAGTACTCAAACGTATCGGCGTAGCTATCATTAACGCATAGCGAAACTCCTGCAATGATTCACCCTTAAGCTGACGACGCTTTCCCAATTTGCGATGAATCTCTGATGTAGATACCTGCACTCCGAACTCTAGTAACAATGCTGACTTCAAACTTCCCCAGTTCCTAATATCCCTCTGGCTTCGTACAAACATTTTTGTTGCTCCACAAAGTAATTGTTTTGCATACACAAACTGCTGCATCGGGATCCATTCTACAGTGGCCGCACAATCCTCTATTTCTTCTATTTACAAATCAATATTACACTCATACAAATATTTTTCTAGATTTAAGAAAAATCGTCGTAAAAAATAATCGCCCTAAATTAAAAAAAATTGTTCTAATATTAAGAAAGGACTTCTTTGAATTGAAGGCAAGGCACCATTTTTTTCCCTTCAATTTAGGGCAAGATTTTCTGATTTGCTTCGTTTAATTTCTTTCTAAATCTACGGGCTATTTTTCGTCAAACTGTGGCGAAAATTCATGCCTTACATCCCCAGAATGATGTGACGGTTGCCGGTCAAGTCTCGATATGTACGTGCTACTACATAAGTAGCATGTATCCACTCTTCATATTTACTCTCTCTAAAAGTATCTATTTTTTGTCTTAATTAATAAAAAACGACCCCTAAATTTTAGAATAAATCATTTTTAATGGTTGATGATTTTCAACAGCGCCATTAATAAATATAAAAAAAAAACAAATTACCCTCCAATAGAGATGGAAAAACATCGATGTTGGGAAGAATACATCGATGTATCGCCGGTTTAAAAAACATCGCAAAAATCGATAGTTACATCAACAAATTTGTAATTCGCCCTAAAACAAGAAAATTTTTCTAGATTCAAGAAAAATTGTCATAGATTTAAGAAAGTTTCTTTCTTAATTTAAGGGCAATTTTTTCTTGAATCTAAGGCGACTCGCCTTTGGATCCGTTTCTTAATCTACAGGCGAAAAGCGGCGATTTATGGCGATTTTATGGCGATTTGAGGTAAAAAAATTTATGAGTGTAGGTGCACTTGAGCCGGAAAACTGGGACACACTCCCTTCGACATCTTTTAATGTAAACCACGATCTAGACTGTCCCTGCGCTAACTGGCCATGTTCTCTACCTGCTCTGTTACGGTGGGTGGTTGGAGTAGAAGAAGTCGACCTTAAATCTACAGCCTCCCCCTCAATCTCTGACTCACCCTCGTCCAGAAACCAAAAATTAGTTTGCAACCGGTCTTGTAATTACATTTTTAACCCGGTCGTATCCAACTGCAGCTCTGACAACTTCTGTCGCAATTTATTCACTCGCAACGACGAAATCTCGTCTTTCTCCATTATACAAATGTAACCTGCTAAATATTATAGTAAATATGATGACAAAATAGCTACCCGGTACGCCTTCAATTGGAATCTCCTTTGCCTGCTCACAAAACCGCGTGCCTTTGCTGTGACCACCAAGGTTATGTTCGCACCGATGATGCTCTGCTACTCCCGCTCTGCACTTCTCTGCTTCGCTGCTTGCCCACCTCCTGAAATTTAACTTGACCTCTCCTGTGCTTCGTGTTTTAGCCCAAGCCAACACGATTTCTGATTTCGCCCGCTTATCTGTCCCGCTGCCATTTCTTTGAGCCAGTCTGCTGCAGCTCTGCAACTATACTGCTCCCACACCTAGTTCAAACTTAATCTGCCTCTAGTTCTGTGTTCCCAACCTGGCCAACCCGTTCTTGGCCACACGATCCAATGCCTTGTCTGTTCTCACCCTTCTCCATCCAATCCGCTGCTTCTTGAACTTTTCAGCCGCCACGCTGTTACTCCTCAACTGTACCGCTGCCTCTTCCAGATTGTCCTCAATTGAAATTACCTGGCCGTCGATGCCTATCCAACGCCACCAGTTCCAATATATTGTGTCTGTTTTTCACCTTCTGATGAACTTCATACGCCTTGTGATGAAAATCCTTTTTTCAGCGTCTCTCGCTGTCTCTTTTGCTCCTAGGCCAATTTGACTTGTCTTTCTTTAAAACTGTTCATCTCTCTTTTCTAAATTTCGATTGTTCTTATTTCATCTCATGCACTGCACTAGCTTTTGTTTTTTATTTCTCTTAATTCCATAAGGTTCAAGTTGTCGAATCGTGGGCAATATCCTGGTTAGGCCCCCAAAAATGCAGAGTCCTCTTTTAAATAAAGTAGTAACTCCGACTTTAAATTAAGATATTGTTTATTCATTCGATGTACTTTTAGCTTAAATTAGCCAAAACATCTTTTGTGTCGATAAACGTGTTGGTTCAACACGAGACTCTGGCGGCGACTGACTGTGCGTTGTTGCCAAACTTTTCTTGTGACATGGATTACTCCCTTTTTTAGTACATTTTAAGAAGGGAGTCAGAAACTAATAGGTGTCACCGCTTCTGGTAATCTAGCTACTTCTTCTAGCTATTTACTAATCCTACCGGATCAAAACTTTGAAACATTTTTGAATGCTTATATCTCAGAGTAGATAAAGATATGTTAAAAAACGGTGATGTTATATATATTTTTATACCCTTGCAGGGTATTATCAATTCAGTCAAAAGTTTGCAACGCAGTGAAGGAATCATCTCCGACCCTTTGAAGTATATATATTCTTGATCAGCATCTACAGCCCAGTCGATCTAGCCGTCTGTCCGTTTCTACGCAAACTAGTCCCTCAGTTTTGAAGCTATCTGAATGAAACTTTTCAGATAGTCTTCTATATACTCTCACTCGTACATATGTCGAAACGGGCCAGATCGGACAACTATATCATATAGCTACCATACAAACGATCCGTAAATTTGTAGAAAAAATTTTATAGCTTCACTGTTTTATAATATATCTTGATCAACTCTCGGTTATATATATAGCTTATATTATTTTAGATTTTCAGATTTAATTTTATAAAAATCTGACTACTTTATCATATAGCTGCCATAGGAAGTGTCGGGAAATTTTTAGAAAAAATTTTATAGATTTGTCAGTTTTCAACATAATTTCTTCTACTTTTAGATAGTAGTATTTCATATTTTTTTAGAATTTTATTGTATATATATATTATATAGCTGCCATACAAACGATCGGTAAATGTGGAGAAAAAATATATTTTACTTTACATGTAAAAATGTAAAAAAACTGTAACAAAAATGTAAAAAAAAGATCGTGCCTTCTTCTCTGCAAAACTAAACACGCAAAGAAAAAAAATTATTCTGTGTTTGGCAGCAGTACTTGGCTTAGAGAGCTGTAACATATGCCGACCACGACAGTCTGAAGCGGATAATGACGATTGGGCGCATGGCGTGATGGTTACTCAGATTATAGAGCTTCGATTTCCAGATATCGCACCGAAACGATCCTCTAGGGTTCGCCACGACGGAGTTAGAATCTGCAGAATATAAAGAAATACGGGGAATACGGGAAAATGAGAGTCGCCTATCGGATGTTCGGATCTTTAAACGCCTCGAATTCTGCAGGTATGAAGACTAAGTCGAAGTAGGGACATGGAAACTGTGAGATCCTGCCTTTCTTACAACTGGATTGATTGTGAAGGCTCATGAGGAAGCGATGTCCGGATACACAGTAGTGAAGAAGACGATGAACCGACTCCAGCGGCAGGTATACTGGACGACGCAAGTCCAAGACTTCGTGGGATGGTTGAAAGATTGCAAGTAGCCGGGATAGGGGAGGAAGTGATAGCTGAATCGTCATTCCAGAAAATAAATGTAGACTTAGGAAAAACCTGAATATTTGTGGTCATGGATCACTTTACCAAGTTCAATATTCCAAAGTCCATGAAGGAAGCCACCACGACCAATGTCGTCGAGTTCCTGATACACGAAATATTCTTTAAGTTTGGCGTACCAGAGGTAATTCACAATGGTAAGCAGCAAAAAGCAAAAGCCTTTCAGGGTATGATAAAGGCGAATGGGGTCCAGCATAGGTGAATGGAGGTATGTTCTCCGCAAAGCATTGGCGATGAGAGAGTGAACCGGGCCGTCCTGGTGACGATTCGGACTTATCTGGAACAAGATGACTGAGACTTGGTCTCATATCTGGCGGAGGTTGAATTCGCGATCCGTAACTTCATCCATTCGGGCAACAAGTGTACATTTACGACAGCTGCCACACTGAGCTCCATCCGTCAACGCATCAGCAAGCACCTGCATTAGACTAGACACTAGGCAGTACAACATGAGCTCCCATGAGTTCTACGTCAAGAAGTGTTCCGGCCAAATTTCACTCTGATTGACTTCGAGAAGAACTATAAAGCTTCACGGAAATTTGAGAGATGGCCGAGTCGTAAGGCCAATCCCGAACATGTTTCAGTTGGGAGACCTGACGGGATATACACTGCCATGCACTTGAATAGGGACAAGCATTTGTTTATGTTTCGTTTCATTTTTCTCTTTATCTATTATAGCTATTGGCATGTGCTTTGCTGTTTTCGGAAGAAGGGAGCATAGGCAAACTATGAAAAAAGAGAGAGGTCGCGACAATTTACCGTTATCATTTTTTTTAGGTTTTGCTTTCACCATTGCTAGAATGCTGTACTTTTTTGCATGCACTTGAATAGGGACAGGAACTAAAAATTGGTGTTTAAGGAATTATATATAACATTTTATTAACTTTAAGGCTTATTTATTAAAAATATGTCAAATTAAACTATTTTAATAATGTGTGTGGCCACCATTGTTGGATATAACTTCATAAATCCTATTAGGAATAGAGTCATATAGTGCCTTTAAGTAATCTAAGGATATTTGACTCCAGGCTGTGTTGATGGCATCTGTTAATGCCTGTATGTCTTCGTATTGTCTCCCAGATTCATATACTTTTTTGTCATCCATCCCCACACATTCTCAATTATGTTGAGATCCGGAGAATATGGGGGCCACTCCATAAGATCAACGTTTTGCTGCCGAATCCAAGCTTTTACCACTCGTGCTGTGTGGATTGGGGCATTATCCTGTTGAAAAGTCCACGACAATGCCTGAAAGATGTTGTTTGCCTCAGGAAACGCTTTCTCGAGCAAGCCTTTGTAATGCGTTGCGTTCATTTTGGAAGACACACTCTGTAGCTTGCATGTCCCATAGTATGTTATAGCACCCCATACCATTACACCTTTCTCACGGCTATGGTGACGGGACAAAAAGTGTTCTTCTTTTCGCATAGCATGAAAATAATATGAAAAACAATCAGGCCCATCTAAGTTGAGGCGCTTTTCATCCAAAAAAACCACGGTATGCCATTCCTTCTGCCAAGTCATATGATAACGTGCAAAGATGAGGCTAGAATCCTTTCGTTGGTTATTTAATGGAGGTTTTGTTTTTAGTTTCAATCTTTTCAGATGATCAGCTTTTCGTATAACTCTCCGTACTGTATCCACACTTGCTTCTAAATGTAATTTTGAATGAATTTTCGAAGCCGCACAATGTGAGTTTGACGCTTCTCGAACAATTCGGCGTTCTGCAGTAGATGAAAGGACCTTTTTGGTGCGTCCTTTCATGTTATTCCCGTAATTTGCAGGGTTTTTAAGGAAATTGCAAATAACATTTTTGCTTTTTCCAATTTTTTCAGCAATTTGCCTGTATGTAAGATTACATTCCTTGTATGCAATTATTTTGCCTTTTTCAACAGCAGTTAGAGCTTTGCCGCGGCCCATTGTGTTTTATTAATATTTAAAAGCTGTGCAAGTTGACAAATGTTAAACTTTACCGCATGGAATTTTGCTCAGAATGAAGAAATCACGTCTGTCCTTATTCAAGTGCATGCAAAAAAGTAGAGCATTCTAGGCATGGTCAAAGCAAAACCTAAAAAAAATGATAACGGTAAATTGTCGCGACCTCTCTCTTTTTTCATAGTTTGCCTATGCTCCCTTCTTCCGAAAACAGCAAAGCACATGCCAATAGCTATAATAGATTAAGAGAAAAATGAAACGAAACATAAACAAATTCTTGTCCCTATTCAAGTGCACGGCAGTGTATATATCGGGATACATGCCCTCGATGTGAGTCTACGTTTGGGCATCCAACAAACATGTGGCAAGGACCGGTCTCCGGGTGAGAATCGCGGAGCGGGTTAAAGATTTTTTTGTCGCAAATGGTTTTTTTTTTTTTATGTTTTGGTGCAGAAAGTTTGCAAAAATTCACATTTAATTTCGAGTGGTGTTGCATTCTGACGGTGATCGATAGCCGCAGGCGAAATGCGCACCGAAAGTAGGCTGGTAGGTCGATGATAAGACGGAAAACTGGAGGGTATGTGAAGCGCCCCTACCATCCAGACTCCAAGAGGGGAGAACATGGATCGAGTGCATCCACACATACCAAGGCAGAGACAGAGCCCTGGCCTTAAAGGAGGTTTTTGACCTCTGATGAGAGAGTGGAAAAGGAAACCGAAAGAACTGAGACCATATATTAAGCAAGATGACCGTCATTTGAGGTAGCCTAGCCCAAAAGCAAACGGACAAACTGCGGATCAGAGCGATCTCCACGAGCGAATAAATATTTATGTTTCGGTTAAAAAAATGATTAGAAAACTTGACTGTGGCCGGTAGTGCAGGTTATGGCCTCAGATAACCGTTTGTGTTGATTTGCAGGGAAAGCTAGAAAAAAATAGAGGATTAAGTCGATTCAAAGATCGAGAAGTTTTCGAGCCAGGAGGAAGGACCTAAGAAATTAAAAAGGGAGGAAACTTGACTCCATTCCGAGTGGAAACGAATCTTAAAATAAAAGACAATCTCTTAAGACTTACGTCACAGCCGCATCCTCGCGGGTGAACCTTTTTTATCCCGGGATACCCACTTTTGACCCGGGATAACCCTGTTTTTCAAACCGGATACCCGAGCCGATCCCAACCTCCAAACCCGCCACAGAACCAGCGGCAAAACAGAGACCCGAGAAATATAATTATTCGTTATTTATGTATTAAATCCATATAAATATTTATTTATTTTATATTTATATATATTTACCCATTGATTATATTCATGTATTTAATTAATTTATTTATTTATAGATGCTTGAGTATATAAAATGGGATTTGTCAGATTAAAAAATTTAACTATAAAACAAATCTTAAAGAAACGAAAATATTTAAATGTGAACAATAAGGAGAAAATGAGTCCGCAATTAGTCTTAAATCTAAAATCTAACCCTAAACTAAATAACATATGTTGAACGAATTTTTTAATGGCATAAAAATGTAGTAAAACTGCCCTAGACACTTATTGGAGCTCCAAAATAGATGGAAAGAAAGCTCGAATGAAAAGCGAGGGTTGAGACCTATTCATTAAGCTCATATACATGTAGCTCTCTTCTTTTTTATTCTTCGATGTTGTGTATATTCGATAAAACCTTTGCAATCTGCAATTGAAGGTCGAAAGAAAGTGTTAACTAGCGTGATGCCACAACGCCTTGATCGCAGGTAGTCTTCTATATACTCTCACTCGTATATACGTCGGAACAGGCCGGATCGGACGACTATATCATATAGCTGCCTAGAAACAATCCGTGAATTTGTAGATACAAATTATAGCTTTACTGTTTAAATTGGAAATATTTCAAGGTACACCTGCAATAGACCTATATACCACAAGAATTTCTTGAAGAATTTCCGGAAGTTTCCGCGTGCAATAATAATATATATTTTTTATTTTAGGCTTAGAGACAGATAGATAGGGATAGATAGGTATTTATATAGCTTTGTCTTTGAAATTGGTTTTCCGAAAATAATGTATGATTTGCTTCAGTAGCCCAGTTAGTAAACGGATGGTCTGTGAGTTCTGGCACGTGGGCTCGAATCCCAGTCGGGACTATTGTTTTTTAATAGGATTAATTTACTACGTATGTGATTTAATCCTTTAATACGAGATTTAAAAAAAAATACTTTCACAAAAAGTAAAACAAAAAACAACTTAATTTAGTTGAAGTCCTGTTGAGGTTAGACACAGTTTAATGAAGAAATTTGGTTTATTCATATTAAAATTAAGCGAATCCGGGATTAGCCTTAATTGCAGTTTTTAACTTTTTTTTACCTTTGTACTACCTTTACCAAGGGTACCCATGTAACTACTTATAGGTAAACGAAGTGGTGGAAAAGGGAAACGAAGTTTTCCATTGCCTAGGTTTAGAAAAAATTGGTGCCGGTGGGGCCTTTGAAATATCAGGTCCAACGATTTAGCTCCTTATTAAAAAATATATACACTAGTCTGCATATATATTTTGGCATAGCTTTCATTAACTATACGTTTGCTTTGCGAATTACCGTTGTATCCAACAAAGCAAAAATTATGCACAAAGTGAAGTGCATATTATTAACTGTAAATTAGCTAAATATTTTGTCTATTATCTTTTGTCATTTGTTTCTGTTGATAAGAATGCCAGCAGACAAAGATTTTTGCAGCGGCAAAAGTATTTTGACATCGCGTGGTTTGGTTGTTATTTGGTAGGTTCCACGTGTAATTAAACTCATTCTTGATAATTCTTGCTTATTCTTCGATAAAAATGCGTTTTTAGTAATCAATATGGTTAAAACATCGGAACTAAGCACAATTATTAGAACAGAAATTGTAACAAAATATAACTTGGGTATTTCTGTAATAAATATCGCTAAGGATTTTAATTTGCCACACCAAACTATTTATTATCAAATTAATAAATAATAATAAAAATTAAATCAAATAATAAATTCGCGCCGAGCAGGTCGAAAACGGATGACAACAACTGATGCAGACCGCCTGATTGTGCGCCAATTCAAAAAGGATCCTCTAAAAACCCCAAAAGCTGCGGCCTTGAAGTGCAATTCGACTGCTTTTAGTTCCATTAGTGAAAGAACAATACGTAGGCGTTAAATTGAGTCTGGCATAAAAACATATGCAGCAAAGCCCATACCTTTCATCACCCCCAAAAATAAATTCAAGCGTTTGGACTTTTTGAGCTCCACTCATCACCAAAAAAAGTTTATGTACGATTAAACAAAGATTATCGTAAAAAAATGCACCTGTATGCCAAAAAGTAAGCCATGGAGGTGAAACCGTAATGTTTTCGGGATGCGTTTCCTATAATGGTGTGGGAGACTTAGTTCCCATTAACGGTTCTATGAACCAGGGTCAATATTTAAGTACTCTAAACGATTTTGCATTTCCCAGCGGCGACAGGTTGATCGGTGAAGCATTTATTCTCCAGCAGGACAACGCTCCTTGCCACAAGGCGAAAATGATTACGACATTTTTGCGAGAAGTAGGGGGGAAACACTAGATTGGCCACCCCAAAGTACGGATTTGAACATTATTGAAAATGTGTGGTCGATAATAAAGCGAAATAGATCAGCCAATCTATCCAGGGCAAAGGATGAAACCATTTCTGAGGTCACAAAGGATTGGAAAAAGATTCAATTGAACTACCTCCAAACCTTGGTGGATTCCGTTCCAAATCGCCTTCAAAGGTCATAGACTCAAAAGGAGGATATATTTTTTATTAAATTTTTGTTTAAATTTAATTTACATAACAATATATTACATTTAATCGTGAAACAAAGCTATATAAAAATACATATGCCACCTATGAAATTTAGTTTATTTTAGTTTAAATTAAAAAAAAAATACAAGATATATATATAAAAACTTAACATTTGTAATTTTTGTAGTAACACATTACGAATATCTACTAAAAATTAAATCACTAATAGTTTTCCTTTAAATAAAGAAATAATTGAAAAAGAAAATGAAGCATCGCTATGTCAAAATATATATGCCGACTAGTGTATTCCTTTCAAAGTTTTCATTCGTTTGTTTATTGAATATTACCTAAATTAAATAAAGTTGTATCTATTTTTGACAGTCATGCGACGCAATGCTTCGGGACGCAGAGACAAGAGAGTTGTCAACTCGAAGCTTCGACCTGGCCATATTGGACGGAGCCTTTCCGGAATGCGCGTTAGGATTGGTACACCAGTTAAAAATCCCTTTCATGTATATAAACACAGTAGGCTTCTATACCGGTAGCCTCTCTATTGCAGGAAATCCTGTAAGTTATGCCGTAACTCCAAACTTTTATTCTCGGTTTACGGACACAATGAATATCTACAATCGGGCTATAAATACGGGGATGCAAATTGGGCAAAACCTTTTGCATATGGTAAGACAAATTAAAGTTAAAATTAAAACAAACCTTAATCATGGTTTTTTTTATAGTATGTTATGCGGCGAACGCATCTTGTGATGCAGGAACATTTGGGCAACCAAATACCACACCCTTATGAAATGGCACGCAATGTGAGCTTTATTCTTCAAAATGGCCATGCAGTAGTGTCCTATCCTAGAGCCTTAAATCCGAATGTGGCAGAAGTTGCTTGCATTCACTGTAAACCAGCTAAGAAACTTCCAAAAGATCTGGAGGACTTTATTGGTGCTTCTGGAGTGTCGGGATTTATCTATGTATCAATGGGCTCATCAGTAAAAGCTGCGAATATGCCTGAATCGCTTCGACGCATGCTAGTAAAGACGTTTGCCCACCTGCCATATCATGTGCTTTGGAAGTATGAAGGCAGTGCAGCAGACATACAAGATCTTACGTCAAACGTGAAACTTTCAAGGTGGCTGCCTCAGCAGGATATATTGGGTCATCCCAAACTACGAGCATTTGTCACCCACGGAGGCTTGCTCAGCATGTTTGAGACTGTATTTCATGGAGTACCAGTCGTAACGATGCCAGTATTCTGCGATCATGATGTTAATTCTGCTAAAGCCGAGATAGATGGCTACGCCGTCAAGCTGGATCTTGAGACGCTGTCAACCAATCAGCTTTATAAGGCGATCATGAAAGTAATTCATGACCCGCGCTATAGAAATGCAGCACGCTATCGCCAGAATCTTTTACTAGATCAGCGCTCAACAGCCTTGGAGACGGCCATATACTGGACCGAATACGTGCTGCGTCACAAGGGCGCTTATCATTTGCAAGCACCTTCTCGAAATATGACGTAATTAAATACATCTCTATTATAAAACATTTAATATATTATTTTGGTCCACAGATGGTGGCAGTACTATCTTCTTGACGTCTTCGCCCTCTATGTGTTTGCTCTTTTCAGTTTATTTATTTTACTGAAACGCCTTGACTTTCGGACTGATAAGGTACAAAGCATTCAAGTCACGACGCATGTTTCTCAAACCGCATCTAGAATGAAGCCTAAGAAGCTTTAACTGAAACCTTTACATAAATGCTTAGCAATAAGAAAGTTTTAAATTGTACTTAAGAAGCCAAAGTAAACTTGAGCAAGCCTCAGAATAGGAACTAATTGCTTTTTTATTAGAAATCAATAAGAGTCAAAACATTGTAAATAAGTTTTTACATTTATAATTAAAAAATGAAAAGCTAGCCAAAGTTCGCAAATCAAAATGTGCAATTTAGTTATGGGATTCCTATTTTACGCCTGGGATCATGCAATTCTTCAATAAATAAACAATGTACGAGGTGATCGAAAATGTCAATAACAAACAATCGTTGTTTTTAATTAAAAATTTTAAAGTACAAAGCGTACGTGTACATTTAAGCAGGCTGAAAAAGCTATAACTACATTTTTTTCAAGCCCTAAAAAAAAAACAAGAAAGGAAGCTAACTTCGACACGCCGATGTTTGTATACCCTTGCAGATTGCAATTGGATCATTTATAATCTATCCCTATCTAATAAATTATGAATAAATAATGTAAACCTGTAAAAACAAAATGAATAGGAAAGCATCCATTATTTATATATAACGTAAAATGTACTTCTCTTTAAATGTACTGATCGTTCCTATGACAGCTATATGATATAGTCGTCCGATTTTATTGAAATTTAAAACGAAAATCTAAAATAAAATAGAATCCTTGTTTTTCATGATAGGTAGGTAAAAGTGGTGAGGCCGCCCTAGCCGCCTCCAAATAGAGCTGAGCTCCGTTTGATCCAGACCCTCGTTTTACAGTGTCATTCAGGTAAGCTAGGATGGCAGCTACTGGCTGCCTTCCAACTTCCCCTAGTGACTTTGTTTGTTGAGTGTCGGCCAGTGACACAGCAGATGCTCTGGTGTCACCTGCTCGCTTGGTCCATTACAGCTTCTGCATTGTGGATTATAGGGTAAACACATCTTACAGGCTTTCGTGCATATTTTGCCGTTACCCTCCTGATGTCCTTTTTGCTCGTGGAGATCATCTCTGCGTATCGTTTCCAATTGAATTCTGGCCAGCATAGTTTCGATCTTCTATGCCCTGTCTTCGTCGACCATTCCTTGCTGGCTATTAGTTTGAAATGGTCACGAATTTCCGTCTGGACCGAGTTCAGTGAGATCTGGATATCTGTTGTTATTGAGTTTTCTTCTGACCCTTTTCCGACCAGCTCATCTGCTTTCTTGTTTCCGGCGATGTCATTTTATCCGGTTACCCAAGCTATTTGTACCCTGTTGTCTTTTGCGAGTCTGTTTAGTGCCCCTTTGCATTCGGCCACTAGTTTCGATGCAGTCCGTGCTTTTGCGAGGGATTTGATCGTCGCTTGGCTATCTAGCGAAAGTTCAGCAGCTTTCAGTATCGCGAGAACCTCCGCCTGGAAAACTGTCGCTGACACTGGGAGGTTGAAATATTCTTCTACTTCGCAGCTCTCGGCGAAGATTCCGGCTTCTACCCCGCAGCTCATCTTTGAGCCCTCGGTGTAGAGTGAAACTTAATCCGGTTCGGTAACCCTCCCTCTCATTTAGTCTTCCCTTGTAGGGTATATAGTGGTGTATGAATCGCAGTTCGGTTGTCATGTAGTCTGTGTCTTCTTTCATCCGACAGTTTATCTCGTTCATAATCCTGCAGTGTCCGGTGTGGTAGTCTTACCATCTTTGACTAGCCTTTAGTCGTACCGCACTTTGATCAGTGTTTCTGATCTATCGGTATTATAGAGGATGCCATTTAGGGCTGCCGCAGGGCATGATCTCAGTGCTCCCGTGCCTCCTGCGCATGCCGATCTCTGTATCCTAGTAAGTTTTTGGATATTGTATGCTCTAGTTAGTGCTGGCCACCATACTACACTCCTGCCCACAATTATACGACACCCCGAAAATTTCAGTTTCGACCCTCGCAGGAAAATGCAAAAGCATAATACAAAAAAATAAAGTATGCTAAATTAAAGCCTAATAAAGTCTTCTCAAAATCTGATTTTTCTATATTTGATTGGAGCTTGCGTTTTCAAGTACCGGTAAAAAGAGCTCAGAAGCCTGATTTTTGGCATGCCTACAACTGTATCAAAACTATACGACACCTTTCAATTTTGTCTCTTAAGTTAATATTTCATTCTTTTAATGGTAAATAATAATATTTGTTTAATAAATAGAGCCACTTTAAACCCTTCCTACCTCAAAAAGTCTTTTAGGCATTGAATTAGCCACATTTTAAAATCAATTTTCGACTTAAAGTCAAAAATGCACTTTTGAGGCTTTTGGCATTCTCAAAATTGCTGTTAATGGCGTAAATTCACCTGGCGAATATAGCTCAAATGTTTTTATTTAAATTTAGGTCAGGAGAGCACACCTGCCTATCCGGCACACCTTTCTGGTAATAATTTATAAAGCGCTGGGTCATTCTGCTATCGTAAATTAATGCATTATATCGCATAAATAAAGATATCCTTTCATATTATGTTTCAAAAACGAAAGAAGACGATACTGCAATACGTTTTTTTTGTATTCTTCACTGTTCATCCTGCAGCTTGTGAAGCACAGATTATGAATTACAGACGCATAAGAGGCTTCCCAAAACATTGCGTATCCGCCTCCGAAGTAGCGTTAAAAAATATATGTGGATTTTTATCCAAATCTCTCCAATAGTGCCGAAAAACCGTCTGAGCCGTCAAGATTAATTTTTTTTACAATAAAAAAAATTATCCTAACGAAAAATATTACAAAAAATGTGTATTATCAAAATAAAGTAAAAAAAATAATTTTCAAGCCCAATTTTCCACCAAGTTTTTGTCTAAAAATTGAAGACATGCTGTTTCTGACGCGGTTTTAAGAATGCAGACTTCATTAAGGCTACTGTGACAATTTACTCCGAAGATTGCATCGTCCGTCAAACAGTCTTTCGTGCCACAGGCTAACTGCAACTTGCGGCAAGTGTGGACAACGAAGCAAACACATTGCTTATTATAAATATTATGTGACATTTATCGTGATCAAACAACTTGGACATCTTCCAGAGCTATAATACATATCATATTAACACAAATTGTTAAAAAACTTAAGGATAACACAAAGTTTTTGACAAATTTTCCGCGATATATCGATTATTTCAAGCCAGTATCATTTTAGACTTTTTTTCTTTCATTTCCCTTGTTGGAAAACAAACGACCACGACGCATTGTATTAAAAATTAATTAAATTGATAATAAAAGTTAAAAAAACAATATTTGAAACAATTTCTTTCTTTCCAGACGCAATAATTGAAAGGTGTCGTATAGTTTTGATACATTTGTAGGCATGCCAAAAATCAGGCTTCTGAGTTTTTTTTTACCGATACTTGAAAACGCAAGATCCATTCAAAGAAAGAAAAATCAGATTTTAAGCAGAATTCATTAAGCTCCAATCCTGCATACTTGATTTTATGGTATTATGCTTCCGCATTTTCTTACAAGGGTCGAAACTGAATTTTTCAGGGTGTCGTATAATT
>VNJR01011568.1:0-16695 GCA_008042585.1 Drosophila punjabiensis | reverse complement strand
ATGAAAACATCAGCGCATCTCAAATACGATCAAATTTGAGTCTACCAGTCACCACTCGACGAGTTCAACAAATTTTGCGAAACTCTGAAAATGTTTCATACGAAAAAAAACTGCTTAAACCTGAACTACTGCCGAGGCATAAAGTAGCCAGATTGCAGTTTGCCAGCAAATACAAATTTTGGGACGAAGAGTGGAAAAAAGTAATATTTAGCGATGAGAAAAAATTTAATTTAGATGGCCCTGATGGCTATCGGTATTAATATCGCGATACAAGGACTCCCAAGAAAGTCCACGTCTCCAGAAATTTTCACGGAGGATCTCTTATGGTATGGGCTGCCTTTGGGTATGCGGGAAAGTCACCTATATGTTTTATAACCCACAAAATGAACGCTCAAACCTATGTAGAGCTATTAGATACAGTCCTTGTTCAATTTGGAGAGGATCATTTTGGTGAAGAATGGACATGTCAACAGGACAATGCACCTATCCACTGTGCAAAGCACACAGAGTTTTTTTTCATCGTCGGAAATCCCACTCTTGGAATGGCCAGCGCGCAGTCCGGACTTGAATCCGATAGAAAATCTATGGGGCATCCTTTCTCAAAAGGTTTATGCCAATGGAAGACAATTTGGAACTCTTAAAGAATTAAAAGAAGCTATCAATCAAGAATGGGCAAAAATCGACTCAAAAATACTAGAAAACCTTATAAACTCCATGCCAGGACGAGTTCTGAAGGTGTTAAACAACAAAGGATGCTCTATTTAAAATAGTCTTCAACTTTTCCATAGTGAATTTGTTCCTTTTTTGGCGTTATCCTTGATTTTAAGAATTTGTCCTACTTACTTATTTCGTTTGAAAACATTTTGTTTTATTTTTTGTAAGGATGTGTGAAGTTTTTTTTTTGTTCAATCACTTGGATATTGCTACATATTTAATAAAAAATACACCGAAATTTTGTTTTTTAAAAAATACCTTACCGTTTTCTTTTTAAACAAAAAAATGTAGTGTCCTACATACTTATTTCGGGCACCTTAGATTATACACTACTAAACGACAAATCCCTTACACATTACTCAACTCACAACACCCTAACTCATATTGACCTCTCCCTTGCCACAGTCAACATATTCCCAGAGATCTCCTGGAAAGTCCTAGATGATCTACACGGAAGTGACCACTTCCCTAACCTAATCTCCACATTCCCAAGCCCTTCCCCCCCCACATTCATAACCAAACCCTCCTTCAAACTCAATAATGCGAACTGGGACCTCTTTAGAGAACACATCATTAAGCATTCCTCACACACACAACCCCGTAACAACACAAACAAAGAAGCAGCTATTATTAAAAAAGCGCTGATACAAAGTGCCCACCTATCCATACCACAAAATTCAACCTTCTCTCTCTCTCACGTACTGTTCCCTGGTGAAACCAAAACCTATCCCTGCGAAAAAAAATCTAAAAACCGCAAATGGAGGACCCTTAAAAACAATATCAATACAGAAAACATGATAGAATACAAAAAAGCTAACGTCATTTTCAAAAGATCAATTTGGGTAGCTAAAAAAGCCTCCATCTTAAGCTTCACCTCCGAAATTCAGCTTAACTCTGATCCTGCAAAAATGTGGGCAAACATTAAACGGCTCTGTGGAATCTATCCCACAAAACATATACACAGAATACACAACCCCATAACACAAACTACAACGGCAGACCCATCTGAAGTAGGTAACAAACTTGGAGACCTATGGTCAAAACAGGCAAAAGACTCTAACTTCTCCACCGAATTACGCACAAACAAAATGCTGTTTACTCCCTACAATTCATACGCCCAATCCCCAACAGCCTTAGAAATAGAAAAAAAACATAAATTCAATAGAACTAAACTCCGCCATCAATTCGCTAAAAGGACATACACTAGGACTAGATCGTATTTTTTAAACCATGATTAAAAACACACCCATCTCTCAAATTTACAATCCTGCAACACTTCAACAACATCCTTGATTCCCACATTCCCCAATCCTATAAACTAAGTCTTATACTACCAATCCTTAAACTCAATAAACCGCGAACCAACCCCAACTTCTACCGACCCATTTCCCTTAACTCATGTATAGTGAAAATACTCGACAAAGTTATCGCGAATAGGTTGTGGTGGTTAGTTTTAACAAACAAACTCATTCACAACAACCAATTTGGTTTTAAAAGGGGCACGTCTGCCCAAGACAGCCTTCTATATATGAATCATCTTGCTACCAGATCCTTATCCGTAAAAAAACATATCTCTATTATTTCTCTCGATTTTTCAAAGGCTTTCGACAAAATTGGCATCCACTCTGTCATTCACCAACTCGAATAATGGAAACTTGGTCCCCGCATTATTAAATACGTATGGAATTTCATGACGAACCGGAAAATTATAGTTAAAAACGGCAAATCTCTCTCTATAGGCTTCCCACTTGACAACGGTATCCCTCAAGGGTCCACTATATCAGTTATTCTCTTTCTTTCTTCATTTCAAAAGAAATTAAATTTACGGCCTATGCAGACGATAATAATACATCATAATCGTAACAACAACACCCAAATTAACCTTACAACTCTTTTCCATCAAATCAGAGAATGGTGCTCTTACTCAGGTTCTTCACTATCCCTTGATAAATGTTAACTACTTCACATATGCCGGAAAAGATTTTGCAGGGCAAACATCATCACAGGTTCCATCAACATTCCAACCACTGATCAAACAAAAATACTAGGCCCCACAATCAACCAACGATACAACTGGAATCCTCACATTAACAACGTGAAATTATCTCTCTCCGGTCCTCTCAATATCATAAAACACCTATCCTCAAGAAAACAAGACTGCAACACAACCTCCCTCATCCAAATTGTTAACTCTATCATCATCTCCAAAATTGACTACTGCCTACCCATATACGGGAAAGCTCCCACTTCCATTTTAAACCGCCTAAAAACGCATCAAAACGCCTCTATAAGAGCAGCTCTTGGGGCATTTAGAACAACCCCCACAAATAATCTCCTAATTGAAGCTTGAAAACAGATGCAAACTTTTAGCCAGTAAACTCGCAACAAAACTTATTCTTTCCCATAACTCTCCAATAGGCAAATTATCCAAAACCACAAAAAGAAAATACAGATACCCTAGCACAATAGACAGAATCATCAACACCTGCAAACATTTATTCTCCCCAGCAAAAAGCTACACTTCTAAAAAATACAATCCAGAAATAACCCTGCAGTACCATTCATCAGTAATTCATCAACGCATATGGCGGTGTTGTTGATGAAAAGTTGATGAATTTCCATACAAATTTACTGATGAATTTTGTATGGGCATGTCCGCCAAATTCATCAACAAAAATTAATCAACAATTCATCAACATTTAAGGCCAAAAATTCATCAACAATTATGCCAAAAATTCATCAACTTTTCATCAACAATTCATCAACAATTCATCAACAGTTCATCAACAAATTCATCAACAATTCATCAATAGTCAATAAAATATTTTTTAAATGTAATAGTTTTTTATTATCATATAAAATCAAAAGTAATAATAATTCTAATAATAATAATTTAAAACTAAATTTTTATTTTCCTTCTGTCAATGCTTCTGCCTTCTTTCCGTCGTTCATTTTTTCCTTGCAGCGCGTCCAAATTCTTTACACACATAAAGATCGTCGTTAGGTACCTCGGATGAGGCAGTATGACCAATGGCATATAGAAAAAATAAACATTTTTATTAAGTTTCATTTAGTTTTTGTTATTTTACGCTGGTAATAAACTATTTTTTCGCTGACCATTATGTTAATACTTTGGAAAACTTACCTGATAAATGTTTATTGTAATTTAAACTTGATTCTCCTTAACAATTTGATTCAGCTTCTAGATTTTTCACTTGCTAAAACGCAATTGACAAACGCGTGAAAAGACACGCGCTTTTCAGAAGAAAAAAAAGAACACTGAGCCAGAACAACGGTTTCTCTTAATGTTGGTTTTGTTTTACACGGTCCCGTAGAATACTGTTGAGAGAGGGAGAGTGCGAGCGAGAGGGACTACCTAAACGATTTCGATTGTTGATGAAAGACTGATTAATTTTGACCCTTTTTTCATCATCTTTTCATCAACAAAATTCATCAACCTTTAATCAACAATTCATCAACAATTTTTGTACAAGAGAAAAATGAGAGCGCGAGAGAGTCGGGTTTGACCCGAAGGCCGAATGAGAGCGAGGGCTCGGCCGAAATCGACGTCGGCTGCTGATGAATCGTTGATAAATTTGACATACTGATGAGTTTTGGTACTGCAGGGAATTCTTAAAGCCACAAACACTACCTTTTCCCGATACAACAAAAACACTACTCCCCCTATAACCTTCCACCAACTATTTCATTCTATTCAAAACTCCCTACACAATCACAAATTTATTTACACAGATGGCTCAAAAGTTAACGATATAGTGAGCTACAGTGTAACCAATAATACTGACATTATCAATTCTAGACTCCTTCCTCACTACTCTTCCGTCCTCTCTAGCGAATTGATAGCCATTCATGAAGCTGTAAAAATTTACTCAGTAACACCAGGCAAATTTGCTATATGCTCCGACTCCCTACCCTCCATCAAATCTATTACAAATCCAAACAACTACTCATTTTACCCCAATACAATAAGAAACATAATCACAAAACACTATCCAAAAATTAGACTAATTTGGATCCCGAGCCACATCGGTATAAAAGGCAATGAGAAAGCAGACACAGCAGCAAAGATCACGCATAAATATCCCATAATATTCACAGAAAACTTCAACACCAAATACATCGCACAACACCTTAACAAACATTATACTGACAAACTGTAGCCATTGCTACAAACAGATATCACTAAACACCCCAACAAACTTTTCTTTTAAATCTACAAACGTCAACAGACAATAACAAATTATTATTTATAGGCTACGCCTAGGACACACACAAGTTACAAACGCCCATTACATGAATAATTCCCTAACAAGCACCAGCCCCTTTTGCAATACCTCAACGATAGACATCCATCACATTCTAATAGGCTGCACTGCACTTTCACATGAAAACCCTGTCCATCTCCTAGCAAATCCAACAACAACAAACTCAAACAAAATCCTCTTCTTTCTTCACAAAACCAACCTCATACACAAAATTTAATTTATAACAATAATATATTTACACCTCAACAAATGTAATTACACAGATGAGCGGTAGGCCATAGCAGCCAATGCTCTATTCCACAAGTTAACTTCTGTTTTTAAGCATTAGTTAGCTTTTTATGAATAAATAAATAAATAAAAAATCTAAAACAGTAAAAATAAAATTAATATGAAATTGTAATTATATTAGATAGGCATAGATTATAATTGGTCCAATTGCAATCTGCAAGGGTATAAAAACTTCGGCATGCCGAAGTTAGCTTCCTTTTTTGCTTTCTTTAATATTAGAAGAAACTTATTAACATTAATTATTTTATTTAAAATATTTTGTTTCGTCAAGCCTATCGCTACCGTACAGGCCCAACCATGACATGAGACGGCTATGCTTCACCGTTGCATTTAGGTGCTTGCTTTAAAAGCCGGAATTCTGCCTTAGACAAGACATACATTCTTCCATACACACCAAATGAGTTAAACTTTTACTCATATGAAGGATTAAATTGTTTCAAAAGAAAATTGAGCAAATTATAACCTTCTACGCAGATTTTAGACGATTTAGATTTTTTGCTGTTCGCCCTACTTGGCTTATCCTGGAATGACGACCTAAGATTACCGTCTTACTCTAATAGACTTCTATTAATTAACCTTCCTTCGCTGGCTAACCGTAGAACGATGCTTGGCGTCGTCTTTCTACATAAGCTGATACATGGAGACGTGGAGAGCCCCTATCTGCTAGGTCAGCTGAATTTCCACGTACCGCGACTAACATCTAGATCCTATATCCCTTTAGTTATTGGTCACTGAAGGAGGGAGCTTGAAGTGCATGAACCCTTTAGGGTTTTATGCGCAGATTACAACCGCCTCTTTGATTATATTGATGGAAGTGATAGTCTTCCTAAACTTAAAACCGTATTGCTTGTAGAATTAACTCGTATGTAGTATGTAGTATCTTAGTAACATATAATTTTCCTCGTGCTCTCCTTTATTTTCTTTTTCACACGTCTATCTAGAACGCGTTTCGTGCCGTTAGTCACACGGCTGCGCCCCTAGGCCGGTTGGGCGGGAGGTGAAAATCGTTGGGACTCGCGCGTTAAAAAAAAATCTACACTGCATTTCTTGCCCATTTCGTGTTCAATATATACATCCAATATTTAAACTGATAGCGTATAGCATAGCCTTGTTCCTAATTTTTTTCTCTGCAGCGCATCGAGTCGCAATGCTCACACTTTTTTCTCTACGGAGGGCTAACTCGAACTGCCATCCTCTCTTTTACTCATTCTTCTCTACCTAGCATTGCGCCACGCTCAGCAGTAATTTCGCTCTTCTTTCCCACCGCGCTTTCATTCAAAGTCTCTCCCACTAAAAAACTTTAGTTAATAATTAAAACGAGTATTATAATTCTCTGACACGCCCTTCCTGACTATAACACGGCCCCGTGTCGCTTAGTCCAACATAAACTTCATTGTTTACAATCTTTTAATCTAGCGATGTGTTCTCTTTACTTATGCCATTTAACTTAATTTCCCATAACAACTGTACTTACACTTCTAGTGTCTTTAAATGTTAGTTTGGCAGGACAATCCTTCACAATCTCTTCCGCACAAGCCCAACAATTTGGAAATCGACAATACATTTCATGAGAGATTAGCCTAGCAGGATATCCTTTTATCATACCATTTAGAGCAGGGGTACCCAGGCCCATTGCCCCATCGCTCCTTTGTTTTTGTAATTGGCTCCGAAGCATAAACGAGCAAATGTCTATATGTACACACCTATTCGGCATGTGCCAATGCTAATTGCAAAAACAATTTTTCACTTTCGTTTTCTGATCTCTATTCTTCATATACATTTGAGCAAGGTAACTGGACTGGCAAGTGGTTGTTGTTGGGTCATAAAATATCATGAACATTTTGTTGTTGCTTTGAAGAAATTGAAGAAATTGTATTATGCTTTAAGTTATTGCATTGTCGGCGCGTCATTTGACAAGTAATAATTGTCTTTATTATAAAAATGTATCTCTAATTTTTTCAGTGTATCCATTGAAAAAAATAAAATTTTCTTTACTAGTGTTGGTGTGTTCTTTTGAATGTATTGAAATTTGCTCCGTCGTAAACAGCGTTTGGGCACCCCTGATTTAGAGTATAAGCTCTCTTCTGCTCAACCTCAATTCTTCTGGCTATCAAATCACAAGTCATCAAATGTTAGTTTAGCAGGCTTAGTTGGAGTAAAACGTGTTCCCTTCTGCAAAAACTCATCCATTTGGATAACATTTCTCTTATGCTACAGTATTGCATTCTTTTTGCACCTTTTCACCAATTTTGCCGTCATCAAGTTCATCTATTAGTTCACAAATTTCATATTTATCAGGTAGACTGCGTACACTATCATGTGGGTACTTATACGTTCGCTTAGTAATTAACGATTTTAACATGAAACGAGAACTATCCCGAAAATCGTCAATAGCACATGATCGCAAACCTTATGTTTTATAGCTCGGGCATGCCTTTTATCAACTCTTGCCTTAGCATACATTGCATTCTTATCAATATTCTCCTTAGCTTTTGCTCTAGATCTTATCAGATTTACTGACATTTTTTAATTGATCTTCAATATTCCCATTGGCCTCGCCTCTTTCCGTATTAACAATTTTAAGAAGATATTTTGAGTCACTCGATTAGTGGTGCAGTTTATGGCCAAGTTTATTCGAAAGTCTCTACTGCCGTTACCATGCTCTTTAACACACCCATTACACGTTCCACCTGCCCAATCGCTCTGTTAGCACCTGTTACTACTACATCCAAATCAATTTTATTCGGGAACAAAACTTACGAAATTGGCTACTTGTGAAACATTGTCCCTCATCCCCTATAATCCTGCTAGGAACGCCAAATATAGATATGGCGGACTTCACTGGCTAAATGCAGCTTACAGCATCTTAATTCCAAGTGTGATACAAATAGACATACTTGGTGAAAGCGTCAATTTGTACAATCACATATTCCTCATGCCCATCAATGTTCCAAATGATTTTCCCATATCACTACCTAAAACTTATTACACTGACAATGCCCTGGACAACGAGAACGAGAAGCCGAAGAAGACGGCCAAGAGACGACGGCCAAGAGACGACGGTCGAAGACGACGACGACAATATAAGAAGAAGAGAGTAACAACGATCTGTGCCGAGCTGAGCAGTTGACGACGAAAAACAACTGAAGGAAGACGTGTGCGAAACTGACATTTACTACTTAAATACATATATAATTACCAACTATTACATTACCGAACTAAACTTAACTAAACTAAAAATACCATTAATAAAATAAAAACCCCACATCAATATGAATGGTATGCCACGGTATCTCAACTTTGGGTATGGGATGTAATTCTGCTTGCGTTTTGCCAGACGCTGATTTTGACAATTTACATGTCACGGCAATTTTCTACGAACTTCCTGACATATTTAGTCATATTCTCATTTGCATTTGCTGCTTTTGCTGCCTTTGTCAGGACACGCTTTGATGGAATTACAATCGCCATAAACTTTCGACAACTTAAATAATGGCGGAAATGTGTGATGGCATTAAGCACCACCAATGTTCCGAGCTCATATGAGTGATATTTGGATTCCACTATCGTTGTACATTTGCTGTAATACTAGACTACCCTTCGTTTGCCAACCACTTTGTGCAATAACATAGCGCCTTAACCATTTGCGTTTGTACTAGTGTGTACAATTCAATTGGAAATTTGGAATCAATAATAATGAATACACGATCACTAGTTAGCACTTTGATGATTTTTTGACGAATTTCTTAATTTGATTCCGAAGTTAGTTGGTACAGCGGTTTCATTACTTCCCAAAATCGAGGAACGAACTGCCTGAAGTTAGATGCTAGACCTATAATTATCTTATCTGTGTAATTTAAGCTGGTCTCGAAAGTTAACAAAACCCAAGTATTCTAATTCTGTCCGCAAAAATTGGCATTTTTTACATTGAAAGAAAACCTTGACGTCGATAAGACATTCAAAATCTCCTCTTATCTCTCGTACTCTTCCTTTTCAGAATTTGGGACAGATAAAACATCACCTAGGTAGACCACTGCAAAGGTATTAACTAAATCCCCCAAGACGTGGACTAAGGCACGTTGAAAAACAGATGACGCGTCTTTCTATTCAAATGGCATTGCCAGAAATTCATATTGACCCTCGGGGGTCACATGTGCAGTTCTTTCAACGGAATCGGGGTGAATGGGTACGTGATAAGAAACACTATTTTTCCCCCACACAGGAGATTAATCTGATCTGGTATTAACAGGAAGGGATACTTATCTGACGCTTAGTTTTCGATAGTCAATGCATACCCTGTCACTGCACACTAACCATAGGGTTAGCAAAGGGAGAACTACTAGGTCTAATTAAATTTACTTCTAACATTTGATGAATGTTATCCCTAACTATCTGATTTTTATCTTTGCTAAGGCGATACGGTTGCTTGTGAACGGGTTTGTTTTTGTCTTGCAAACGAATTTCTAGTAAGCCGGTAGTTATGCGCCTGCTAGGGATCCCATCAATAAAGAACATGGGATATTTTGCCAATATATCATTTAGCTTTAATTTGTTATCATCAATTACCGATAACACCGTTTGAGCTTTATAAATATTGAATCTGTTACTTTCTAACATTACTCCAAAACCAAGTTGAAAAATATTTTGTCCAATTATCATGTCTTTTTTGGGAACATTCTTATTTACTACATGAAATAATAATTTAAAGTTAAATTCAGAAATTTGTATGCTGGACAGAATTTGCAAATGTTCATTTGTTTATTTTTGTTAGTAAAGTAAATAAAGTGTTTCTGCAAAAAATACTACGTTTAAATTTTAAAAATATAGTTTAGCCGTAGTGCCGATTTCAGATTTTTTGTAAATTCTCGCACAAAATAAGTTGGAGCCACTGTAGGTAAAAAAATATAAATAAGCATTTTCTGCATTAAAAGACATAATAATGCTCAACTGACTAAGAATAATAATAATAATAATAATAATATTAAATACAATAACGTTGCTTTTTATACCCTTGCAGGGTATTATAATTTTAGTCAGAAGTTTGCAACGCAGTGAAGGAGTCATTTCCGACCCTATAAAGTATATATATTCTTGATTAGCATCAACAGCCGAGTCGATCTAGCCGTCTGTCCGTCCGTCTGTCCGAATATACGCAAACTATTCTCTCAGGAGAAAAAATATATTTTACTTGACATGTAAAAATTAAAAAAAAAATGTAACAAAAATGTAAAATTACGTGAATATGAAAGTTCATATTTTATTATATTGGGATAGATTATAATTCATACAACTGGAATCTGCAAGGGTATACCAACTTCTGCGTGCCGAAGTTAGTTTCCTTTCTTGTTTTTTTTTTTCAAATCTCTGTCAAAAATCCAATTTTTGGTATATTCATTTGATTGTAGTTTATACCGTGCATTTTGGCTTACCGATTAAAATGCCGTTTAGTTTTTTGATTTCCGATAAGCCAAACGGCCGGAATCGTGGAGATACCTGTTGTTAAGGCGGGGGTGTTTAGAATGCTGTAATTAAAGTTCTAATCAATATTTTTTGCCCAAAATAAATATTTATATTGCCGAAATATATATTTATAAGTGATTAACAAATTTAAGGCTCTATCTTTTCACTATACAAAGAAAAAAAATTCGAAAAAAAAACACCTCAAAAACAGGTCGTCACATGGGATGACCCCCTTAAGCAGAATGGTACTCAAAGACAGTTTTCCTGTACCCTTAATGGACGAAGTGCTAGAAAAGTATCAGTCTGCAAAGGTGTTTACTCTCATGGATTTCAAAAACACTTTTCTACATGTATCGATGTTTGAGTTCTGTAAAGCACCGTTTGGATTTTGCAACTCACCGGCCGTATTTAACCGTTTCGTCAATGCTATTTTTCAAAACATCTTCTTTGATGTCAGGCAAATCGATGATATCATCATATACGAGGAGTGCATGATCAAGCTAAAGAAAGTCCTGCAGGAGGCAGCCATGGAAGAAATGTTTCTTTTTGGAAAATATAGAGAGAGCTGTCAAGAAGTTCTACCATTTCCTGCTGGGAGTAAAATTTAAGTTGCTCACCGATTGCGCAGCCTTTTCTCAGACTGTGAAAAAGAAGTATGTGCCAAGAGAAGTAGCTGAATGGATTCTGTATCATAAAGATTTCACATTTCCAGTGCAGGAGATAAATTGAAACACGTCGACAGTTAAGGGCGATATCCAGTAGATGTTTTTCTTGTAACGTCAGAGGTTTCAGTCCAAATAAAAGCAGCTCGGCAGAAAGATAATAATATAGCAGCAGTTTTTGAAGTTCTCGCAACACTACACAAATAAAAAAAATAAAATCTTCTTTCAAGATTTTGTGGATTCTTTCTTAAATTAAAATCATAATACAAAACCAAAAATCTAAATATCAGACTAAAAATTCTGGAATTACGAGATTTTAAGCTTCATTTAAAACCAAAACAATTTATAAAAAGAAAAAAAAATCTCAATAGAAGACCAAAATATTCTTTTTAAAGTAGTAGATGGCAACGAGGTCATGGTCGTACCTAAATCAAGGGAAAAGATAATTATAAAAAAAGCACACTATGTCGGAAATGTTGCTCTGCAAAAAACTGTTTATTCCTTGCGGCGAAAACTTTTTGGATTATGGATATTGGATTGGATATGGAGAAGAAAGTAGTGTAAGTCATCAAAAACTGCGTGCAATGTATCCTAATGATCAAGAAGGTTGGAAAGAAAGAAGGTAAGCTATATTGTATTGACTAGGGAGCTAAACCACTGCATACTCTTCATGTAGATCATCTCGGACAAATGAATGCAACTTTTAAGCAGTGTTGGTGTTGGGACGCCCATGGCTCCCAGTGCTTCCCACATAAATCGAGCCTCTGGTTTAAGTAAGCGGATATACTGAAATCTTTATTCACTCGTTAATAAAATTATAAAGATCAAATTTTCTCATTTTGCTTACACTTGTGGTTTGCCGCTCTTCAATTTCACAATGATGCTTACTACTATGGTTGTCTCATTCTAGCAAACCAGTATTGATATAACTCATATTAAATTCAAACAATAGCGTTTTCGTAACTAGAGAACCGGTTATTCAAATTGGCCACAGCTCGTGGCTGCGGGTCCTTCGCCAGCCTCGTAACAGTGGGTTTATCTTTGCAGCAGTAGATGCGTTCACCGAATTTGTGTGGTTATTCCCAACTAAAAACTATCATAAGCGATAGAGGAGTTGCGTTTTCGTCCAATCAATTTCAAGAGCATGTAACAAAAAATATAACTAAACATGTGTGAACTACAACAGAAGTTTCTAGAGTAAGAACGAGTAAACAGGTGCTTTATCTCAATGATAGCTAAGTAGCTGCTGAAGATCCGTCCAAATGGTATAAGTTTGTAGCACAAGTTCAAGGAGCTATAAACTCGCAATTCCACAAATTCAGAAAGCACAGAAAGTTTATAAGAGGAATTACGACAAAATTTATATTTATATATATATTTTTTTTTTATATTTTTATTTAACTTTATTTATTTTGTTTTTATTAATTTAAAAATATTAGAGAATTTTGAAACAGGAAATTGACAAGGAAGGAAGAAAGCTAGCTTCGGCGCGCCGAAGTTTGTATACCCTTGGAGATTGCAATTGCGTAATTAACATTCTATCTATAGCTGCCATAGGAACGATCCGAAAATTCATGGTTTTATACCCTTGCAGGGTATTATAATTTCAGTCAGAAGTTTGCAACGCAGTGAAGGAGTCATCTCCGACCCTATAAAGTATATATATTCTTGATCAGCATCAACAGCCAAGTCGATCTAGCCATGTCCGTCTGTCCGTCTGTCTGTCTGTCTGTCTGTCTGTCTGTCCGTTTCTACGCAAACTAGTCCCTCAGTTTTAAAGCTATCTAAATGAAACTTTGCAGATAGTCTTCTATATACTTTCACTCGTATATATGTCGGAACGGGCTAGATCGGACGTTTATATCATATAGCTGCCATACAACCGATCCATAAATTTGTAGAAAAAAAAATTACAACTTCACTGTTTTTTAACATATCTTGATCAACTCTCGGTTATAAGCTTTATACATTGATTCAGATTTTTAGATTAAATTTTATAAAAATCGGACTACTATATCATATAGCTGCCATACGAACGGTCGTGAAATTTTCAGAAAAAAAATTATAGCTGTCAGTTTTCAACATAATTTCTTCTACTTTTAGATACTAGTGGTTCATAATTTTTCAGAATTTTGTTGTAAATTTCATAAAAATCGGACGACTATATCATATAGCTGCCATACAAACGATCAGTAAATGTGGAGAAAAAAATATTTTACTTTACATGTAAAAATGTAAAAAAGTGTAACAAAAATGTAAAACTGTAAAAATTGTATGAATATGAAAGTAGTTCGTATTATATTATATTGGGATAGATTATAATTCACACAATTGGAATCTGCAAGGGTATACCAACTTCGGCGTGCCGAAGTTAGCTTCCTTCCTTGTTCAACATAAATTCAACTATTTTGGGAAAAAAAAAACATTTTATGATATATCAGAATTTTGAATTTACATTTACATCTTCAATTTAAATATTGTTCCTATAGCAGCATTTCATTTGCGAGGAGCAGTACAAAAAATTACCACTCGCCTTAACATAGCCGGTAAGATTCTCGTCAAACTCCCCTTCAAAACTGACCGAACATGATCATCTAAATCTATTCATCGTATTTAAATATATATTCATCCATATTAATTATTGATTGCAAATACTTGAACATGCTTTGGAGAGAATTTTTAGAAGCTGCCCCATTTTATGCAACACGCAGCCCAAACCATATTGCAAGCTAACTATCCTGTTGGTCTTAATTTTACGTTGATGACTAGCTCCTGCAGAAAACTTAGAGACGCTTTTAATAATCAAGGATCATGTCACAGCATCGATGCTGTCAAAGCAGATCTCCAGTTTTATTGGTAGTGCATTATATTCACCTCGCACTTAGGTAAATTTTTATAGTACCGATAAATCTTCAATTAAAAATTTAATAAGTGCAGTTGTGTCATAACAGCATTGGAATATAATTATTAAAACACTTAAGGGGGTTGACCCATGTGACGGTTTTAAAAATCGAAATTTTTTCAATATATCGCTTCTATACTATGTGTGGTTAAGGGGATTTTCGATGTTCGACGCCGTTAGAAAGTTATAGCGTTAAAAGGGAATGCTCTTCAGTGCAGCCAACTCCTGCAGTGCTTTTTTGCGTTTTCCTCGAAACAACGTTTTTCCCACTGGCCAACATGATTTCTCGAAACGGATTGTTGTAACTCTTTTGGAATATGTTCTGCATACATGCGGTTATCGTGCAAACTAGAATTTTTTTCACAGGTCAAGTAGTTTTTTTTTTTGCACTGCAAAATAGGCAATAAAGAGTTAACTTTTTTTTCAATAATTTTACAATATTCTAACATATGACCGCATTTGAACAGATTTTAGTCGCATTAAACGTTTGTATTTCAACAGCAATCTCAAAATTTTAAAAATATTTCACGTTAAAAGTCAAATTAACTAACTGATAAAAAAATCTAATTAAGTCTGAAACGCTTTTCTTAAAAAAAAAAAAAAAGAAGTTCCAGCTGTATACATTATTACCTATTCCAATATAATATAGTATGAACTACTTTCATATTCATACAATTTTTAGTTTTAATTTTTTTTAAATTTTTTTTTACTTCTTACATGTAAAGAATAATGTAATTTTGCTCCACGTTTACCGATCGTTTGTACGGCAGCTATATGATATAGTCGTCCGATTCTTATGAAATTTACAACAAAATTCTGAAAAAATATGAAATACTAGTATCTAAACGTAGAAGAAATTATTTTCAAAATTGACAAGGTTAAAATTTTTTTTCTAAAAATTTTCCGACCGTTCCTATGGCAGCTATATGATATAGTCCGACTTTTATGAAATTAAAATTAAATGAAAATATCAAATGATATATAAAGCTCATAACCGAGAGTTGATTAAGATGTGTTAAAAAACAGTGATGTTATCATTTTTTTCAACAAATTTATGGATCGTTTGTATGGCAGCTTTATGATATATTAAATACAGCCACTTTAAAGCCTTCCTACCGCAAAAAGTCCTTCAGGCATTGAATTCGCTATATTTTAAAGTCAATTTACCACTTTGAAGTGAATAATTCACTTTTGAGGCTTTTAGCATTCTCAAAATTGCTGTTAATGGCGTAAACTCGCCTGGCTAATATAGCTCAAATGTTCTTAATTAAATATAGGTCAGGAGAGCACACCTGCCTATCCGGCACACCTTTCTGGTGATAATTTATACAGCGCTGGGTCTTTCTGTTCTTGTAAATAAGTGCATTATCTCGCATAAAAAAAGATATCCTTTCATATTTTGTTCCAAAAACGGAAGAAGACAATCCTGCAATACCTTTTTTTATTTTGCATTGTTCATCCTGTATCTTGTAAAGCACTGATCATGGATTACAAATGCATAAGAGACTCCCCAGAACATTGCGTATCCGCCTCCGAAGTAGCGTTTAGAAAATATATGTCGATCCTTATCCAAATCTTTTAATAGTGCCAAAAAACCGTCTGAGCCGTCAAGTTGAATTTTTTTTACAATAAAAAAATTATCATAATAAAAAACATTAAAAAAATGTGTATTATCAAAATAATGTAAGAATATAATTTTCAAGCCGAATTTTTCACCAAGTTTTTGTCTAAAAATTGAAGTCATGCTGTTTTTTGACGCGGGTTTAAGAACGCAGCCTTTATTAGGGCTACTTTGACAATGTACTCCGAAGATTGCATCGTCCGTTAAACAGTCATTCGTGCCACAGGCTTACTGCAACTTGCGACAAATGTGGAAAACGAAGCAAACAAATTGCTAATTATAAAAATTATGTTACATTTATCGTGATCAAACAACTCCGACATCTTCCAGAGCTATAATACACATCATATTAACACAAATTGTTAAAAAATTTAGTGATAACACAAAAATCAGGCTTCTGAGCTCTCTTTACCGCTACTTGTAAACGCAAAATCCAATCAAAAATAGAACAAGAAAGGAAGCTAACTTCGGCACGCCGAAGTTGGTATACCCTTGCAGATTTCAATTGTATCAATTATAATCTATCCAAATATAATATAATATAAACTACTTTCATATTCATACAATTTTTACAGTTTTACTTTTTTTTACATTTTTTCACATGTACACATGTAAAGTAAAATGTAATTTTTCTCCACGTTTACCGATCATTTGTATGGCAGCTATAAATTCTGAAAAAATATGAAATACTAGTATCTAAAAGTAGAAGAAATTATGTTAAAAACTGACAAATTTATTAATTTTTTTCAAAAAATTTTCCTA
>VNJR01011563.1:0-40049 GCA_008042585.1 Drosophila punjabiensis | reverse complement strand
CCCGCTTCCGCCATGGCAAGTCCCACATTCCTCGCAGGTTGCCGCCGTGCGAGCAGCTCACGTATAAATATTTTACGACGTCCTTCAGTCATTTACTTTTATTGCAATATTTGCTCACTCAACGTTTATGATGATCATTTTAAGCCATTTTTATGGCCAGCTGCTGCCGCTGCTGCTCTGCATGAATCACAGTCGGGCCGAGCGGACATGTGAGTGGAGTGCCCCGAGTCCCTTCGCTCTGTGTGTCTGTCTGCGGGAGGAGTCCGCAAACGTTGCTAAATATTTGTCTACCTCCGGCCAGCTGCCTCCCCCTGCCCTCGGCTGCTGGCACTTGGCTACTTTGCTGCTTTTTATATAAATGGCAGCTCATTAAATTGCTGGCATCGTTCTCGCCAAGCCGGACGAGGGGTCAAAAGCACAAATTGGCCAGGTGTGTCGGCTAGTGGGGAGCTGCGTGCGAGCGGGGCCATCCCCACCCTCCGGCCCTGTCTACCCCGCCCTGGCGGCGTACTTAAGGTATTTCGGTCGCAAGGACTCTAATTTGCACACAATACTGCCGGTCACTTCTCACCTCGTTTGAGCTGCTGGCCACGTAATGAGCGGCAACTTTCGCACTTGCACGTGCTCTGTCCTGCCGTAACTATGTCAACGGCCGCAGCCCAAACGAAGCTCAGCGCTAAACCCAAAAAGTGTGCTAAAGTTTCTCGGCACTCGACTTAACGCTCGATTGCTTAGCCCCGAGCATTTCGTCCTCTCAGAGGGTCTCGAGTGCAGGCGGCCTCACAGTGTGTGGCGTACTTGAGATTACGAAATTACTGTTTCGCAACATTTAAGGCACACACTTAGGCGCACTTTGGGCCGGCAGTCACTTTCGAGTTATCGATAACCCCTGCAGCTTGGGAACTTTGCCATCGCCGCCTTTTTGGCGGCCACTTTGGTCGTCGAAGCGCCTAAAAGGCGGCTGTACTTTTTGTCTATTACCGTCATTTTGTTTGTTTGCGGATGCACACGGGGAATTCCGGGGCGTGGGCGGCTATGCTCTACTAAACTTCGCCGAATCGACAAAAGCAAAAAGGCTGCCGAAGTAACACATGATTGGAGATGGCCCTGCTCGGATGGAAAAGCCGGTAAACTTGCGCGAAAGTTGAACAGAGAGAAATCGGGTTTTGTTTCTAATTCAATTTGTCAAGGAACTTTGGCCCACGAAAGTTTGCCAAACTGTCCACAATAATCCAGAATTGACTAGCCACATAGAAATCACACACTGCTGTAGCGAAAGAAAAGCAGCAAAGCCAATGAAGCGTTTACCCCATGTTATTCAATTGAACATTTGCGAAAAATTAAACACAGTCCGCACCGGACCGCACAGACAAATGCAAAGCGCGCCCTTCCCCCAACCTCAACCGGGTTGTATCGACAACAATTGCAATTGCAAACCCCAAACCCAAAACCCCACACGAAGCGAAAGCCCGGGCAGGACCAGAACCCCTGCAACACACAGTCCATTGCACACACATCGACAATGACAATGACAAGTACATGGGCATAATAAAGTCTTGGAATTTATTTTTATGTGCATATAATAGAGGGCTGCACCCTCGACTCCCACCTACGACCACGCCCAATCACACAGGCCAGTGGTCCCCCGGAGACGCATTTCATCCGACAATGCGGAACATTTTACGAGCCCAGAAAAAACACTGCAGCGGAGAAAAAGCATCAGAGCGCCCCCAGAACCCCGGTTTCATGCCACGCAATGAGTTCACCTCGTGTTCGATGCGTTCGGACCCAGCCCGTGTCCGGAACAAATTTTCGATTTTGGCCAATATTTGCGTAGTCATTTGGAGATTATCCTAATTGGGAATCTTTGCGTTGAACTTCGCACTGGAGGGGTCGTATATGTCGTATTCTTACCCACAAGGGGTTACGGGGGTTGATGTCCCATGTCAGGGTCTGCCATAAGACGGGACTCAGATAGATGTATGCCTCATTCTGAGACCATCCTGCCGATGAGGCGGAAGCATGAAATTGTCTCAATCAAAAGCGGAGTACACTGGAAGAAAGGGTCTGAGGCCTTCTGCTCTGTTCGTGGTATCGCCAACACGGAGGGACCTCTCTTAAGCCGTACACTTCTTTCAGTGCTTTTCCGCCCCTAACTCCGAGCAAATGAAACTCAAACAAAGTCAAATCTTGACCACTTTCTCCCCATCTGCCACTCTCCTGTCACAATTCATTACGAGCCCTCATTGCTGAGCAAAAGAAAACATAAATAAACTTTTTGTTTTAGATTTCGTGACAAATGTACAGAAATGGCTATTTCCATCAGCCGTAAGACCCAACCCTCTCAGCCCCGGCCCGGAATTATCGCTGGAAAGAAAATATTTGCACAGGCGAAAGGTCCAAGGACTCCGGTCAGGCCGACAAGTGTACATCGGTCTGAGACCCATACAGGAAGCCGAATGTCGGGGCTGAAAAGGATTACTTATCGCATATTTTGACATAAGTTAAGTTCATCAGTGAAATACGAGAGTCAATTGTTCGGCTCAAAGGTGGGGAGCAAAGAGGGGGAAAGGGAAAAAAGAGCGGAGCCCTAAACCAATGTCCAGACAGAGACTAGGCCGTAGTCGTGTGATGGGTCAATTGTGATAAGCCAAAAGCCCGAGCCACCCTGACTGCTCCTTTGTTTCAGGCCCACTTCTGGGCGGCGTTTATTTGCATTCGGCTTTGTTTGTGTTTGCAGTGAAATCGAGGCAGGACGAGCAGAGCGAGCCGAAAAGCCAGGACGACTGTAAAATTGGCAAATATCTATCAAACAATTGACAGTTTAGGGGCGGATCCCTTCGACAATTGACGGACAGCATTCTGCACATATGCGAAGGACCAATCTCGGCTTGTGTTATTTACAATGTGATCTGGAAATAATGCCCAGATTTTATATAGCAGAAGAGGACTTAATTCCAGTCTGTTTTTAGTCGGCCTTCTGTGGTACATACATACGTATGTAGGTTTCTGATATCCTTTGTACAATGTATTTTGCAATTACAACCCGAAGATGTTCAAAAATATAAATATAAAATCAAGGTATTACCATGTAAAGTTTGTCTCTTAAGTGACACTTAATTATATTAATTATATTAAATATACTCAATGCCCGAGAAATGTGCAATGGTTGGAGCTTAATGGGAAAGGAAACGAACGTTGTTTATAAAGACTGTTGCAATTTTTAAATAAAAACGGGAAATAGTTTTGATAAAATAAAAATCGAACAAGAACATTGGCAGTATGCAAATGGGGCTTATTAAAATATTTTGTAAATAAATGAACCGAAGTATTTACGAAATGTTTACGTGTAATATTCTGAAAAGAAAGAATGTAATTATTTTCATTTAATGATCTGTCAAGCACCGATTTATACTAGTGCAATACAAATCAGAATATCTGTACAAATTCAGAAAAACAGATTATGTTGCCTAATGACGTACGGGCGAAATGGACAGATTGATGTTGGAAAATATTATATATAGTATGAATTCGTTGTATGGGCATAAATAACAACATCACTGCTTTGCAACATTCTGACTAAAAATATGATATCTTGTACTTCAATTATAAATAGCTTGTAATTAATTTTGGCAATTCAAACATGCCACTCAAATTGTACCCAGATTCCGGAATTTGTCATTTAAACCGCCCACACTGAAAATTTTGAGCGATTTTTTTTTGCTAACTTAGTAGGACTGTCTTTAATTACTATGCCAAAAATAAGTGCGATCTTTTAATCTTAAAGTGTTCTGCGATTTTTACAATGCTGAAAACTAGCGAAGAACATTTTTGTTGTGTTTTGAGCCAAATTTTAAATCTTACAAAAGGCTTATGGTGAATATATTCTATCGAAAACTCAAGTCTACGACTGGTACAAAGCTTGAAAGGATGCTTGAGAAACCGTACAAGATCGGCCTCCTTCTGGTCGTCTTTCGCCGACCGTTCGTTATGCGAGTGTTAGAGGGATTGTCCGTAAGGTAAACATCGGTTTCATGTGACTATTTTTTGTTTCAAAACAAATTACTAAGTGAAAGCCTTTAATGGCTACAAGGTTAAATAACTCCGGATTACCGAAGTGGATTTTTATTTCCTTTTCCTAGTGGTCCACCCTGCTCCACCAGCCCAACGAGTTTTCCTAAAGTCTAGGTAGGTACACCTGTTAGCTTCAAGAAAAACATACTTTGCGGCCATGATGCTTGTATATTGTTGCTGAAAAGCACTACTTAAATTCTTAAAATTACTATTAATTTAAATTACATTTCTTGTCTATTTATCAATAGTAGAAATCATCCTACTTATTTGAACATGTCAGTGAAAAACACGATATAGAAGTATTATTCTCCTAATGGCAGGCTCTTTACTAACCAACACTATTGAGTCATCTAAAGTTAGACTGCGTTTTTTCATAGTTAGCTGCCGGCATCTCGCCTACATCTAGGCTGATATCCTGTAGTCTAACAACTCAGCCCCAGGCCACACAAAAGTCAAAGCAAAACAGAACCAAGCATCCGACAAACAACAGCAGCACGAACTCTCCTCTGGGAGGAGGACCGGGCCAGGACTTCGAAAGCGACTCTGTATTCTCATCCACAGCCGCGCCGGGTTGTAAAGATATAAAATCAGACAATTGCAACAACAAAAACAAAACTACACGAAAGCAGCATGGCAAAGGAGCGGCGCGATGCCCAAGGACAGGCGCTGGCTGCGTCCTAGTCCTCCGGGTTGTCAGCTGCAGCGGCGGCGATTTGTAGCGCCACAAGGATAATCACACTTTTAATCGTGATTTAAGTTTATGGCGCTGGGCGCTCGTTTAGTTTCCTGTTACTCGTTACTTGTTCCTGGATACTACAACGATGCATCTTGCTGCGTCTGCTAGGGTTTTTTTCAATTCCTGTCTCATGGCTTCATCAGCATCGTCCTTCGTCGGGTAGCGGATCCTTGTTAAGTTTGCCGCTTTCATTTTTATATATTTTTTAATGATTTTTATTGCATAACTGGCGGCGTCTGCTCGACCTACGGCCCATCTCTGGCCTGCCAGGCAATTGCACTTTGCCACATTTTATGGCCAGCCCCAAGAAGGAAGCCAACAATGGCTTTGAAAAGACGGAGTCCTGATTTGATGTTGGTGCTCGACGGGAAAAGCCAGCGTTAGTAGTCGCTTCCCACGACGGGATGGCTTTAAGCTGCGGCCAGTTAACATCCGCAGTGGAAACTGGATCCAGGGCTGCTGCGATTCAATTCAACTTCGATAATCACGCAGGATCCCCACTGATCCGCTCGCCCCTAGTCCCATCCTTACTCCCTTCCCTGCTAACTGCACCCACATAAATCTCGGGACCGCACACCTTTTTCCAAGCGCCCGGTGTAATTTGTTGCTAAACAAACTCTCATTTACCTCTTGCCCGGCCCTGGTCTGCTCTCCGGTTCGTTTACTTTTACAAATTATAAGCACTCACATAAATTTCACTTACTGCCGCCGGACTGGGTGCTAAGTTTGAGCCTCTTTTCGGGCTCGGAGCTACGAGTCCTGAGCACTGGGCACTCTTTGCGAGACGTAATTAGAAGGTAAGACCGGCTACTGGCCAACTTGAGGCGAGGCGGAAGGATGGGATGGGAATTGGCCACTTGAAATGCAAATTGCGTGCAAATTATGCCAAGCTGGCAGTCAACCGGCAGGTGAACAAGTGGACCCTCTTCCGCTGCTCTTCTTCTTGATTCATTGCGAAGGCACAGGAAGAGGAAATATTACCTGTGAACCCCGGAAAGTTGTGTTTTTAATTGCTCGAGTCTTAATTCAATTTGTATCCGTGCACTTTGTGCATCTAGTTCCTTGGGGATCTCATATCTCTCATCAGACCGCTCGAAATCGGTAAGGGAAGTACACAATCACAGTTGATTAATTGGAGAATTATTGGACTCGGACTTGTTGTTTGACTGAAACACATAAATAAAGATATCTAAAGCTGCCCGACATTTCAAGCAATCTAGGACAAGTCTGTGCGAATAGCCTAATATTGACTTTTATTATAAAGCCGATAAAATTAAATATTTAAACGAACCTAGAAACTAGATGGAAGTACCAAATATTAAAATTGTAAGGTTGAGCTGTCCCACTTACCGTTATTATGAGTTAGAAAGGCGTTCTCCGCTTCTGAAGACGATGATCCCTGGTGGTCATTATTGGCGTTGGAGGAGGACGACGAGGTGGAGAAGTCGTACGGATGGGTGAGGCTGTTGCTTCCGGCAGCGGAGGCAGCTAGAGCCTTGAAAAGGTGTGCAGTGCGCTGCTGCTGCGTCTGCGTCTGCGGCAGAGATTGCTGCTGAGGCGGAATGTAGGGGTTGTTGTAGATATTGCGACTGTCATTCGATGGCTGCAGGTTAAATTGCTGCTGCTGTTGCTGCTGCTGCTGCTGCTGAAGCGTGTTATTGGCACTGAGCCCGTTCACCGTGAAGTGACGAGATTTGGCTGAAAGGAGAGGACGAAGCGGTCAGAATAGCATTAGCTTGGTGCATAAGAGTGCCTGAAAGGAAGCTGATTCTTTCCGAGCCATGGCAGTGGCTTCTCCGCCCGCCCTCCGCTCCACTTACGCCTAATTGCATACATTGAAATATGCAAATGAGGACTCTGCGTTTTGTATGTGTGCTAGCCTCAATTAAAGCATTTTCGCTGTCATCTCGCAGGGGCTGTGCGGTGAGGTTTTCACTTTTGCTCCGCCTATTGTTGCTTTTCTCATATGAATTATGCATGGCAGTACCAAAAACAACAACTCGGCTCTGCCCACCCCCCGCGTGTGCTGTTGTTGCTGTTGCTGCGGAAACAGTGGTGACGCGAAAGCTGTGATAATGAAGCTGGCAGAAAGCAAAGTGTCGCCTCGGCTCCTGAACCAGCCCTCCTCCCAGCCCCCCGGCCGATGGCCGCAAAAAATGACGCTAACCCTTTCAATTTTCCACAAGCAGCCCGCTCGGAAAAGTTTCTCCTTTCCGGCTGCTCTTTCGTTGTTGTTGCTGCTTTTTGCATATTAATTATGCATGTTTTGGTTGGTGTGAAGGCATCAACACATTGTTTGAATTTTAAACAACACAAGCGACAAAATTAGGGGTAAACCTGGGTAAAACTGGGTGGAGCGGAAGGGGTGTTGGTCTTCTTTCTGGCTTTCGGCTTTCAGCTTTCAGTTGGCTTTCACACTGATTTGTTCAGCTTTTGGCAGCCGACTGTGTAAATATTAAGTGCAAAAGATAACGAGCTAATAACTTAGTTAATTCGGCCCTTTTGTCTGCTCCTGAGTGTGTGGGTAAGTGTGGGATAATTAAAGGGGTATTCTGATTGCGGGATGTGGGTGTTGAATTATTTCTTCGCTGGAATGCCACTTTCAAATGTTAATGCCCTTAGATGAAAATATACGTAAATTCTTGCCTTTGACTTAATATATTAGCAAATCTCACAAAAGCGATCCTGAAGTGATTTCTTGACCGTTGCGCTTCTGATTTACTGGACTGGATTCCTTTGTCTGATCTGTGTGATATTTTACTCGGGTTCTATAAACAACACTTTAAGGCAGCAAGGATATAATGTCTCCATAGAGCATAGCACAATCATAGGCCTTAACGGTTTCACATTGTTGCGACTCAATCGCCCTCGCTCAATTACCCTATCGAAGTTGCGAGCAAAACATCTTCCTCTTTAAAGGTCAGTTCCATTGGATCGAAGACAAGCGCTCAATGTCAATTTCCCGGCAATAAAAATTGTGGGGGCAACACGCGTCGCGGTTTAAAAAGCAATGCCCATAAATTTTCACTAGAACGAATTTATTGGTAAATCCCAACCGAAGGCGGCTTTACACGGGCCAAGCCAACTGGAATCAACTCGTTGAGGCCGGGACAAATCTGCGTCGCGTCTAAATGTCAATAAAAATCACATTCGGCCGCCCGAGGATTTCCGATGGGGAATGGGAGAAAGTCGCCCGTTTACCGAGGAAATAATGACATGAAATCGCATAATTCCACGATGCAGAAGGGGTTCGGGCCGGATCGACGACGAGGCCCACAACAATGGAGCCAAATTTGCGCCCCAGTGAAAGTCAAGGAAACAAACTCCAAATGGCCTGATTTAGTGGGCACTTGGGGCATCATCTCCGCAGAGGCGGCAAAATATTAGCAACAACAAAGGAATAAAGCATTTGCAAAGGAAAACTAGCGGCAACAAAAAAACAAAATAAATGTGTAAAAATTGTGCGGCAATAAAATTTGCGTAAATAGTCCAATTTGCATTGAATTTTGCCCTTATTTATGTGGCTATGGCGCAATCAGGACACCCTGCAAATGGTCGGGGTGTCTACGGAATTGGGGGATGTGTTGCCAGTAGGGTGCCCGAAGTGGGGCTCGTTGATGTGCTGTTGTTGTTAGTGGCCCCACTGGCAAAGTGTAAATTTGCCAAATTTTGTTGAAAGGAGAATAAATAAAAATGTGTATTTGGGCAGTGGCTGGAAATGAAAACGGAAAATGGAATTGGGTCTGCTGTTGGGACTGGGAGGGCGCTGGGGACCGCGTCGAATGGGATTCTATTTTTCAAGATTATCGACGGCCCATTTTAAAGCAGAAGTGGGGCACAGCTTACATGCAGCCGGAGAGAGAGAGAGAGAACTTCAAGTTTAGCCAGAAACCAACCAGGGGGATGGGATGAACGGCCATGGGGGATTATGTAATCTTGCGCAATCCTCGCAATTAATTCACCAACCAATCAATCCGCAATCGAAGCTCCCTTTGTTTCGCCGCAAACTTTGGCCAGACGAAAGCACTCGAAACTTTTCACTCACAATGCCCCAATCAGGTCTCCACCAACAACAACGCGCACAATTAACAATCGATGCAGCCAATTAACAATTAACAGCGAACCCAAAATGGAAGCCAAGGAAACTTTTGGTAAAAGTTTGTAAAAAATAAATCCCTGCGAGGGCGAAACTTTTTAAACCGCTTTGCCTGCTGACAACATTTTATAAATAAATGCGCCCAGCCCTATAAATATTTGAGGACCTCCTAAATCCAGCTATTGATCCTCATTAACATTTCACGACATCCTGATGGCCCCGCTCGACGCTCGCACGCACGCCTCAATTAGGGCCAACTAATAATAGTCACACTCTTTAAATGGCTTTAAATTAGGAATTCAAATTGCGGCAATTATGGCGGAATTAAGTGCTGGGACTCTAGATTGCAGGGGAGAGGGAAAAGTGGCCAGGAATCACGGCTCTGTAAGTTTCTCGCCACTCAACAGCTACCCCAAAACTAAGCGCATTAGCCTCGCATGGGGATTGGGACTGATCCCTGAAACACTTGAACAGATGTCCTGGCATTTGAAATTCACAAAACTAAAAGAAAATGGGAAATTCGAGTGTGAATCCGAATACAAATGCCGCTGACTCATCCGCGCCGGCAAGACAAGACCGAGGACTCTGCAGGGCTGGACCCACAGCCGAAAACACCTTGTTGTCCCGCCTGACAGTGACAGTTAGCTGTTGTCACCCTGGCGCATCCTCTGCAGCCGGGAAAATTCGCACAGCTGAGCGAAGACGACGCAGAAGTTGGCTGACTGAATAATTTCGGGCCGGGCTTAGAGGTGAGAGCGGAGGCGAGGAGGATTGGGCGTCCGCTGGGCTCTAATGCATGTTTGGCATTTACATAATTCCCAGCGGCGGAGATGGGTTGACTCGGCGGGGTTGAAGGCACTTGACTCGCACCAGCCGGAAAGCCCAACCATACCAAATATCAATTACAATCACGCAATCTGAAGAGCCCGGGCAAAGGATCGGGCGACACAACAAGCAAATTAATTGAAATCAATGCAAATGCCCAGAGCAGGACCACGCCGGGCCCGGCTTAAGGGTTGCTGCAGTCCGCTCGCGGGCTGTGTTCCTCCATTTCAATGGGCAATCGCATTTGTCAGCGGCTTAAGGCCGCCGTTCGCCTTCGTCCTCCATTGTTGTCAAACATGTCAAAGCAATTGCAAACATTTGGGCTGCCTTTCATTTATCAGCGCGAGTTAAATCAGTTTTATTTTTTCACTCGTTCGCTTGATCTATGGATTCGATTTCGCGGTTTGCTGAGCACCGGCAGCGGAAAGATAACGCTCCGATAAATAGAGTCCTGCCGGCAGCTCATCCTTTCCAACGGCAGCGGCTTCCAGTGCGATAAGTAACCCATTTGCGCTTCCTTTGTGCAATATGCCATCGTGTTTCTGGTGGCTTTTGCGGCCATTCACTGGCCTCGCGATCCCGAATTGGTCCTTGAACATATGGCAGAATTAAACGTGTCCCTGAAGGGGATATTCAAACAAAGCAAGTATGCTGTGCGCTACTTAGATCTCTAGGGACCCCACACATTTCTGTAACAAAATAAAAACATTCAAATTAAAATTAAGAAAAAAACTCTTTTCACATAAATAATAAGGAAAATACCCGTGCTTCGGAGATAAAAGAAAAATCCTTTTTCCCGTAGTACCCAACGCAAATGCCCTGAAACACTATTATTTTTAAATTCGACTTAAAAAATAAATTTAATAAAATATAGTAGAAATAAAACGCAAACATAAAAAAGTCATTTTTTGTTGCCCCAGTTTGAGAGCCGTCGTAAGGGTGTGACCGAGATGGATGCAGAAGATTTTCATTGTATTATAGCTTCCATTTACATCACCCTATTAAACTCGGAGTATGTCCAATCAAATACATTTCTCTCACATATATTCTTTATTTTTACCGAATTCTATACTAATTAAATTTCGGACGGCTTTTGTACTTATAGTTCCTTCCAAGTATGTTAACATCGTGGGGTTTTATCTGTTTTTTAAGTGTAGTCGTTTTTATTTACAGATTTTAAACGTTCCAATCAGACTTACATATGCATATATACAAATGAGAATAGAATTTACTGAACTCTTTTCGATCTGACACAATTAAGGAATCGTTCAGTTTTCAAACAAATTCAAACAACCTAATAATAGTTTTAGATGCTGTAGACGAATGAGTGGGAATATCCTTATTTTGGACAAAGTGAACTCATATGCAGAGGTACATTTCCTGTAGAATGCACTAAATGCATAGAAGGGAACTTAACTTATGCTGGTATTAAATTTCAGGGTATATGACCAGCACCAGGGCACAAAAGTCGATTTTCTTCCACATCATTTGAAACCTAGCCTGCGGCAGCCGCAGCTCTAAATGCCATTTTCTTCGCCATGTTTCATTTTCCTTTCTGCAAATATTTTTGGTAATTTTCGAATGCTAATGACTATATTGCTGCCCCTGTCAGAATCACAGCATTCAGCAGGCACCATTGACATATTCAACTCATTAAACCACCATTCGCCGATGCCGGAGCACAATAGAATTCAACTCAACGCAATGCGCAGTAGCTGGAAGGGCGCAAAAAGGATCGCCGGCTGCCGTTCCTGCCTCGGCGTGCGGATGTATTTGCCAGGCTAATAATAAACACCCAAACGAAAAAAACGGAGTTACGCAAATGATGAATGCGGAGTGCGGAACAATGGCCACAATGGGTAACAGGATCAAAAATCAGCAACAAGAGAACCCAGCCAGCAGGGGCGGGGTGCGTTCATTAAAACTGCGTCTCGTCTGACGCGGGGTGCGGACTTTTTGTGACCCGTCGAACTACCCCGGAGCGGAGATCAAAGCGAACTGCAACTGCCATCGACATGACCATGTGCTTCCTCTTTTTATGGCGTGTAGTAGCCGGCGTAAACTTATTTCCGAAGTTGACATTGTGTCAAACACGGCGTAACGAGCGAGCGAGAAACGGTGGCCACACCTTTCGGCTATCCCAATCCCACTCCAAAGCCAAATCTGAGCTCTGGGTCCTGTCGAGCGCCGTGCGGTTCGCAGTCGCAATTATTGCGTTTGAATTGTCAACACCCCCGTAGAGAGCTGGCAATGGGAACGGTTGAGGGTTTGAGGAAACGAGTGGTGGTCAAAACCAAAATACGCCACGGGCCATGCGGAGTCCCGAACCCCTACCCGTCCGTAATCATTCCGGGTGAATATGTGTGTTTTTAACGCGTCGGGTGTCGATTGTTACAATAACATTTCCCAGGGAGCAGATTTGCGCCTCTAACGACGATGTTGACAACGGCGGCGGGCCACGCCACCGTTACTGCCTTCCCGTCGTGAGTGTGTCATTACTTTTAAACATTTTCCCATGTCCATGCGAACCTCGGCACCTTCTGTAATTTATGATGGACTTCTGGACTCTGACGGTGCTAATGGGGGTCAGGAGCTTATTGACAGCCAAGCAGCGGACAGGTTGACCCCAGAACAATTGTTGGTTTATCCGGCTTCGATCGGCACTCATGCTGGATATCCACGCCATAGTTGGTCCTATTCACTGGCTTTTAATCCCGTGCTTTCCGTCTATGCTATGCAATTGCCCACAGAAGATATTGACTGAGCCTCAGTGTAAACTTTCCCCCAACACTTCGTCATAAAATACACAGAAAAAAAGGATTTAAGTTGCTGACGATATGGAGCACCGAACGGGAGCTACGCGGAGGCGGCCAATAAATCTGATTTATTGGTTTTCAAAACAGATTTCGGAGGCAGGAGACCGAAGCCAGAGGAGGACTACAGCGAAATGAATGCAATCGCTCTGTCCGCGCGGCGAAAGTTGCCATGGCACTTCTGACCATATGTCCCGAATGCCCGCCGTCAGAGGGCCGGATACGGCAACAAAATCCATCACAAGTGGCGGACGCAGTCCTCGCACTGATGCCACAAAGCGTGGAAGGATTAAGCCGCCGCAGTCGGGACAGGGGACAATGGAAGTTCATCAGGAACGGAGGACTCTGCCGGGCACTTGGTCGATGCTGGTCGGCAATTTGTCGCTCGTTTAGTTGAGTTGTGCGACAAAAATAGAATAAATGGCACTGATAATGGAAAAAATGGACAGCTGGATGGGACGGGATGAGCATAAACCGCTGTCCTGAGCAGCGGCCACGTCTATGGTCCTGCAGCCCTTGGTAATCCGACGATTAATTAAAAACGTTGTCCTCCGTAAAGGGCTTAAAAATTGAAATTGATTGCCAGCGTAGCTTGCCTCGACCTCGGCCATGCAGAGGTTTTCCACACCCCTGCTTTGTATTGCCGCTCTTTAGCAATTTAAGCAAAGTTGTCCGCGGTAAATAAGAATAAATATAAATACAATCGCAGTTATTACTGTGGAATTCTCCAGGGAGCCAAAGTCAACAGCGACGAACAAACTCATCATCATCATCATCACCTGCGGACCCAGCAAATCGCTTAGCAAGCTCCAGAGAAGTCCCAGGGGTCAGTACACGGGCGGAGAAATAAAAACAAAATGGAAAGTAAGCTAAAATGGAAACACTGCAGAAAATCCCAGGAAATTCATTTAGAAAAGTTCACAAACACTGCTTGCAATTACCTACTACAGTTATTACTTATAATCGAGTTTGCTCTGCTGTCCTCGGTAAAAATGATAGCGAGAATCCACATGCAAATCGGAGTGGATCTCAAAACTACCCCGTGCATTGAGCCACACGCGTCAGGAGTTTGTCCAAGTCATCCCCTCCTTGGAATCTGGGAACTTCGTCGCTTCTCATATCAATTAGTTACAAGCGAGTACACTTGATTCATTAGCGTGATAATTACAACCAGACAAGCAGCAGCAGTCAAAAGGACGATGCTGACGAGAGCTTGACATGTTTCTGGAAAGGTTTCCCACGCGCGGACCGGCCAAAACCGAAGCCAAAACATATCACAATGGAAAAGGCGGGGAAAGCGGAGCAGAAAGACAAAAAATAATGCCAACCATCTGAAGTAGGGAAAGTCGAGCAATTAAGGCCAAAGGTTGGAAGAGCAAGCAGGAAAAACCCCAGAAAGCACCGAGCCGGAAAGGGGAAAGTGAAATGACAAAGTCAACTGCCGCGAAAACGAATTGCCGAGCTAGCGGAGCAGGAAAGTCATCTCGTATCTCCAGGTGGGATTGGGACTGGAAGGCTGATGGTAAAGGCATTGCGAAAATACACCCTAAGCCAGGCCCCACACCAAGCGGCCATAACTGAATCCTCTCGGCTTCAAACCCTTTTAATTGGACTACAAAACGCAGACGGGGTGTAACTGTGGCATTCTTTCGCCTTAAAGCGCATGAATATTGCACAATGGGATGGCGCGTCTGTTGTCAAGACAATTGATTTCGTCTGCCCCATAACTCATCGCCCGGTTGAGCTACCTACCCCTTGCCCTTCCAGGTTTCTACGTGTTCGGTTCGGAATTCGCCACACATTTTTCCCATTGATTTGTGTTAAATTATAACTATTCGCGGCCCGAATCGATGTCAATCCGCCTCCAGCATCCCCTAGCAAAACTGTCATGTTTACCCCTGCATGTGTGTGCGCTAATTGCAGTTTGTTCAGTTGTGTTTGTCCCGACTCGAAGGATAAGGTTTAGGGTATTTGCTTAGATGAATTTGTCAACTGGCTCCAGAGAGAGTTGCCGATGTGTTGATGCTTTGAAGTGATCCAAATTGAAATGTAATGCTGAGCACAAACAGGAAACTGGATAATCTTTTGGATAAACACCAGCATCGGTGATGTCTCTACCTCTGACCCACTTAGCGCCTAAGCTCGGGCGCAATCGATAGGAACCCCAATCGAATCGCCAATTATCACATAACAATTTCCCCTGGCACTCAAAGCGGCTCATTTCCCTCCACTCAATGTTTAATTTCCTTTCAATTTATGCTGCAAATCGAGGACGCCTTCCCTGAAAAGAGTCACCACTGATGGCAGGAGCCAATTTTCCAGGGTCAGCTACGGAGCTGTGCCAAGTCGAGGACAGGCTCTCCGGAGCAGTGGAGTTATGTGCGGGTGCTTATTACGGCGCATATCAATGGCTCACGAGATGCGGGTGCGGCGGGGAAGTTGGAGCAGCATCAGCATCAGCTTCGGCAAACAGCAGCCAGCGAGGCAAGCACAAAAATCGCTTCAAGTGTCAATCAGTGGCAACACAGACACACACAAGCACCCGACCCACACACACACACACACACGAGCTGAAGCACAGGCTGATAGAAGCTAATCGATTTATGCTGTAATATTCAAAAAGTTCCCCATAAGGACTTGGCCCAGGCGACGACCTAATCCAGTGAGACTCCCTTGTGAGCCATAGCCGTTATAATTTCCCAAGCCCAGCCAGCCACACCTCCCATCCCGGCGCCCAGCTCCCCGCCCCCCACATGCCCATCTGGATCACACACCATCCAGGCCACGTGTTCGGGGCCAGGGGCTCCGGGCCATGTGTGTCCTCCGAGTTGTCGCCTTTTTATCTGCCTGCATTTGTCGCATTAAAATTGAATAAAAAATCAATCTCAATTCTAGCATAATTTGATTCCTGCCTTCGATTATCCGAGCGGGCGGGCCTCGAACCTTGGCAAATGAAGAGCAGAATGCAAAGAAAACAGCAAATAAATAAATAATGATCTGTAAGGGCTTTTGCCTGTTCAGCGGAGATATTTATGCGACGGGCTTTCGGGCCAGAGAGGTCAGGGGAATCCCCTCGTCCCGTGCTAAGGCTTCCGCGAGTGCATTAGCAATCCGTTTCTTGCCGGCGACGAATCTCTTACTCGGGCTTAGCACCAAATTCACTTAGCTAAAAGTTTGTCCCTCAGCCGCTGCCATATGTGCGGGGAAACTGAGAACTGAGAACCGAACTTCCGCCCGGCTCCCGATCCGTGGCCACGCTTATTCCAATGCATTTAATAAAGTGTTTATTTCGGTTGCAACAAATTTGCCAGCTCAGTGCGGCGAGCGTGGGAGACAATACCGACCGAAAAACCGAAAACCTGGGCACGACACAAAGGAAAATTGCTTTTCCGCCGCGCAGACACACAGCCAAGCGAGGCAGACACAGACCCAGACCCAGCCACATCCGCACCCGCACATGGGGGAAATACTTCGCACGCTCCGTAGCAACGAAAATATGTGGCCATCTTCGCATCCACAAAAAATAGAGCGCCACGCGCTTCTGGCGAAGCCATCGAAGTGCTTTCCGATGACGCACGGCCCTGTCTTGCAGGCAAGGATGCGTTCGGGCCACCACATTTTCCTGGGGTACCCCGCCAGACGGCTCTGGCTGGGTAGCACTTCCTCACGGTGCCATCTCCGGATTCCAGCGAATTCGGTTCCACAAACTTTTGCCCTCCCAGCCAGGCAGGCAGCTTAGTTTTATTTCGCTCCCAAGTTGCCTTTTACTTTTCTTTTCTATTTGTCTTTCCAAGGATTCAACTACTGTTCGAGGGGTGAGGGCGGGCTTGAGTGGCACATTATTTGATGATGCTCTTCGCGATTTTTTCGCACTTGAATGCCTGATTTTTATTAGTTGAATTCTTTACGGTTTTACGGCGCTGCTCCCGCCGTCGAAAAGTTTCAGTTTCTTTGCTTTCCGCCTCTCTGTCTGCGGGGAAAACTTTGGCGTTCCGAGATTTTGAAATATGCCTGGAAAATCATCTCGGTTCGATAATCGAAAGTTCGTTGGCTGGGTAGTTGATCACTGGGGCTCGGCGCGTGGATGGAGTGAATCGTCGGATATTATCATGACGGAATCGGCTCTTATCTCTCTGCGAACAGGGCGTCACTCCTCGAAAAGCGCAAAATTCCAGAAGAATGTCAGGCAGCAGTAAAACAAACGAAGGAGCCAGCTAAAAAACGGAAATGAAAGTCAATTTGAATACATTACCAATTCTAATTACGATTTTCAAGTACAACGAACGGTGCCGACGACGATGTACGACGGACACGGACCGGAGGGGATCGTTAGAGGAGATTCCGCCAAACGCGATGGCTTGAATAATATAATATTGGCTGCTGAAAGGGACGTCCGAAGGGGCCCAGGGAGAAACCACCAAGCATTCAAATTGGAATTTCAAAAAAGCGAATAGACAACAGGGCGACAGACACAGCGGGCGGGGCCCAGCCAGAGTTCTCGCTGACCAAAGATTAGCCAGAAAATCGGAGGGAAAGCTGTGAATTTTCACAGCCAGTGACAGGAAAATGGCGGCCACGAATCGTATTTGAATACATCAGCTCGAGGGCTGAGCGGAGCTCGGAGGAGGGTATCACCGAAGCCCTTCCTTGGCTAAAGCCACGCCAGTGGCAGATGAATTGGAGGACGGAGATGCGCGGCGGTATTCACATTTCATTTTATTAAAAATTCAAATAATTTGCGTTATCGCTTTAGACGCAGCTTAAGCCACCTGCAAGAACCAACAGCCTTCCCATCCCCCGGAGGTGCTTCAGCTTGAGTCCTGCCTTCACTTTCCCCAAAAACCTCGACTTTGTGCCCACAAACAGCTAAGTTTGGCTGTGAGGCTTGCTTATTATGCAGGTTTCCCAATTTTTCTCCCTGCCCCTGTCTGCCAGTGCCAAGGTCTTGGCCAACTCCTCGTCCCGGGTAGCGATTTAATATGCCTCCTGCCTCCAGCCGAAGGAAGGAAGAACGCCCGAATTAGAAATGAAAATTAAGTAAATATTATAATATGTTGCCACCTGGCAGCAGGATCGAGGAGGTCCCCCAGTTCCCACCTCCTAGACACCAGCGGCTTGGCAAACAAATGATAAGCATTTCATTTGATATTCATTATTTGATATCGTGCAATATGAAATAAAAGTAAAAACGCCAGCGGAAATGAAAATGTAGCCTCCGCGTCTGCATTCGGAACGTGGTCGTGGTCTATGCCAAGGTGGGGGAGGCGGCAGCCAGACAAGTTGCCGGATTAAATGTTTGCCTAAGTGAAATATGTTAAATGTTATGATATGTGCCGTTTCCTTTGGCGCCCCTGTCCGACCTCTGAGGGCTTCCCCTGGCCCTTGATTTATGAGATTAAATGGAGTTTCCTGGCGGCCGCAGCAGGAGATGGGCTTCTGTGTCTATGGCATGACTTGCAGCTCATCTGCAGGAAGCTCCAAGTATAATTATGAAGGGTTCAGCAGGCTTCGGCTTCGGCTTCAGCTTCTGCTCCAGCTTCTGTCTCCCGCATCCATTTATCACATTAGCCGGCCAGACTAATTCGCTTAAAAGCATATGAATACCCCGAAATGAATCCATTCAATGACCCCCAAGCATGCGATGAGTATTATTTTTTCCGCTGCCGCTGCTTCGCCCAAAGTCAAATCGCAACATTCATCAGAAAGTAATAAAGACAACAGCGGACGGGGATGACCAGGCAAAGGACCTCACCGAAGTTCGCCCAATCTTCTTGGCCAAGCCGGAATCGATTTTGATTTATTTTGGTTTCCTTTCAAAGCAGAGCAAAGTCATGTGGGAGTCAAACGCCTTGGATCGGGCACCAAAAAAAACTGATTCGAAACGCAGCTCTCGCCGAATCCGCACTCAACTTTATTGCATTTCAGCGATATCCTCGACGACCGCACTCCGAAAACTCTGCTCTGGCACGGGCTGGTGGTGAAAACGTCCTCGTGGAGGCCAGAGGCAAAGGTAAGGACGCGTGTGTGCTCGCCTAGCGTGAAATTATGAGAGCTTCTCCAGGCCAAGCAGCAACACGGGCAAATGCCAATGACAAGCTTAAGCTCCTTAAAACAAGCCATTGCTGAAAGTGGAAGAGTTGGGGCAGGCGAGGCAAACTGGCAAGAAGGGGGAAAAGTGAAAGTGTCAAGGATGCGGCAAGCGTTACATAGCCAAATTAAATTGTACCTCTGAAGGAGGCAGGGAAAGTGGCAGGACGAACCCACGGCGCCGAGTGAAAGGATAATGCGCGCATAAAAACATTTTTAATGAAATCGAGACGACGACGTCTAAGACAGTAACAAGTGCGTTTTAATTTAAACCATAGCTTTACCTTGCACAACCCTTCGGCATCTAGCGGAGAACGAAGCGCCCTCGCCCCCGCTGCCATGCATTAATTTCATATCCCGCCTGAAAATTTTAATTAATTTTCAGCTTGATTGCGTTTTAAAGAGCCGCTTGGTTTATGTTTTAAGGAGCTGGGGTGGTATTGCGGTTGCCTGGGCCTGGGAATTTATAGTTATTGTGGCGAGCGGCTGGGCCGGAGCCAGTGTGTGGGCTGAAGCTCAGGAGCTGCACTGAAACGCCTTTGTTTCGGTTACTTTGTGTCGAAACGAAACAAATTTCGGTTTGTAACCATCAGAAAACGTACATCTTCAGTGGCTTCTTAATTAATTTTTGATTCCAAAGCACTATCTTTGTCTAAAACGTACCTTTACTGGTGTGTCTGTCCAAATTTGGATCCTTGAGACCTGCAATGAAGAGAAACTGGGTTAAAAACGTCTCTTACACTCAAAGTAATAGAAAAAATATATTTTAAATGTGGCTGATTTGCCACACGAAAGAAATGAGTAAAAACTAAAAGTACAAAGTTGGCCTACGTTAATAGACTGTAATTACAGTTGTATGCTTAAGGACTTAAAAAAAATAATACATAAGTCCTTGGTCCTGCCAAATCGGAAACTCTAACTGCAAATAGATACGAATCACCCAAAAATGTTGGCGAATTGGCCAATAACTTGCAGGAAATGAGGGGCCGAGGTAAAACAAAGAAAGAAAATGGAACTACGACCGGAGCTAACCCGCTCACGCTATCCATAAGGCCCACTCGCGTGTGTAGGTGAACTTCTAATTAATTCCTCGCCTTGGATTTTGGCTCAGGCGGAAATGAGCTTAAACTTTTAGTGCGGAAGTCAAAAGTTGCTATTTTTCTGCTGCAATGGCAGGCCAGAAAAAGGAAGTTCTGCCATTGCCGCCCGCTCGTCCTTTGGCTGGCCATTGTGTCTCGAAGTTATTGTTTATGGCTCACTCGTGGAAGCCTGGGCGGACTGAAAGCCCTACTTATTCAGTTCAACTTATTCTCTTATTAACAAACCCTAATAAACTAACGATGTCTACGTTAAGTTACACTCATTTCGCATTAAGTTGCCCACAAGCAGCTCTAGACATTTTTATTTTAATTTCACTCGCCGCGGCATTTAATTAATTTCCAGCTATCGCCACAAAGCAGGCGACAGTGGAGCTCTTTGTTTCCTTAGCATCGTTCTTTCTCTCAATCCAAAGGATGTCTAGCCAATGGTGGCAAAAAAATACCACAAAATGTCTAATTTGGGACCAACAAATACCCTATGAGTGCCGTAAGGAAAATGGATACTACGAAAAAGAAAAATGACCTGGAGTCGAAGGTATCGATATTTGATATATTTTGTAATTATTAACATAAAATTAATTACAAACAGGAAAAATAATTATCGATATTTATTGATAATTGTATGATTTAAAATTTTCTTAACTTGTAAGCGTTTTGGCCAACTCAAGGTCTTATTTTCCTTGATTTAATCTACATAAATCGGGAGTTGTGCTATTTATTCACAGCAGAAAAAGACAGTTTGCCAGAATAGAAGTCTAGTAGGTTATGTATTCAACTTATTCCACACTGTTAGTAGAATTAAGTGCTGCCCTCTGCTCCAGATATATCGGGAATAGCATCGCAGTCGTGAGCCAGACCAAATGCCCTTCATGTGCATCATAGTCAAGCTACTTTTTTTAAGGATTCAAAGATCCCGAATAATTAATTTTAATTATAAATGGTCTTTGTTAATATTATTTGTTCATATTATTATAAGTGCAGCTGTATTTTTTTAGTTGAACACATTTTCAAGCGAAGGGAAAAGCTAACCCTGATACTTCAGCATGGATTTTGATCCCATAGCCAATGTGCCTCTTAAACAGGACAAAATTGCAGTCTTGTGGGAAAATTCTCCACATGCCGCAGACATTGCGGTATTGGTCGACCGAAAACGAAAAACTTGTAATGGGGATATTCAGCAATATCAGAGGCTGTTGGAGATAATGCGGTTAGGGTTTAATTGCGTTGGGTTGCTAAGGTCAGACACGGCTGTGGAGGGGCGAATAAATGAGAAAACACACAGATGAATAAAATAAGCTATTTAAAGGCGTACTGGAGTTGAGGGGAAAATGATTTGGCAACTGAAACTATCAGTCTACGTATTGCCGTCAGAAATGACACTTCAATGGGCCATGATACAGATTTTATTAGCTTTGTCGCGATGCTCATGTAAATATTCAGATAACTGTTAAAGTTTTATGTGCCCAACTCTGCTGTTCCACCCTTCATAACAAATCCCGATTAATTACGGCCTAGACATGATAAACTTTGATGTTAGCATCGTGTAAATCGTCTCGGGAGTGTGTTAGTTGGAGGGAGGCGGTTAGGTAAATTATCACTTCATGCGGCAAAGCTGGATCCGTCAGAGAGTTTTATGTTGGCTACGTGCCCATAGATTCGTTGCACTTTTTCCTCGGGAATATTTGTGGGTGAATCGTTTTATCGGCGTCTCAAATTAGCTCCATTTGGGGATGTTTCTGAAGGCTTCAGATGCTGCTGTTTTTGTTGGCATAGTTAGAAAAGTGGCCAGTGCTCGGTGTTCATTTCATTCTGGGGTTCATCGAACTGGGCGGTGGCATCGGGGGTTCGCCATTAGCTGCAAGTCCTTCAGTCAACTTTAAATATGCACAGCCCTCGCTGCACGAGCGAAGTGTGCTCCGCCGGATCCCACAATCAGCTCATCTCAATTGCAATCACTTAATTCCTGCAACCGTTGGCCCTCCACCGACCAGGCCATGGGCTTTTGGCAAACATTTTTGCGAGAGCTCTTGCAATCCGCACACTTAAAATATTTACGCAATCAGAATTAATGCAACTGTCATGTTTTTCCGCCCGCAGGCAGGATCTCCCTAGACCTTCCCGCCACTCACCCACCACAGGCTCTGCCGGAATGCATTTAGCGTTAAATGCAAATACACTTTAGAACTCTAGCCTCGTCCGGAGGCAATCCCGTGGACCTGCTCCCCCTGCCGGCACTCAGTACGTTTAAATTTAAACAGTAAAACCAAACTCATTACCAACACCAAGTGCAGTACTAGCGGCCAGGAGTGGATTTTACTCTGGGCGGTTCGTGGTGCTCTTAAACAAGTGACTTGCAATGTATACACCCAAATCTTGGACTTGTTTTTGGAAATATGTGTGGGTATTTATAACTTTATCAACAGGCGACATTGCTGGTAGTGCTGGGAGTCCAAGTGATCGAACAATCAGGCCTTGATTTGATTGTGTTTCAAACGGCCCAGCTAACCCCATTAGGGAAAAGTCCGCTCCTGGCTTTCGGGGAGGATGACGTCGTTGAAATTACCAAAATGTCCTTTTGCGCAATTTTGTGGACATTGGAAATCGCTTTGATTGAACCGCATGCCGGGGCAGACAACAGATACAGTCACATGTCCATGGGCCGCTGGACAATGGCCACACATAAAACAAACACGTACCGAGCCCCCTTCCCGCGGTCTCGCCACCGTGCTGCAGGAACAAGTCCGAAATCCACTTGGCAATTGCAGCTGCAAATGCGCTTCACTGCACTTACAATGCGCATCAGGGAGAGCAGCGGTGCGGGAGGGGGCCGGGTCCACAGTCTGTAAACTGTCCGGCGAATGCGGATTGGGAATTGGTTTTATGTCGCTTGCGCCTCAATGGAGATGCATTTTACACTGCCCTGCTAATCTCCGAGTGTGGCGAAAGCGAAAGCCGGCCGGTCCTCCCACCGGACCCCTATCCCTGCCCTGCCTCCTGCCTCCTGCCTCCTGCCCCCGGCGCACGCAAGTTGACTTTGAAAATCAATTAACAACATCAAACAGAAGCCGGATGCTGACGTGGACAGCTGTCGGGCAGCGCCAGAGGACCCGGCCACACCCACTCCCACTCCCGATCCCGGCACTCCTCCTTCGGAAAGTGCGTAAATTGCAACTGTAAATCAAATATGACAACGCGGACGGCGGCAAAATCTGCATGTGTGTCAGTCACATTAATTGTCCACGCCCCCATTCGGCGTTTGTATTTTATTGTTGTGTTAATGAGTGTGCATAGGCAGCTCCGTTGGCCGTGCAGCGGATTGCAATTTGCTGATGTGACATAAAAATGTGTTACCCCGGACAAGCAGGGGCCGGAAATTTAATTAATTGTATAGAAAGTTGTTCAAAATATCGAATATTAATTGGATATTAATTACGTAGATAATAAATGCGCTCGCTGCATAAAATTCTCCCGGGGATGAAGAGCAACTGAATCCGATGTCTCTTGGCTTCCTTTCAGCCCCGACTCAATTGTGGTCTTTAAGCGCGGAACAAACAGAAAAGAAATACAAATAATCGAGGAGGAAAAGCAAAGAAAAGCTTTTATATCATTCACGACAAGGACATTTCAAGCTTGTTACTGTCCGCCTTTTAATTGTGCCCAGTTATCGAGGCCTTGCCAATCGACCAATCAATAAACTGTGATAAATCCAGTTCCATATCGAATGCAATTCTGTAAAGACAGAGAGACATTGACCCAAGGGGTTCGAAAGTCTTGTTGCTTTTTGTTTTAAATCTTGAGCGAACAGATTTTTCTCTATGTTTGCGTCTCTTTTATGTTTATTAAATATTTATTCGGCGACGTTTACTGAGCATCTTGCAGGACAGAAGGAAAACTTGGAATTCGCCTTGCAAGTCGGAACTAATGGACATTGGACATTTTATGTTAAATGACGTAGGCTGACCTTGCTCTCGAACATCCTCGGGCTCTTCAATATGCAGAGACATGACCCGGACTCCACTGCGTATTCGTGATATGCAGTCCACTTGCTCCTGGGTTCGGCCAGCACGCCTTGGACATGTTTTGCATATTGTTTACTTCTTTTCGAGTTCCAGCCCGTACTTCTGCTGGTTCCACTGTTTTGTTTATGCTACCGGGAAGGTAAGCCAGAAACAGGGGTAGATTCCAGCTCGACCCAGGCTGACCTGATGGGTTTGAATATCAAATTGATATCACAGTTACAATATTTCATTTGCTCTTACACAAATTGACTTCTGTTACGCTTTGTTATATGCAAATTTACCTTTATTAGGCCTGGTACTGTGTCCTTTCAATTTATGTTCTAGTGACATTTTCTTAAAAAAAAAATAAATTTAAGGATTAAATAAATACGGAAAAGCTAACAAATTTTATTTTGGGAATTTATAAATGTATATGTATTCTTTACATATTTACATATAATAATACGGATTACAGGATGGACTATAGTTCTGGGGGTACATTTTTCTAAAAGCATTAAAAATACATATCTAGAAAGGTCGTAGGGTTTTTTATACTCTGACTTTATTATGTATAATATTTATATTTTTACTATAAAGTTTAGTTTTCCGACCGATCCATATACCCTTTTTGATAAAAAAAGAGGCGTTCTTTGTATTTAAATGTTGACATATAACGTGATTAAATGGCTTTGGACCAAAACCAAGAGCTCAAAACGTACTTTATAATTATTGCATTCTACTCTTATTAGCCGTGCTATTGCCTGTAACCTACAAGAGTTTATTCGATTTATTGTGATCATACATCGCAAAACGTACAAGCAAACAACAAGATCCATAACGCCATATTAATTTTTCTCAACTTATATGGGGTTGACTTCAACCCTGCCTCCAGGCTGTCATTTGGTTAAGATCCAAACAAGAGATCACTCTCTTGCCAGCTTATTAAATTGTCGGTTAAAGACTGCGCTTTGTGCTGCTTATTCTTTATATTATGTGATAATAATGTATTGATCAACATTAGCAGTCAAGCTGCACTCGTATAGCCGCATGTCTGTCTGTTCATTACTGTATCTATATAGTGAGTTATATTTTATAAGAGTAATACTTATTTTATATAAGGAAACCCTAGTACCAATCGGACACTCTAGGCTATGACAATCTTTTATGCTTTAGACAAAACATGTGTTTGAGTGCGCGTAATGCCGACGCTATTTGCACGAGGATTGTGTTCGGTGTCGACTTAATTTCGCCAGCAGCAACACGGCAACATTGAAGTCGGAAACAGCGATCAATTGTCAGATTGTTGCCTGCGAGCAGGAAGCAGTCGGGTGCGCTTAAAACTTTTCCAACAGCCATTGCAATGGGAAGGACGAAGAGAACCAGGACACACCAGGCACCCAGCATATTGCGCAGGTGGAAAATTTATAATTTGCGAAATTGCCACTCTGCCCACACACACGACTCACGCACGTTGGCAGCATGTTAAATGGGCAGTCAGTCGGCCCTGCCTCCCTGCTTCCTGCCTGGCTCCTGGCTTCTGGCCGACTCCTGCCGGCTCTGCTGCCTTAAATTATGTTAACCTCAAACGAGACGATCCGGCCTCCGACCCGGCACGACCCGTGTACAAGGTTCGATTTAAGGCCTCGTTTATTTTGCCATCCTTGCCCGGGTCGCACTCACCAGCCGGAGGAAGGGCGGACCGGTCGTCTGGTTGCATGTTGCAAAAGTTGTTGGCGTTGCACAACCGCATGCCACAACATGTAGCCCGACTGGACGACCTGCGGACTGGGGTTACTCCCGGTGCTGGGGGTTCCGTCCGACATGCCCCACTTGGCAATTGCCAAAACTATTTGTTTACATATTTAGAGCCGGCCAAAGAAGAAAGCCGACAAGGCATGTTGTCAAGTCATGTTAACTGTGAAATATGCGCATTTAAATGAAGCGGCAGGGGTGACACGGGTGGGGTGCGTCAGGGAATCATTTGTTAGCACCTGGAGCAGGCTGCGTGCATATATCGATTGCCTAAGCATTGCACCTTGTTGGCATATGCAACAGTGCATATAGGACAGAAGTTTCACGGTTTTATCTGCCTTTAAGCGTATTAATAGCTAAAATAAGGCGAATTTCATGTTGCTCCATTTTCAGTCCTGTCACCCCAAAAACATCATATCTTCGCAGAGCCACCCACACGAGTCAAGATCAAAGTTCATCTCTTCGGATGTAATTAAGCCATTTGCTGCACGTTTTGCCAATTCAAAAAATGTATATCCCTGGACCTCCCTACTCGAGTCCCAGACATCTTCCTCTTATCGCTGCCAGCCGCCCAATGCAAATTTCTCGTTTAAATGCCCGAATAGGGGAGAAATATGAATAGCGCCACGCAATTCATCCCCCTTCAGTGGGGGTGGGTGCCCGCTGGGCATAGAATTGGTAGAAAAATCACGCGCACTTATCTGGCATCGTAACCTTAACCAAACCAAGCCCCCGCAATTAACGCCCATTGGGCTGTCAATGTGAAAAATGAGCGATGGGGGAACTCCCCGGGGCCCTGGGTCTTGTCGAGGAGGCAGTCTTGAGCAACTGGGAAATGATTTGCAAACGACGAGCCAACGCAATCGAATTCCGAGTGCCAAACGTTCCACTCCGCCAATAGCTACAAATTTTAATTGCTTCGCCGATATCTGGGGGAGGCTTGGCAAGAGGCGTGGCTGGACTGCCCCCGAAAGAAGGCAGCGTCCTGGCAGTAAGTCGCATTGATAAGAGAGTCACGTTCTGGTCCTGGCGGAACAGGAGAATGTTGTTGCTGTCTTCATTATCATTGACAGGAGAGGAGGAGGAGAGTGGGGGCCAGGAAACAATGGTTACTCTTTTATTGCCCGCGCCCGTGCCTGCGAGTCAAATTGATAAGATGCTGAAAATGACTTGGAAAACAATAAACGTGGGCATGAAACGGGGAAGCCTCTGTTCACTTGCCAGTAAAATGAATGCGTGAACTGGGAGGGAAGAGTTCCTCGAAAAGGGCACAATCCTCGGTGCATAAACGGAACGATTGAGACATTTTAATGAGCGGCAGGAGGCGTTCGAGAAGCCTTTGATAGGTTCGTTAGGTTAGGGAGAAGTGTAACTTGCTCGGTGCTGAAACTTTTTTGTCGAAAACACTCCCAGGCACCCTAAGAACAGAAGAAAAACTTTACCGAAGATAAACTCCTGGGCTGAAATATGAGCGGCATGCATCACTTTCCCCGCTCTAGTCCTTTTACATTGTTACACTTCATGCTCCGGGACCACCGCTGACTCTACTTCTCCATCATGGCTTTAAGGTGACCCATTTGCTTAGTCAGCTGAAGCAGGAATGTCCCTCAGCAGGAATCCGCCAGCAGCACCTTGCTAATTTCACAGCCAAGTTAAGTAGCGGAGACTTGACAGTCATTTAATAAAATTTCATTTCCACCCATCAGTTCAGCACCACGAAGCCGTTCTGCTGCAACAAAATTTTATGAAATACTTGGAGAGCAAATTTTATGTGTGTTGGCGGCTATAAAATTTTAGCGCTAGCAAAAGTCTCCGAAGCGCTTCCAGCGGTTTACCCCGGACTCCCTCTTGGCCTGCCTTGTCTCTTGGTCCCTCGACTCGCCTTTGGCTAATAATACCAGGGCATTTACACCTTTATGGGGCGTACTTAGAAGCGTTTATTTATGCTAATGGCGGAGGTGAGCCGGCGGGGAGTGGAGGTGATGCCTGCCACTAATTCTACCCCGAAGCCCTGTAAAAGCTGCGGAGCTTGTTGCCAAACAACAAGGGATAGTGAGCTTAAGATTTGAGCAGGTAAAGTTGGAGATTGTGCGAAATGCGTATATTTCATCATGGCGTTCCGAAACTTCTGGGCCCACCCTCACATCTTGACCCAACGCCTGCCCTAGATCCTTCCCCTCGTCCGTCGGCCAACGACTTTTGTGCTTCACATTCTTGTCTCGAATGTGTTTGTAATTTCCCTGGAGTGTGTTTGACTTTGACGACTTAAGTTGTAAAACTTTAACATTATCATTTTCACTACACGAGGCCCGGAGACGCGCACAGGACACACGCAGGACACGAGCGGATCCTTGGCACATGTGAGTGCTGCTGGCCGGGAGTCTGCTCCTTCAGATGTCTGCCACGGGCCCAGACAGACATTTTGATGATGTTGACCTTCGCTACTTTTACTTTCGCCCCCAGCGCCGCCAGCAGTTCCGTTCGCCTTCTTTTAAAGTTTCCAGCGACCTTAGGATATTGTTGACATATCGCATTACAACAACTACTAGACGTACAAGGAGACTGTTATAGAGCTTGACGGAGAAAGAGAGAGAAAGAGAGAGAGAGAGAGAGTAACTCAGAGAGAGTTCAGGGAGCTTGCCACCTCATAGCTAACCTTGGCTCCAGTTACCAAATCCCAAACCGATATTTTGGCTGGCTTTGCCTCACATGTGTCAATTAGTTCAATCAGAAGTCGAGCTCCCAGCGACCGCACAAAGCAACCCCGCTGAACCACCCCGAGATGGCTTGCGGGGCATCGAATGTCACTTTAAAGGTTTTCTCCAGCCCATTTGTCTCCCCAAAAAATACAAAAAAAGGACACACAAAAATTTGGTAAATCACGTCTGTAGCAACCCTCCTTTAAGCAGCAGTCCATACATACTTTAATATCGTAAAAACGTTACGCTACTATTTAAAATATATTTTTATACCCTTGCAGGGTATTATAATTTCAGTCAGAAGTTTGCAACGCAGTGAATGAGTCATCTGGCCCGGATCGGTGAACTATATCATATAGCTGTTATACAAATAATAATAATTTGTTGAAAAAGAAATATAACTTCACTGTTTTTAACATATCGTGATAAAATCTTGGTTATGAGCATTATATACTATTTTAGAATTTCGGTTTTAATTTTATAAAAATCCGACTACTATGTCATATACGGTCAGGAAATTTTTGTAAAAAAATTATAACTTTGTCAGTTTTTACTATAACTTCTTATATTTTTCTAAGATACAAGCATTCCATATTATTTCAGAGTTTCATTTTAAATAAAAATCGGATCACTATATCATATAGCCATAGAAACGATCGGTAATTGTGAAAGAAAATTACATTTTACATGTAAAAAATGTAAAAGTGTAAAAATAAAATGAATATGAAAGTAATTCATATTGTATTAGAAAGGGATAGATTATATTTGAAACATTGAAATCTGCAAGGATATACAAACTTTGGCGTGCCGAAGTTAGCTTCCTTTCTACTTCAACAATGAAATGACAATTTCAACCAAATTTATTTACTCACCATAACTTCTTGAAGAAGAAGGTAAAAGAGTTCTGGAAATGCCCCTTAAAAAGTAATAAAATGTTTTATATATCTTAATAACCTTGGTTAATGTATAAACCTAGCTAATCCCTTCTGATCGACTCTAGAACGAGACGTTTTTTTTCTCACACATATTCGTAAAATCAATTTTCTCGGAAGTCGCCCGACCATATAAATGTTAACCTGATATTTAGCTTATCGCGAACAATTTCACCGTGCGCCGTAAATTATAATCAAATTGGGAGAGCAGCCGAGCTTATTCATGCATTTCCCAGCCACTGACGCTCTTTTTCGTTATGTAACCGGGGTAAACTACCCCTTACCCTGCCGTTTTCCCGATTTCCCTCTGAAAGCCAAAAGGTAAACACATCAGCAGAGCACCCTTTGACACGCGTTGAAGGAGTCCTTGCCTCACAAAGACATAATCAGCTCGATTTCGTAAATCTCGACAAGCTGCTTATCTGATGAAATGTGAGCGGAGTTCCAAGGATCTGCATCCGTGATTAACATCTCCAGCCCGTGTTCCGGGGCAGGCATCCGGCCGTGAGCTGCCCCGGCTGTCAGGCTGTCAGCCAAACGTGCTGTACCACTCTAAGTACAGTAAAGCCCAACGCGTGCTCCTGTCACTGCTCAGTCATTGGGGGAGGTCGATCTAGGATCACAGCCCTCATCGGCATCGGAAATTGAAGTGTTTTTATTAATTCCAAAGTCGATTTTGCACTGTCTACTTGGGCACGGAGGATTGTTACGTTTCTGGTCAAGTTGTCAGTGGTGCCCCCGCTCGCTTTGTTTCGTTCATGTGGCCATAATTGAAATTCATCGATGGCAGATTTCGTTGCCAGGCTGATTGACAGCTGCGAGCGTGCAGAGATTGACGCTTATTGAATTGACTCATCCGGCGCGGCAACTGTTGCGCCGAGTCGTGTGGAAACGACGGAAGGGATTGCCGGGATAAGAGTGGGGGCAGCTAAGTGTCAGTCGACATTGTAATCACTCAGGCTTGTCTAAAATTCCAAGTGCTCTAAATACACACAAAAAATAAGGAAAGCCCTAAGATGCCGCCCAAGATCCAGCACCGTGACGTGGCTGGATTCCTAAGCCGCGTCCGCGATTTCTTTCTGGGCCGCACACACAACACAGGGCTCCGCTTTACGGACACTCTCTCTCCGCGTACCCAGCCGGCCCCGGATATACCCCGGGGGCCGTCGCAGAGTCTCTTCGCCAACTACTACTACATGAGGGATCCTCGGGGTCAGCTGAAGCCGCTTGTCGACTTGATGCAGGAGCAAAAGCCAGACCCTTCCAAGGAGAAGGCAGCGGAGGCTGCCAAAGATGCCGCGCAGCAAAAGCCAAACCCTGCCAAGGAGGAGGCAGCGGAGGCTGCCAAAGATGCCGCGCAGGAATGCGATCAGGAAGATCATGAAGCAGCCGATGACAAAGCTAAGAAGCTTCCCACTCCCGGAAAAGTTCACTCCTGGGAGGGACCAGACTAGGGACCTCTCAGATTTATGATTTATGTGTTGGCATTCAGTTGAAATGAATTAAAATATTTGTTCTGTTATTTCAAATCTGACTCGGACATAATTACGCCCTAAGGCAAAACAATTAAGAGGCTGCGCAGTGGAGGGAATGCAGGTAGTCGTAAAAACGTAAATCTAATTAGACGTCAGGGCGAAATCATTTATGGCACCTGCATGAAAATTTAATTAAGCACACACAATTATCGGCAGCAGAAGCTACTGGGATAGCTGATATTCGACGGCCAAAGGGTTCGTCACTGGCCACAACAATAAATTTGCGGGCTTAATAGCATTTAATGCCATCCAAATTTATATTTACAATTTAAACAGGCAATTTGGCTTGCGCTGAGTGGATTATGGGCCATTGTTAATGATGATTGCAGGTCGATTGTTAATTGTCTGGCGCTGCGAAATTTATGCTGATGGCTCTGGCCCATCGATTTATTGATTGGAGTTTGACTTTGGCGCAACATTGTCCACCCTCCCCGAAAGGACTGCCATCATTCAAACGGCGGGGAAATGTAATCAAGTTTTGTGTGTTATGCAAAAAGAAATATTCCCCGCGCCGATGGGGGTGGTCCTCCCCGATTTATTGAAATTACCCTTATGAAGCGGAGACCCAGTTCGACGGGGAGGGTTGCGCTGAGGAACTGGAAAAGGGTGTCAATTGCCTGGAAACTTCAGAATGTCAAGTCAACATGTTGCCGGGCTCTTCATCCGCCAGCAGTTGGCGAAATATGAGATTCGACTCGATGCGAAACTGTCGCACATTTTTATGCGATTGTTATCCGCACTTATTTTCTCGAGTGTGTGTGGGCGTGGGGCCTGGCTTGGCTGGTTTTTATTACCTCATATGAATGGCAAAGTTCGTCACAATTTATGCATTAGGTCGTTGTAGCTACTGTGCCATTTTGGAGGCCCGATTTCTGGCCAGGATGGGCAATCAGCAATGCTAATTCCCCAGCACTCCATCTGGGCGCACTCAGAAAAATGTATTCAAAAAATCCGATGCCCACCAAGCACACACTTCCGCATCCTTTCGGCCCGCCCTCGAAGCCACATCCTCCGCAATGCCAACCATTGGGGGTAACCGAAAAATTGCTTCTCAGATGACGACAGCTGTGCGCCGAAGTAGCAGGATGTCAACGCTCCCGCCGCAAAATGCTTCCCAATCAGAGACGCGTAATTAAAATATGTACAAACAGACCGAAGGGAAAACTCTCATGTAAGAAAACACCGAGCGGAGCAAACTTTGTTTGCTTTGCGTGTTTTCCTATAAAACCGAAAGCAAAGCCAAAGCAACAAACAGCAGCAGCGACAGCGGGAATCACGGCCACGCAATAATAACAAGAAAAACATTTGCATAAAGAAACAAACAGTGAGTGGATGGAGTGGAGTGGGTCCTTCGCCCACTGCGGGCTTCAAGCGGAAGTTAATGAGAGCTGGACTGTGAGATGGGAGCGTGACACGAGCTGCACGAGTCTGAACGGAATCTTTGATTACTTTTCACCGTTTTATAATCTTTCTGACACACTTGGATTTCTCTAAATATTATGTATAATTTTTTAAACCTAAAAATAATTGCGGGTAACTTGCCCACAGTTCAACACTGTCTTAAATTATAGACTCTCCAAGTCCGGGAGCTATCGATCGTGTCACGGTTGCATCTCGGCCCTGGGGTGAGGGGCAATCTAAAAAGTGAAATGCTCTCATAGCAAAATCACTTCATTAATGCTACATTTGTAAGGGGAGCCTGACCAGGCCTCGTTCAGACCAGAACACAGCTATTCGCCATATGCAACGTGGGCCCCAAGGCAATACGGATGTTGTCTCCACGCCGGCACCAAACTTTGCGAGGAACTTGCCGCTGTGGAGCAGGCCGGGGTGGGTTGACAGTCGTGTAAAAGTTGATTATTTTTTAGCAGGCGTTGCGGGCTGGGAGAAGCGCAGAGTGAGATTGTCGCTAGTACAGTGAATAATGACTTTTGCCACCGTTCGCCGAGCGAGCTGCCTCCGGCCAAGTTAACGTGTTTTTTTATCTGTCGCCCGCTCCAAGTCGGGGGAAAGGGCCTTAGCTTTTGGTTTTCCGGCTCCTGGCTCCTGGCTCCCGGCTTCTGTGTCCAGGGCCGTGCCACCCCTCTACCGCGTATTCCTCCTCTTCTGTTGTCGCAAAGTTATGCAGGCTCATTAAGTTGTTGAACAGTTTAGAGAGAGAAAATTGTCAGCTTGCTTAATTTGCCCGAGTTCGGCTACGGGCGGAGGGCGGCAGGGCGGGGGACCGGAACTCGAGTATAAACAAAAGACTTTCTCGCTGCGGCCCGCCTTTGTCCCTGTCCCGGTGTGGGGGTAGTAGCTCACGGGAGTGTTTAATGAAATGAATTTTAAGAGAGAATTTATTATTTTGTCCTTAAATGAAATGGAAAGTGCCGGGCGCCCAATGATTGAAATAGAATGCGGATGTAATTAAGCAAGGATTTCCATGGGACCCATGTCCGATAAAAATGGAATTTCGACCGAGTTGACTTTTGACAGCTCGGAATGCAGATATCAATAAACTGAAAATTTAATTAAAATGTCCTTTGGAAAATCAATTCAGCTCAACGGAATCGCTGTTGTAGATTTCAGATTGATGAGGGTATTGAACTTTACAGATTAGAGCTAATAAAAACTATATTTTATAGAATAAAAGAATAAGAGTCGATTTAAAGCTAACAACAAAATGAAGAATAAGAACAATCCTTTTCTCATAAATGTCTTTTTATTATACCCTTGCAGGGTATTATAATTTCAGTCAAAAGTTTGCAACGCAGGAGTCATCTCCGACCCGATAAAGTATTTATATTCTTGATCAGCATCAACAGCCGAGTCGATTTCCGTATGTCCTTCTAACTGTTTGTCCGTTTTTACGCAAACTAGACCCCCAGCTTTGAAGCTATATGAATGAAACTTGCAGATAGTCGTACTCGGAACGAGCCTGATCGGTCAACTATATCAACTATGTTCTAACCGAACCGTAAATTTGTAGTAAAAAATTATACCTTCACTTTTTTTTAACATATCTTGATTAACTCTCGTTTATAAGCTTTACATATTATTTCTGTATTTCGGATTTAATTTTATAAAAATCAGACTAGTCCCTACAGTTCTGGGAGCTAGTTCGTTGGGCCTGATATCACTAGTTCCAAAGGTACCACCAGCACCCACTTTCCTAACCCTAGGCAATGTAAAACTTCGTTTCCGTTTCGGGTCAATCGCCACCACTTCGTTTACCTACATAGTAGTTACATGGGTTACCTTGAAAAGGGTGCTAAAGGTAAAAAAAAATTGATAATGTAATTAAGGCCAATCCCGGATTTGCCTAGTTTTAGTATGAACAAACCTAATTTCTTCATTAAACTGTGTTTAACCTCAACAAGACTTTAACTACATTATGTTTTTGTTTTTAAAAATCCGTTGTGCAAGGGTTACAAATTATTATTAATCACATAATTAGTAAATAAACCCCATTAAAGACATACTCACATTTTACCGACTGGGATTCGAACCCACGTTCCAGAACTCACAGACACGTCCGCTTACTATCTCGGCTACTAAGGCAAACCTTATATTTTAGTCGAAAACCCGAATATATACAATTTCAAAGACATCAATAAAAATATCGATCTCTCTCCCGACGTACCTTGATTTGGAAACGCACGAAAATTCTCAAAGTTATTCCTGTGTAAGTCTACTGCAGATGTACCTTGAACTATTTCTTATTTAATAATTTGTTTTATAAAATTTTTTACCGAAATATATACATACTTGCACTAAAAAACAGACACGCAATCGCACAGAAACTCACAGAAGCTTCCAAAATTACCAGAAGATCACAGAAATTCAAAGATATTCACAACAATTTTTGGGACCAGCTCGCACAGAAAACGAAAACGAAATCAATTTCATTTTTGTTTTCATCTGACACGTAAATGAAAATTGTGCAGTGTTACCATTTAACGCCTATAAATTAAAAAAAATGTAACATTCGATAACAACGATTCATAGATGGCGCTATTGCAAGTTGTTATGAATATATATGACATGCTATTGGTCTAGTTAGTGCCATCTAGCGGTCAGACTTTTAGTTTTATCAATTTTGTTTTATGAATACAATACGTATTCCACAGAAAGCATTTCAATCCGCTACAAAATATTTATTATTTTTATAACAAGTACCTAGTGGTTCCTTGTTTGCTTTCCACAGGGTGATAGGTAGTTCCTTGTTCGTTTACCATAGGGTCAGTAACGGTGGTACTCATACATTAACTAGTTAGGTATCTAGGTATGGCAAGGCCAATCGCCACTTCCATAGGAAAGGTCGAGAAATTTTTAGAAAAAAATTATAACTTTGTCAGTTTTCAACATAATTACTAATTTGAGATACAAGGATTCTATATTATTTTAAAATTTCGATTTTAGTTTTATAAAAATCGGACGACTATATCATATAACTGCCATACAAACGATCAGTAAATGTGGAGGAAAATTGTAAAAATGTAAAACTGTAAAAATAAAATGAATATGAAAGTAATTCATTTTAAATTAGATAGGGATAGATGTTTAATATAGTGTAACTTAAAATATGTTTGAATATAAATCCTTTGTAAATTAAAGATTTATCAGCTGTTTTCAGGCTGATGGAGAAACAATACTTTGATTATTTTAGGCTTATAGGACGACTTCACATTTGTTCCGAGCTACTTACTTTATCCATCAGTAATCCACCCCCTGGAACCAGCATAAGTAATATAATGTTTCATTGGGATAACTTTGTGCGGAACTCTATCCCCGGAACGGTTGACCACATCAACTTTTTCTCCTCCGCTCTGACACAATTTCACCTTCAATTAAACTTGAGGTAATTGACAGCGATGCCGAGGAAAGAAATCCCCGATTGGTAACCACAAGTCGGGGGAAAGCAGTACAGGTCGCCCTCCCTCTGCTGGCCGAAAGATAAATGGCGATGCCTTAAACTGATTGTGTGGATTAAATTGCCATATTGGCGAAATTGGTACAGACACCGTCTCTCTGCGAGCTCTTTCCGACAGAAGTCAGGCCAACAAGTATCGAAAACTTATTTTTGATAAGCGCAATTATAATTGGATTTGGGGGAAGTTGCTCCGGGAGCGAGCAGGTAATCGGAGTTGGAGCTGAGCCGGCGCAGGGGAAGGGGACGGAGTCAGGGCAATGATTAATCTACCTCCCGAGTATTTAAAAGCCAAACCGAAGACGACAGTGGAGGAAGCAACCCGAAAAGAAAATTGGAAAATGCGTTGTTTGGCTGCGATAAAGACGTGTTCGAGTTGCCCCGCCTCGCGGTGTTTTTCTTTTGTAAATGTTTGCTGTCAAGATAAGGACAACACAGCATGTGGTTTGGTGTGATTCCCCAGCCCCTCAAGGGTTCTCGGGGAAACATCGGGGTGAAAAGGAGTTTGTCAGGAGTTTTGGTTGCTAAGCCAGGATCCGTCTTAACAGAGACAAATGAAGTTGTTAGCGGGTGGCCCCAGAGAGATGTTTTCCTTGCCATCCGGTTTGTGGGGAACCGGGGGACCAAAGGTCGCTGCATTTCCCCGTTGTCTTTGATGTGTTCTTGCTGTGCCAGTTGACTGGTCATTCGGCCATTAATTGAGTTTAATTATTGGGGCGTTAATGAGGGGGCTGACGTTGACCCGGCCCCCAACCGAGTGCACCACGGAGTAGGGCGGAAAATGGACTGGTGAAATGAGCCAGGCCCTTAGGAGAGGCAGATTAATCGATTCCCAAGCAGGCTTTGAAATATATATCCAAGCCTTGATTAGTTAATGATCTCTATAAACTATTTGAAGGACTCAAGTCCTTCGTTGTCTTTATGGAGAAATGTCATAGAAATAGAAAACAAACAGAAAAAGTACGTTTTTAAATCTATAATAACTAAAAAAGCATATATTTAAGTAAACATTTAGACAATAAATATAAATAATATAATATTTGTTAATGCAAAATATAAAAAATATATAAATAATAAATATATTAAAACAAACTCGTATTATTGTTACTATAATAAAATCATGTTATTTTTTCTCCGTGTGATTTTCCACCTTCCACAGGCTCCCGCCCAGCCAACAATGTCAATAGCTCATTAAAACCCTTCACATAACTCAAGGCAGGGGAAGTCCCCTGGACCACGCAACCCGAAATGATAGACATTTATTTACACCCATAATTAAACGCAGACAATGGCAACGAACAGTGTTTGGGGGCCGGGCCACGCCTACCCTGTCAAATATTTCAAGCCCGTGTTGGCAACAATTTACAAAATGCAAATGGGCGATGCTTCCGCCTCCGCCTCCGGCGCTTTCCTCCGAATCTTCTAATGAGGCGGCTGCCAAGTCAAGGGAAATTTGGGATGGCGTTGCCTGCGCCTCGGGCGTTTGAAACTCTGGCCACATGTGACTCAAGTTTGCGCCGTTTTATTGTTGATTTTTCAAAATAGAAAACCAACAATAACAACTTGGGAGCAGAAGGCATTACTCTGAATAATTCCCCATTGAAGTCAATTAAAAACTGCTCAATAATATTCCAGCTCAAGCCATCCTTATAGTCGATCGGACCTTTCAAGAACAAAATGGGATCTTCTCCAGGCAGCGTCTGTTGTTTTATGCAAATTAATAATGGCAATGTTTGGTGAACTTTTAACAAAGTGTGTTTGAAATGTATTTGATTCGTAGTTTCGATTGTAGAAGAAATGAACAAAATAAGTAAAAAATTCATAATTTCATGAAATCTTAAATATCCCGCCATCTGAAGAGCCCCACTGAAGCTAGATATGCACAGCCGAACCAGCAAAGTTTTTCCGAGCCCACGCCCATCAATCCCCATCAAGACAGACACCCACGTCAAAGTTGCACACTGCGCTTTTATGCAGATAAATTGTCGGTTATTCCCACTCCGCCCCAGCGTTTCATTTGGTTGCCTCTGCTGCCGCGTCAGTTGCTTCGGGCTGGGCTCAGGACGGGATCTGCAGGATGCCAATGGAACCAGACCCGGACCCAGACCCAGGACCCTTCCCACACCATCGCAGAGCTGCCTTCGCCTGATTGTTTCATAAAACTTTTCGGCTGCAAGCCCGGCCACTATTGTTGGTGCCGTATTCGTAGCCGCTGCTGTTGTTGTGATTTGTGCAAATTAATTTGCTTATAATTTTTACGCTTAGTTAAACACAATTTTGAGTGATTTTCACACAGAGCCCAGAGCCTGGGTGCCGAAAGTTTTCCCTTCCGGGGGCGGTGCACAGTGGGCCTTGACGGAGTGGAGAGCGGGCAGAATGCGGTCCCAGTTGGGCACTACAGGGACTTGCACGGGAATCTCCTTTAAAGTCAGACCGGCACCATCCTCATTTAAACGGGGAGCACCGGAGAGAGCTTCCAGTTGCATTCCCCCGGGGCCTTCGTTAGGCGCAACTGGCGGCCATGCAAATGTAGGCGGATGTAGAAGGTGGGGCCGGGGAAATCGGATACAAAAAAGGTACATTTAAATTTTATTTCCGGGTGGCCCCCACAATGCCACAGACTTTTCCACCCATTTGAGCGTTTTTCATATTTTTATAAATTGCTATAAATTGAGATATTAATACGATACGCGACAAAAGTCACGGGATCCGGGGCCAGACCGGTGGCTGCTCGAATGGTGGCTACTGTTGTTGGCCGTTTGGTTCGCTGCTCCGCTGCGAACATGCGGCAAAAAGTGTCGGGACATTAAAAAATGTGAGCGCAAGTGTGGCGCAAACAAAATGCTCAGTTATTTGTACAAAATGCGATGCGACAACTTTTTCGGCAGGCAACATTTGGCCGCCAGAGTCGCCGCGCGATAATGATGAAGTTTCGCCCGACTGGAACCTTGATCTGGGGCTGGCTTTAAGCCGTAATTTAAACAGGGACTCGCACTCCGAACCGAGCCTGCAGTAAGTGCGTCGCCTCCTGGTCTCTGTGGCAGCTTAAATATTCCGGGCACACGTTCCCCACACATTTCGCCAGCCGCTTCAATTGGACTGATTTAATTGAATCAGTTTGGTCGTCTACTGCCAGCCCTAGCCCTGCCTCCCACCACTTGGCCAACCAATTCCGTGTCTTCGGTCTTTCAATTTACTACCCCTGTCATTGTTGTTCCTCCGTAGTTTCGGCTCTCAGTTTGACTATTCACTCCTCTCTAGTGGTTTTCTTTTTTGCACACGTTTGCGTGCCATGCACGGCATAAAAATTTTGACACAAACCCGTTGCATACGATTCGGCTGGGAGCAGCGGCGCGCACCGACGGCCTATTTGTCTGTGTCTGGTCCTGGCCATGGCCTCTATAGAAAGGGGTTCTGTCATCCCCATGAAGAGATATTGAAATCGTTCTACAGCATAAACTCTTCCAAGCAACTATGTATATTTCCTTCTCATCTGATTACTGGGACTAGGACTCCAGAATTAGAGCCTGTCGTAGTCTAGCTTGGCAATTTAGAGCGACAAGTATCCCAAAACTTCTTCACACAAATCTCCATAAGATACCATAGAAAGGTTTTCTCTTAATCGATGTCCCACACAATTTGATTACTCTATGCTCTACTTGGACCTACTAATAGAAAACACTTTCTCCCTAATCGATTTATGCCTGAAACAACTTTGCGAATAATGCTAAATAAATTACCCCGCATAGAAAAACAATCATTACACTTCCGAGCCATGGGCAATTTCGATTAGGTGGGTCTACGCGTTCTGGGACAGAAGTAAAACTAACTTTTGCTGTATTCATAAACCAAATGAGTACAGGGAAGGGGGCCTGAATTCAGCTGTATCCCACGCACGTATGAGATTTCTTATTTACGATAAGGAGACACACAAAAAATAGCAAAATAGCAAAAACAAAGGAACAAGAAAGCCGGGAAGACCCTGTGCTAGCCTCAGCTTCGAGGCAGCCACCCTTGAACTCCCCGTACCAAGTGAGGCAGAAAAAAGGCAGACGACGCAGAGACAAAGCAGCCAGTAAAAAGGCCAAATATTGAATTGTGCGTAATTTACGATAAAAAGGGGAAAATTGGAAAAGTTTTCGCCCAGATTCAGTCGTATGTGAGCCGGGAACGGGTCGGAGGCCTCGTCTTTCGCTTTTCTTTATTTATGTAGTTCGTGTTCGGGGCAGCCAGGCACGTGTTTTATACGACACAACCATGTAAAAAATTCTGATTGCCCGAATCAAGACGCACAGTGGTCCATATACTTGTAAGTGCTGATCAGTATTACCTGAATTGTCGGTATAATAATATTAATCAAAGACACATTTTAATGAGGTAACTAATCTGTAACAGTACATTTCGGTTTCGGTTGTTTCTTTGAGAAAAATCGGATTGCAAACATGAGGATTACTTCAAATTCAAGTTTCCCCTACACTGTAGGGCCTACA
>VNJR01011562.1:0-167811 GCA_008042585.1 Drosophila punjabiensis | reverse complement strand
ATCATCAGTAGCCACCAAGAGAGACAGAGAGAGAGGGATAGAGAGAGAGAGAGAGAGGGAAAGGAAATGCCAAGCAAAAATCTCACAAGTTTTGTAATTTACACCTGGCTGCCCCCGGTCCTGCCCATGTCCTGCCCCAGTCTGCCTTCTCTTATTACATAAAACAAACAAAAGGAAACAACTTTAAAATGAACTTTAAAAAGAGAAAAATTAAAACAAGCTTAAATTTCATTTGTGAAGAATAAGTAAATAAATGAAATATTAAATAAATATAAAACATATTAATTATTTATTTGTTTTATATTTATTTCATATTTTATTTATTTACTTATTCTTCACAATTTAAATTTAGGTCAAGTAAAAATATGAAATAAATATATAAAACAAATAATAAATAAATAATTGCAGGTCCTGTTAAAATATGAAATAATTATAAAACAAATAAGAAATAATTAAAAGGTCAAGTTACAAAATGAAATATATATAAAACAAATATTAAATAATAATAAAAGAATCAGTTAATAAACTAAATATGAAATAAATATAAGACATATAATAATTAAATAATTAAAAGGTCCAGTTCAAATATGAAATAAATATAAAACAAATAATAAATAATTAATTAAAAACCAAGTTAAAATATGAAAATAATAAATAACAAATAATACATAAATAATAAATAAATAATTAAAGGTCATATTAAAACATGAAATAAATATAACAAAATAATACTTAATTAAAGGTCAAATTAAAATGATAAATAAACACAAAACAAATAATAAATAAATAAAAAAAGAATCAGCAAATAAATAAAATGTGAAATAAATATAAAACAAACAATAAAAAAAATATTTAAACGTCCAGTTCAAATATGAAATAAATATAAAACAAATAATTTATAATTATAGGTCAAGTTAAGTATCTTTTCGCACAAACGTAAAGCTACTTTAAACATGTTTATCCAACATTCCTTTTTAAACACATTTAAAAATATATATATATAAATACAAATTATATTCAAATATAATTATACGCATCATATTAAGGAATTGAGATATCAAAAGGGGGATTCAGTTGAGGCAAACCAATGCCAGTCACTGGCAATCCCATTAAGCTATTCATAATTGCTCATAATTTTTGGTTGATTTCATTAGCATATGTAACATTTTAATTTGATGAGCTCCCACACACACACACACAGCTCACACACCTGTTCCTACCACGCCCCCCCTTTGGAGGCCACAAAACTCATATGCATAATCAATGGAGCCTCATTAACCTGTCGCTGGTGTCTGGTGTGTTGTGTGTTATTGTTGTTGCCTGTTAATTACGCAACCCATAAAATATATATTGCTTCTCATCGCGCTTTACATCAGAATGACGTCGATTAACACCTCATAAATGGCCAGATGTGTGTGTGTGTGTGTGTGTGCGGGTGTGTGTGCGGTCTGTGTGTAAAACCTGTTAATTGGTTTAACGTTATAAAATTGAAACCGCCGACGTTGTTGTCGGAAGTCGGAAGCCCATGCGGCGTATGCGTAATATATTTGCCACCGCTCACTGCGACGCCCCGCTTCCTGAATGCCATACCTCCTCCTCATCCTTTGGAAAAAAAAGGGTTTTCCCCGCTCCGCAACTCTATTGCCATAAAGTCCAGCCCGTGTTCCCAGCTTAAATTTCTCCAGATATTTGAAAAAATGAAGAAGAACTTGAAAACAGAATAATTTAAGCAACAACTAAACTTGAGAAGATGATTTATGGATCAAGTTAGTCTTTATTTATTTATATATATTTTTATTTTTATTACTTTAACCTTTGTAAAGATATATTTTGGTTAGGTTCTTAAATAATATTTACTCTTAAGAAAAGATTTAAGATTAATGGCTGTAAATAGTGTCAATAATAATAAATAAATATTAAAAGTAGAGATAAGATAACACTAAGAAACTATCAAAAATCGATAAAAAAGATTGTTATTGATCGGGAACAAACAAGGAACTGCGATCACTAACTGAGGTACTACCTTGCAAATCGAATCGTAAAGAACATCCTAGTGTAAGGAAGAACTTGAGAACCTTGAGAGAACCCATAAAGAAAAGAAGTTGAGAGAAGAATTAGCTGAAATTCTTACTTTTATTTTCCGTAATTTAACTTTTGATAACCTAGTTATATTTTGTTTAGGTTCTTATAAATATTTAATATTTAATTATTATTTACCTAATATTTACTCTTACCAAAAGATTAAAGGCAAAAGATTTCCCAGACAATTTGTGAGAGATTTTATTGATTGGAACTAAAGCTCTGCTCATTAATATTAATACATATGTTTGCCAATAAAATGCAATTGGAAAAACCAAAACGTAACGGAAAGGATGGAACCACACACATATGCATTTGGTGGCTTCTGTTAATTATGACGCAGACTGTACTGTACACACACAATTTTGGTATTGCCTGTCCTAAGAAGTGAATCAATATAAATGCAGGACACACTCTGTTGAAACGGATACGCCTGACGATGATAGCAATCTGTATGACTTTAATTTGATCTGATTCCAATAATAATTCATAATTGACTTAATAATGGGCTCGATATTAATGTTAATTAAGCCCCGGCCGCATGGCAATTAGTTTTTGAGCCCAGGACTGAGGACCCAGGATCCAGCAACCAGCAACCTGCAACAACCTGCAACTTGTAACTTGCAATTGCAGCTTTTCCAGTCTCGACCCGAGACAAAGCCCCAAGTTATCCATGCAAATGCATGACTTTGTTCAACATTTCCGCTACATACACCATACCCCATCCCACCCTCTGTACTCCGTGCTGCAAGTTGCATATGCCACACAAGGCCACATACCACATGCACGAGGCAAAAATTGAAACATGAATTTGTTGAGCCTGAGACTTTGCCAAAATGAACGAGGGGTGACTCAAGAAATATATTTTCATTACAGAATAAATTAGAATAAATCTTTGAGCTCCATATTTTTAGCAATTAACTTGAGACCTAAAGGAAACAATGTTTATTGACACCTTAAAAACAATTCTCGATATTGATTTGATCGATAAACTATTATTAGTTTTGAAATTTTGTTATTTAAGAAGGCTTTGGGAGAAATATTTATCATAATTGATTGTTTTTAAACAATAAGGTTGTAAATTATAAAAAAAATATAGTTTAAAAAGCCATTACATTTTATAATTTTTTCATCTTATAAGTAAAAAATTAAAGACTTGTGGAAACTATAGCTTATCGGTATATTTAAAATATACATTATACATATTAAATATAAAAAAAAATTAATTACTATTGAACAACCTTTTAAATTATCAATTGTTTTGCTTATTTAACCATGTCTCACGAGACGTATATAAAATAATAATTATAAATATTTATGTATAAACATTATATTTGATAATTTACTTATTTATTTCAACATAATATTTACCTAAAAATGTACACAGATATTCAAAGATAGAAAAACATAGCATTTATTAGTAAATCACTAAAATCGCATATTATTTCTAGCCCCTTTGATGGTCTCATTCCGCCCTCGTTCCTTCCGACTGACCATCTGACTCTGTCAACTTTGTGCCACCATCCTCCAGCTCCAGTTCCAGTTGCAACTCCCGTTCCAGATCCAGATCCCAGCTGCCCCTTAATCTCCCAGTCATCGCATCTTTATGAAGCTGAAGACAAAATTGTGTTGCATCGTTAGTCTAATTGCATTTTGGCCAGGCGACGGCGACAGTAACAACAGATTCGTGTTCTGCTGCTCAACAGTTGCCCGGACGGCAGCTACTACTACTACAACCATATAAATCCGATATATATATCTATATTATCCATACATATATGTGCAGGCGGGCAGGCATGCGTGAATGCTGCAGGAATCAAGGCAAAGGCAGTCTCGACAGCAGGACACGTAGTCCCTGTGCTGCTGCTGCTGCGAAGGCTGACGGCTGATGGCATTTTTTGGTTATTAAGACGATACGGCCATGTCCTCGTCACACACCCAAAAAAGACACCAAAAATCACACACCCGCACACACCACCCACACACACAGAGGCATCCATGTAATAACTAGTAATTTGGGTGCTACGACTTTCGACTCTTTGGACTTATCTTGGCCTCCAAATGAACCTGACCAACTCGTAACTGGCATTTAGGGATTCGATTAGAGCCTGCTAACCGACTAAAAGATACCCGTGCCCCTAAATAAAGGGTTTAATATCTTTATAATGTGTGATATATCTTTATAAATCTTTTCAGATCAAAATTATTTTAATCCTCAAAATATTAACTTAACTGAACTTTATCTAACCATCTTTTAATTCTGATAAGTAAGCAAATCGAAATCAAACTCAATTCATACTTGGAATCTGAAGTTCTGGAGCCCAGCTGCCACACTTTGGCCCATCCCTGCTTCTGCTACTGCTACTGCTTCTGTCTGCTGGAGTGTGGCCCACAAATGTGTCGCATTCAAATGAACCAAAACTGAATTGTGTCTGAGCCATCAGCCCCATCATCTGTAGGATGGCCTGGCCAGGACATTGCTGCTGCAGTCCTGCAATCCTGTTGGCACATTTCGTCGTAGATTTTTGATATTTTCATTATGTGCATCTGCCAGTTACGCTCCATTGTGTGTTGTGTTGTGTGTGTGGTGTGTGGGCTGTGGTGTGGCATTGTGTGCGGGTGAGCGGCAGTACATAAAGTGCGGTACATGTGTCCTTTCTTGGCCAGTTCCATTCTGGCAGGACTTTAGTCGCTTAATCTCTGCTGACATTTGCTGAAACAGAACTAGAAGCAAAAGCAGAGGCAGAGGCAGCGGCAGATAAAGACTCGTGCTGCTGCTTTACAAGCTCATGAATGCGAAAACAACGAGAGGATGTTCGGAGAGATCTACGACTCAAAAAGGACTCGGAATCCTTTCGGTTTATTAACTCCAGGCACTGCATTTTAAGTGTGTGTGAAATTAATCGACTTGCAATGGAGTCTCCTTTTCAAAATCTATTATGCTTTTCGAATTAAATGATTATTTATGGAAGTTATTTCATTTTAAAAATTATAAATTAATTTTATTAAGAGTGTTTTTATTTCAAAATAATTTTTATAGAGAATATGATGGTTTAAAGCTAAAAAGCAGAAGCTGAAATTAAAAACTCGGTCGTTGCCTTTACTCGTTGTTCTATTTACGTCTTTGCAGTCTTTACTCGTTGGAATGATCTCCGATTACTCGCTAGTCCCAATTATTGCTGTCTTGGATATCCTTGGTACTTTTAAATTAAATTTAGTTTTATGTTTTAAGTAAGTGGCTTATTTACAAAGCTTCCATAGGTTTATTATCGAAATTGAACGCAAACTGCTTCGCTTCATTTATTTATTAAACAATATTGATTGAGATATATTCAACAATTTACGCTAACATTCTGATTTGTTAGTTTTCGAGTAGACAACTCGGGCACTCCTGTGGAATCCTATATCGTCCCTCCTCCGCCTTCCTTCCGGCTAATTTATGCCCATAAAGGGAACATTGGCATCCAGGCGACTCGCCATCTGAATCTTGGGCACCGTACGCCAAAAGAGAAGTCCTCCGCGGTGGTGTCCACCGCGGGCTTGTAGATCGGCCAGGCAGTCGATCCAGTGGTTGTAGAGCGGCATCCGTGGCGGCTCGCAGGCGGAGAGCGGAGCTCCGGTGGCCGCCATGCAGGCGGCAGTGACATGCAGCGGATACGCCAGCTTGCTGACCAACATCTGGATGAGGACGCCGTTGTACTGCTGCTGGATGAAGCTCATAGGGATGAGGCGTTGGCACAGGTGACTCACGGCACTGGTGCCGGCCAGTATGGCCCACTCGCCCAGGAAAATGGGCACAACGCCCGCATAGAGACCCGCCAGACCCTCGGTGTCCACCAGGGTCTTCAGGCTGCTCCAGAGGCCCTCGTAGACCGTTTCCCGGCCCACGAACTGGGCGACCTGACGAACCATCACCACGTAAAAGGGTTGTGTGATGGCCACCGAAGTGGCCAGCCGGACAGTGTCGCACATTAGATTCCACAGGAACTCCCGAGCTCCGTAGCGTGCCTTCGTGTCGCGGTAGGTATAGGGAGCTAGACGGATGGCATCCAGGATCACGTCGCCCAGCATATAGTCAACCGCACCGGCGACCAAACGGGGACCAAGACCGCGATATAATCCCCTCAAGCCGTCAACACGATAGATGTGCATCACATAGCGGTGGACGCCGGGCAGATACAGCCGTGGACGCCATCCAACGAACGGAAGCTGGTAGGGAATCGCCGAAATTGGCTCGTGGCCCAACTGGATGAGTATCTTGGCCATTTCGTATGGATGGAGTACGGCGTTGAGGCCCAATCGAAGGCAGAAGCGCACCATCTGATTGGGCTCCGGAGGCAAGTCGCCAAAATCGGTCACTGATCCCGACTCACCCACCATGGGCAGGGCAGCAGCTACTCCTGAGGTCTCTGCTGCGGGTGCACAGGGCAGGACGATGGCCACCTGATCTCGATCAGCGGTGGAGCGCCGAATTCGAGAGCGAGAAACCACTTGGCTATTGCCCAGCGGACGCTCCACTCGCTGTTCCACTTGATGATGATGATGATGCGGCTGCTGCTGCGCCTGCAGCTGCTGCTGATCCGCATCCGGAGTACGCCGCACCACGACACTGTTGTCCGCATCTCCGCCACCCATCTGCATTCCTCTAGCGTTCCTCTCGGCACGATTGTATTCCATTGTATCTGAATTTCCTATAATCTTTCTCACAAAACTCGAATTTAGTCGTACGAACAGATGATCGAACCGAATTTGCCTTCAGTCGGACGAACAATGCCTAGCTGAGGGTCTACAGTCGCAGGCTTTTGACACTTGGAGGCGAGGCTTGCTGGGATTGAATTAATACATTTAAACAGGCCTGCTCAGGCCTTTGCTTAAAAACAAAATTCAGACAACAATTGCTTTTTTACATTAATTTACCTACAAAACTTGCATGCAGATTCTATTTTAGAAGGTCTCAATTGATTTTCTACTGGCTTTTCATCATTAAATTAATCAAGTTAAATAAATTTACTCATACAGATAATTTTGGAGCCTATTTTTAGAATATTAATTATCACCTTTAATCACATTTAAGAAGTATTTAAAGCTAAGTAAAATAGAAGCTCGAGATTCTAACTCTATATTTTCTGCTGGTGGTTTCGCTTTCATTCCCGTTGCCTTTATTCGTTGCCTTTATTCGTTGACCTTACTCGTTGCTTTGATCTTAGCTTCTTTTTACAATATTAATGATCACCTTTTCATTAAATAAGTATTTAAAGCTAAGTAAAATAGAAGCTCGAGATTTTAACTCTATATTTTCAGCTCGCTGTTCCGCTTTCATTCCCATTGACTTTATTCGTTGCCGATACACTCTGTTTTGATATTTGCTTTTTTTATTAATGATACCCTTTTCCTTATATAAGTATTTAAAGATAAGTAAAATGGAAGGTCGAATATCGACGAGCTTTTTAAGTCCTTGTTCCGCTTTCATTCTCGTTGTCTTTACTCGTTGCTTAGATCTTCGTTTTTTCGCTAGTTTTAATGGCTTAAATAACCAAAAATATTTTTATAAAAAACAAACACAAATATTTCTAGCCATTCGAAGTTACATATATATTATATTCACAACCATATGTCAGGTATTCCGATATCAAAACCCTTAATCTAATGACATTGAAACCCTGTACAAGTGACATAGTTGAAGTTTTGCCGCCAGTTTCAGTATTCATATTTCAGAAATTGAACCGAACTCATTAAATTTTCTTTATTGGCCCCGCTGCTGCTGCTACTACTGCTGGCAATGCTTTTCTTCCTCTGCTGCTGATTACAAATCCCGGAAAATCTGGAAAATGGCAACCCTACCACCCGCTCTTCGCCTCACCGATGGCGCTGTCTCGTACTCACTTACTTTTGTAACATGAAATTTCAATTAGGCTGACCCCGCAGCCCTTTTGCTGTTTTTCTGGTCAATTAAATGCAACCAATCCGCCATCATCCTCAGCCCCCAGACGCCAGCGAAGTCCTTTGGCCATCGGACTGCATGTTTTTTTGTTAAAAGCCGTTAAGACCTAGTACCAAAATCGAACAAAACAAGGGAGATCTCTAGGCAGAGCCACACACAGTCAGCTCTCTCGATAAACAAGAAAATTAAAGAAGCTGAAAAGGGATTTCTCTTTAAAATTAATAAAATATAAATTTTATTCTAAAATATATATTTCACTATCCACCCCACGGAACGACCTTGAACTTGGCACCTCATTATTTGGCAATGGGCGCTGGCAATTTTCCACCACTTACTTAGACGGTCCCCGGGTTCCGTTGAGTCCAGTTAAGCTTTGGCCTTTTGGAGCCAGGAAACCAATCAAACAGCCCTTAACCCGCCGCCCACCTTTAACCCGCCATCGCCCCCACGGTTCGTGCAATCGTATGCAATCCATTCCGACCAACCGACCGAAAGCAAATGCAACTTATGCGACACGCACAGTTGATTAACAATGTCGCAATTTTTGAACCGACCCAGCGTCGAAATCTCTATCGCCCATGGCTAAATTACACTGAGAGAAAAAATGTGCAGCATCATAGGTGCAATTTTAAAATTATTACATCTTACAATTTGTTAGTAGATTTATCTTGTTATGTAATCTTTGCCACTCACTCGATTGCCAAAGCTTGGTGTTGAGTAGTTTGTTTTTTTATAGCAAACACCTTCACTAAATACTAAACTATTTTTTAAAATTTTGCAATTAATTAATTAAAAGTTATAATTTTCGTTGCAAATTTATAATTTATATTTTGAATGAAGTGAGGTTTTTTACGGAAAAATCTACTCTAAACACTACATTATTTTTATAATTTTGTTATTAATTAATTTATGTTTATAATTCTAGCTGCTTATTTCAAATTTATATTTTAAATGAAATGTACTTTATCACATTTATGATAAACGATTTTATCATTATCATTTTAGACTTGTAATGTCAATAATCCATATTTGAAATAAAATATTTAAGTCTTATCAAAGTAAAACCTATTAACACGAACCCATATTTTAATTTAAACATTTAATTAAGAGCATTAGACCTTTGATGTAATATAAGCCTTTGCCTCAAGTTCGTTAGAACTAGTTGGGAATTATTACTGTCTAGCGTCGAAAATACTGTTTTTCAAGTATTTATTTGCAAAAAATAAGAGAAGTATACTTTTGACTAAAATATTAATACCCTGTATAAAAATGTCTGTTTGAATTTAATAAAGTGTTTTGAAACATTTTTCTTTTTATAAATAATTACTTGAAATCTTTACAAAAAAAAAAGAAAAAAAAATGTCCTTTTTAGTTAAAAAACAAAGAGTAATTATTTTCTTTACTGCATACTTTGCATACAGCAATTGTGTAAAAGAAAAGTTAAATAAGTCTTATTTTTTAATTTGATTAAGTGTATTTATTTATTTATTTTCTTTTTCTATCATTTCATTGTTTTCAGTGTACCCACACACACTGTCACGATTATTGCACATCACTAATTAGTGATGTGTGCGACGCATCGCGCCTAAAATTTCTGACCATCAAAAGGGGGGGAGAGAGCGGTGTGTGTGGTGGGAAAGGGCTTTATAACGGTGGACGGGGGGTGTGGAGTGTGGGGTGTGATGCGTTATAGGCCCTGGGATGAGGCTTAAGGGGCAGAGCGAGACCTGACGTTGACATTCCACTAACAGTGAAATTGTTTTCCAAATCCTAAGCTTGCATGTTAGCCACAAGCAGCAGCATCACCATCCCCAGAGGGGCTTTCAGGGGGGTTTTAGAGGGGTTTTTGAAGGGGGTTTCAGAGGGGTTTAAGGGGGGTTAGCAGGCGGCTTTTAGGGAGTTCTAGGCGGTAGGGGACAACCACGAACGGCAGTGGCGAATGAATGGCAATGAATGCGACACTGGACAGGCGGCCAGAGCGGACAGTAGGCATTTTCAGCGCCATGGCCATGGCCATGCATCACCGAATGGCCATGCTGCCCCCCCCCTCCCGAGCCACCGTCCCCGGTCCCAGAGTCACTGCCCCCCCTTCCAGAGCCACTGAACTCCCCCCTACGTCAGTGGATCCCACGTTGCGTGTGTGGTAAATAGTGAACTGTTCGCATTTTCCCCGACTCCCGGCACGCTTTCCCGGCTAAAGTTCCCTAACGGAATGGGTAACATTCGCTAATCTGTTAAGTTTATCATTTAAGAATTTATTTGGGAAAAGTAGTAGGTTTTTAGGGGTTCAAAGTGTAATGTTTTTAAAGGGAAAACCCTTTTAAAAAACATGTTTTTAATTTTTTCAAAAAATAAATACAAATGAGAAACATTCGCTTTACTGCTAAGTTTGTCATTTAAGAATTTATTTAGCATAGAGATTAGGTTATAAGAGTTTAAAGAGTGTGATATTTCAAAGAAAAAAGTCCTTAAAAACGTTTTTAATATTTTCCAATAAAAAATATATTTTTTTTGTATTTAATGATATGTTTCTTAACAATTAAGTAAACTTGTGTTTATTAATATTTATTTTTGTTATTTTTAACGTGAATTGTTGACTTTTCTGCAAGAAATTAAAGAAGAATCCTTTAAAAACTAGAAATAAAGGAGATGCTCCTGTTTAAACTAAATTTTAATGACTTGTTATTTGTATAATTATTATTTAAAATAGAGTATTCTAAAGTTGCCTTGGCTCTCCGCCAAAATCCCAACTTCTTGTTGCATTTGCACTCAAACAATTTTGTTGTTTTCTATTTTTTTTTTATTTTTTTTTTGGAAAGAGAACTGAGAACGGAGGACTGTCTAACCGAATGGAGTATGAGCAGGAGCAGGAGCAGGAACAGGAGCTGGACTACGATAGGCGGGAGTTAGTGGACATCGCTGCTGTCTGGGGATTAAAACTGCCGGATGCAGTGCGGAAATCAAAATGCTATGGCGGCCAGCCATCGGACACAACTGACGAGCGGATGGTGTCCGCTGCCAGGACTCCTCTTCCCTGCTCTCCTCTGCTCTGCTCTTCCTTCCTTCCACCCGAAAAAAGGCCAAAACCCAAACGATTCGGAATCAAAATGGAACTGGAAATGGGAATGGGAACCGGACAAGGATTTTGGCTAAAAGAGAGAGAGAGTGAGGGGGAGAGACGGTAACAGCAGTTTAAATGGCAACTAATCGCAAAAGGCAGTTGCTCCAGTCTCGCGTAGAGAGAGAAATTTAATATCAAATCCTTTATTATCCTATCTCATAATTAATTATTATTTTAAATTAGTTTTACACTCTAAGTTTGAGCTTTTCAAACTTTCTTTTAAAGTTTTTTAGCAAACTTAAATTTTTAAAAATATATTTCTAGACTCCAAGATAGATTATAACTCCCAGTGTAGGCCTGGCGCATCGGACATGTCCACGTTTAGATAGCCATGTGGAGGTGTTTGCATAATGAATGAGCCCCGGCCATCAACTGTGGCTGCTGAATTGGGGAAATGCGTGGAAAATGGGTGGGAAATGGGCGGGAAAATCGGGAACGGTGACTTGGTCTCACGCACAAGACAATGAAATCAAACGACAAACGCAAATGTGATCAATTACAGTTTGTGAATTTTAACGGCCTGAAAGCCAGAGAACTGCAATTGCGATTGTTGGCCATTTGCGGCAACGTATCCTGCAGGAGGCGAACTTAGTTTTCTTTTTTATTTCTTTTCTTTTTGCATTAATGTAATTATGTTAATAAATACACACACAGGACACGCACAGAGATCAGGAGGCTGTGACAACTAGGAGACCTAAACTGCTGCTTGATGGCCATGAGACCGGAAGTCTGTCAATTTGCGTATAATTTGTTTATGAGCTTCACACACACAGGCACAGGGACACCCACACACACACATAGAGAGAGCTGTACAGAAACGCCTCCAGAACGGAACCGGAAGCTGGAAATCTGAGCAAGGAAACATTTTGATTTCATTCAGACGTCGCTTTCTCTCTCTCTCTCTCTCTCTTCCTCTCTTGACAACTTTGGGCAAAATCAGTGATGGTCAGGAGCTTAGCAACAGCTAAAATTTAAATGTAATTGAACTTTAGTTAAGTTAAAGTATATAGTAAATGTCTTTTTAAAACTATTTTAAGATATTTTTCCTTTATGTCAAGGCTTTAACTAATTTGTTATATTCGTTATTTTGCACAGTGCTAGCAAGTTGACCTCTGCTGTGCTCTGACCTCGTGACACAATCGTTGCTTGGAATTCTTAAGCACTTGGCTGGGTCAGAAGTTCACCTAGTGTGAAGCATGAAGTGTTTAAAAACTAGAAGCATCCCTTGGCATTTAATGTAGTCTCAATTTAAATGCTCTAAAATGTGAAATACTAAAAATACATCATGATTAAAAAGCAAAACAAGTACAAAGATCATATCATATGTACCCTTTTCGGGGTCAGTCATTCAGCACTTACATTTTTTTGACAGGATCGTAGTTCGTGTGAATTTCCAGCTCTCTATTTTCTAGTATGTACAGGTTGTGATTTCGGAGACTTCTATAAGATCGCGTGCAAAATTCATTATTGTCGGGACACAAGCAGGCTACTTCGGAACTACGGAAGACATGGCCCGGTACCTTGTGAAGATCGTCGGTCTGGGCGCCCAGGCCATGGGTCGGGCATTCGTGAAGACATTGCGCCAGGAGATCGAGGCCTTTAATGAAGCGGCCCGCCTCCATCAGGCGCTCAACAATCACGAAGCCGACATTGCCGACGATACCAAGGTTAAGGGTATGACCCTGACGGAGGCTAGACTGATACTAAATGTCGAGGATTTGGCCGACACAAAGAAGATCGATACGAACTACAAGCACCTGTTTCGGGCCAACGAGAAGCCCTCCGGCGGCTCCTTCTACCTCCAGTCGAAAGTCTATCGCGCCAAGGAGCGCATTGACCAGGAGCTGGCCAAGCTACAGGCGGCCCGCCCAGATGGGATTCCACCTTCGTCCGCAGCCGCGTCCATTGGGACGGAAGCGGAAGCCCAGTTCGGGGACAAGAAGCCAGGCCCTGGGAGCCGGAAAGACTAGTCCCAGCAGGATTCCAGCATGCCCATCGAAATCCGTCCTGTCCTTTGTCAATCACCAAAATCGTCAAATAGATAATAGACATGTGAAAAGTAAGGCTATATACATTTCTAACATAATGAAATGTGCTTCACATGTGCTTTTAATTAATAAACATATCAAAATATCAGTGAAACTTTTTTTTTAGTAAATAAAATAAATATATACCCAAAACCTGCACATATAATATCACAAATATCATTCTTTAATTTAAATATAGTCCGAGAATAATTGTTGTTTTTAATAAATAAGCTTTCCTTAAACATATCGATCATTTTAAAGTTATATATCGAATGCTTTCGATGTTATGCTTGCAATTGGAATAAGTTTCCTTTAAGAAATTGTTAGTTGTTTATAATAAGCTCTACTTTTAATTTTAATTAACTTAAAGCATTCTCAAATCTAAATAAAATTTGAAATATCACACTTTCCTTCTAATAAATATGCTTCCATTAAACAAATCGATAATTTCAAATTAATATATATTGAATGGCTTTGATGTAACGCTTGCAATTGGATTAAGTCATCCATAAAAAATAGTTAAGGGTACTTTTAAGTTTAATTAAGTTTAAGCCTTCCTAAATCTAACTAAAACCATAAATATTATAGTAATAAATATGATTCTCTTTAAATATAGATACTTTTGACATAATAATCAAATCATATTTATTACTTTAATATTGAAATTCGATTTTTTACAACTGTTACAAGTCACCGATAAGAAATTGTTAGCTGTTTACTGTCAATTCTGATTTAAAGTTTGTGCTCTATTAGTTCTCTTTTTATTTTTTTTAACTTTTATAGTAGCCCAAAGAGTTACTACGACACTACAGTGCCTCTACAGAGCCAGCAGTTAAATCTACCAATATGACAACGCCGCAGCAGTACCTGACAGCAGCAGAGGAGTTGGCCGAGCAGGTCATCAGGAGCGGCAGAAGAGTGATACCCAAGGTGGGCAGGATTTGCCTCATTGCAAGCTTCCTGGAGGACGGCATTCGGATGATCTATCAGTGGGAGGAGCAACGCGAGTACGTGGAGGGGACATGGCTGTGTGGCAGGTTCCTTGCCACCCTGTTTGTCCTGATCAACATGGTCGGACAGCTGGGTGGCTGCTGCATGGTCATGGCTCGCAGCAGGGCCAACATTGCCGTGGGCATGCTCCTCTCCGTCGTCCTGCTGCAGATAGTGACATACTCCATTTTATGGAAATTGAAAATGCTCTTGCTCAAGCTCGGGCTGATTGGCGCCCTGCTCCTCGTCCTGGCCGAGGCCCAAATTAAGCAGAGGCGCAGCCAGTTCGCCGGCTTGCCCTCGATGGGTGAGAACAGGCCAAAGATCTTTATGCAGCTTACCGGTCGCATCCTATTGGCCTTGATGTTCCTGGGCCTGATCAGGTTTCAGCTAAGTGTGTGGCCAGTGATCCAGGACATTGCCGCTACCTTGCTGATGATCTTCGTCGTTCTGGGCTACAAGACCAAGCTTTCGGCCCTCATCCTCGTGGCTCTACTCATGGGGCTGAATCTGTACCACAATGCCTGGTGGAATATTCCGGCTTACCGGCCTCTCCGGGACTTCTTAAAATACAGTTTTTTTCAAACACTCACGGTTATTGGCGGACTGCTGATGATAGTATCCTTGGGCCCTGGCAGCATTTCCGTTGATGCGAAGAAGATGTGGTAGAAATTAGATGTTTGTTGTGTTAAAATTATTGTACTGAAGGGGAATGTTTATATTTTGTTGTTTGTTTATTAAAATTTTAAATAACTTTAAATTGAATAACTAAGAGTTAAAGAAAAAGTTAAATTTTCTTAACCACTTTCAGTGAAGTCAATTTCTCTCTTTCCACCATGTTGGAAATGGGAATATGAAGCTTCCATATATTCCATCTTATGAAACACTGTATTTCTGCTGTAACCTTATAGCCTCTCTATCTCTCCATCTCTCTCTCTCTCTACTCTACTCTCTTTAAGTTCTGCATCAACACTTGTTGGCCTTGGCCATGCTGCAACTGAATAAGGTGGTCTCATTGCTAGAACTGATGTCTTCTGAGAACGACTTTGATATTTGTATTCCTTCATAGCGTTTTTATCTCTGTGAGCGGGAGAGAGAACAAAAGCTGGATATGCACAGCTGATAGGACCACCTTAAATAATTACACTATGGCTCTTGGAAACTCCTCTAAGCGGCTTGTGTCTCGATTGGCTAAGAAAGAGAGTTGAACATGCATATTTCGAGACCACCTTATATAATTCCACCATGACTATTGACAATTCTTCTTTGAGCTTGTTTCTCTGAGAACCAAGAAAGAGCTGCCAATATTATTTTTCCTAAGCAAGGTAGAAATAAAAACATGGAAGCAAACAATTAAAATACTATTAAATTTTAATGGAAAATTAATACGTCACCGGTTAATCTATGGCCACACACTTTAATACTAATTTTCATCATCGGCACACACACATAGGCATAGGAAAATGTCAACGAAAATGAAAAAGAGCAACAATTTACATTCAGATGGCGTTTAATATCTGTTCGGGACATGTCATTGATCTCTATAATGAGGCACGTTTTACCAAAGCAAAAGTTGTCCACACACAAATACACACTCACACACACACACACACACACACGTGCATATTGTATTATGGCAATTTTCAATTTGCGTGTGCATTTTAAATGCAATTTTCCATTTTCCAACGCGGCAAAGCGAGGCGAGGCAAGGCGAGAGCGAGAGCGAGGCGAGAGGCTCAATAAAATGCAAGTGATTTATTTATACGCATTGTTCGGGGCGGAGCGGGGCGAAGGGCAGGCGGCGAACCAAACTCTTAATAAAAACAATTAAGCCAAATTGGCCACAATTGTAGGCAAAAATGAAATAAAAACGCAAATAAATTGAAATTGGATGAACAAATAAAGAGTGCGCGTTGATCAAGATGGCGGAAAAGTGAGTGGAAAAGTGTATGATGGTGCGAAAAAGGCGAGCACTTGAGTGGAAATGCAGCCGAGTGTCGTCATCATCATCAAGGGGACATCGCATCGCATTGCATCGCATCGCATCGCATCGCAGCCAAGGAAAGCTCACACAAGTGCGGAAAATCGAGAAAAGTGACACTTTTACACTGAGGGAACAGGGGGGTAGGATATCGCTAAAGAGAATTGTTTTAATACTGCTTTTCTTTACTACAAGTCTACCTAATTTTAAAATATATTCCGACAAAAAAAAGCTCTTTAAAAATATGAATAATTAAATAAAGGAAACTAACTTCACAAAGCCAAACTTAGTATTGGTTACAACTAAGCCAAAAATGAATTATTTTCCATTCATAAAGCTTTTCAGTGTTGAATTTGATTAAATTCAAATGGATTTGCAAATTTTAAAAAACATTTTCATTGTAAAAAATTTAATTTGTTGAAGTTCTATAAAGATAAAATGTTTTTTGATAAAATGGAAATGCTAAAATATGTTTTTAACCATAATATATTTTTCCTCAAACTTAATACCCACCCCTGCCTTTATTTTGCTCAGTGTACATACAGATATTGGCAGAAGTGCAGCAGCAAATGATGAGCAGCAAAGTCGGCGATGCGATTTGCGTTCTTTCTGCTGTTCTTTTTTTAAACATTTCTTTATTTTTCTTTTTTTTTCTAGGAACTCGATTTAACTTTTTAGTATGGAAAAACTATTCAAGTCTAATGGCACGAAAGAAAATAATGACGCGCAATACACTTCGACAGTTTAAGCGGATTCACATGATTACAACTGAGTAGAGAGTGGAGTAAGGAGAGTGGAAAGTGGAGCCTGAAGAGAGCAGGGGCAGCCAAAGTGAAGAGTGGAGAGAGGATGAGCAGGAAGAGAGGAGAAAAAGAGCGGGCAGTAAGTAATGATGTCTGTCGATGTTTGCAGAAACTTGTTAACCATTTGAGGGCGACAAATGTCGAAGGCATTAGAGCAAGTTATAAGAGAGCACAGTGGGAGGTATCCTTAGAAATAATATTAAAATGTTAAATTAAATATTAAATTACAAATATTATATAAATATTATATAAGTATATGTAAACTATAAGTATTTAAAGCCTAGAAAAAATATAGAAAGAAGTTACCTCTTTCTCAGGCTTGTACGTTTTAAAGCTATAATTTAATCCTTATAACTTTTTTACGACTTTTAATCAAGTAAATTTCCCTTTCGATCCACTGTGCCCTCTGTGTCTTTATCTCCATCAGGCACTTGATGGCGTCTAGCTGCACTCGAGAGCTTCTAACAAATTGCTTGAGATATGAGGGGCCATGGGGAGCTCTGCTCTCGTAGTTTTAACAAATTTATTGCTTTTAATTGCAAATATTTGACAGGACCTGCTGCTGCTGCTGCGGGGCAAAAATCGGTGAGGATAAAACATGGCCTAATAAAGTGGCTGGTTTATGGGCAAAGTGAAAAAGTAAGAAGAGGAGCAGCAAGAAAAATGCATGTCATGTACTACGTACAGTGAACACTAGTGCCGTCTCTAATTCAATTATTATTCAAATCATATAATTTCATTTTTTTTTTATGCTGTTTTTTTGTGGCACGCACCGAGTGCGGTGACAGGATGTTGTAATCACATTACGTATACGACCGCGGGACGCGCGCATGTGGCGTATACTTGATGCGGCGCATACGCCAAATCCAATTTCCCGCTGTGCAAATGAAAATTGCTCGCTTCATTCCATACATTGTTCCATTCCTTGCGAGGAGTATGCTTTGTCTCCGGATTATCCTTACTTCCCGCCGCCGCTTGTATTTATTTTATTCTTCTCCTTTTTTTTTGCATATTAATATTGTTAAAAGCGAGCCGTCGCTCTACAAAATTAGCCAGCCATTCATGAGCACTCCGCGCTCGCCATTCACCAGTCGCCAGTCGGCATTCATCGTTCCGGGAATCCCATCATCATCATCATCATGGAGCAGGGGCAGCAGGAGCAGGAGCTGCAGGAGGCGGAGGCCATATCAATTTACCCACCGGAAGGCACGCAGAAGCAACATCGGCGGCAACAAAAGGTATGAATCGGTTTGGTCCTTCTCAGCGGGAGTTCAAAAATCGTAAACATATCCCCCGAAGTGTTCGCAGGAAGAATACAGCAATGACGGGCCACTGAAAACCCAGCTCAAATAAATACAAAATTAGAGTTCAAAATTAATGAATTTATTTAATAATTGCATTTACTTTAATATACAAATTAATTTAATTCATTTTTTTAGGTGTTACTGGTAGCCAGTCTCTACTGTAGCCTCGTAATATGAGTGTGCGTCTCTGTCCGTTTGTATGCACTTATTAATGCGTATTCATTGTCACATCCGGCGCGAGGAAATTATATTCCCCACCAGGCGGGCGGGTCTCCCCTTCCCTCCAGTTCAATCCCAATCCCAATCTCAATCCTCTTCCCCATCCCCTTTCCCCCCTTCCATTTACCTTTTCCAGAGCCACAATCATCGACTCATTTGGCGGCACTGCCTTGCCTTGCCACGCCTTGCCTTGCCTTGCCTTGCGGAGAGAGAGCAGACGTTTTCCTTTTGTCGATTTAATTGAAATAATTGCAAAAATGCAAATTGAATGGACAACAGTTGACACAGGATATTAACCATGGACGGGCATGGCTGTGAGGAGCAACAGGAGCAGCAAAAGCAGCAGCAGGATCTGCCTTTGGCTGTGGGTGTGCGGGATGCTCCCGCAGAGCAAGGAGCCTTAATGAGCTAACGAATGAACGCTGTATAATTGAGTGGAGACCACATGTGCAGCTGGTCGGGATCAATGAACCCTTGTCGGGGATCAGGAGCAACATAAAAAGTTGAAAATGTAAAAATTTAAGAGTTTATATCAAGTTTTAAGGAAAATAATCGATCGATATACCAGCATTCGATAACGATATTCCTTTTTTTTTTTAGGTTCGCCGCTACCCGTAATGAGGCCAGGAGCAATTCTGTCTGACCCGCCACATTGTGCAGTGGTTCCCATTTCCATGAAGGATACAAAGGATATGGAGAGGAGGCGTGGCCGGATGCGGTGGCAACTCTGGCCTAAGCGGCATCCTCATCGAATGTTGTCGATGTCGATGTCGATGTTGATGACGATGACGCTGTGTCTGGGCAACTTCCGCTGCATTGAGTGTGACTCTGTGTGTGTATGTGTGTGCGTGTGGTGTATCCTTTTATCCTGCGTAGCAGTGCGTGTATGAGTGTGGCCGCAGGTTGCACCGTAATTGTGTTGATTAGCTAATTAGATGTAATTTCGCGGCCGGAAATTGGCAGTTGCTGCAGTCGAGGCGGGCAGCCATTAGGACGACGACAGTTTTGTCGAGTGCTTCGTCCTCGTCCTTGTTGCTACCACTGCACCACATGCAAATTTTTAAGTGCCACCGCAGCGTAATCTTGTCATGAATATGTTTGTTTAGCGAACGAGAAGCCTTGAAGAGTTGCTCTTTATAGGATTCGGATCCGGAGCCGGATCCCGATCTCCATGCCCTCCCCTAGTTTTCTGTTTTCCTTTTTTTTTTAACGCCGCTCGGATGATGCTGACGTAAAAGTCGCGCCATAAAAATGCATTGCCAAACGAGGCAAAGCATTGGTGGCATAGGGGATGAAGATGGGGTTGAGGATGAGGATGAGGATGTGGCAGTGGATGTGGCACTGGCAATTGCCGAGAGTAGTCGCAGTCCAGACAGAGCTGCGAAAAGCCACTGGAGCGCCGGTTGGGTAACGGATCTGAAACTTCAACTGGGCCACGACAATTCACAAAGCTAGGCGAGACACTAAACCAAAAATCATTTACAGGATTAAGCAAGAAATTATTCGAAATCATTCTAAAATAATATTAATGCTTACAAAAAATATCTAAGAGCTATGTTTATAAATTTCATTAATTTTATTATGTGTAAACAATTTTAAAAGACTTTAAAAAACTTCTCAAACCTAAATTAATAAAATTTCAAAATTGCTTTTAATAAATGTAAACAGAAAACTATCTTAAAATATATCTTACAAGTTTTTTTTGCAGCAAGTGTGCTGCAAACCAAAAAATAGGAAACATTTTATAAAAGGAATTGCATAAAGTTCTCTTTCTTATTTTTTTTCCCCCTCCCCCCCTTACTTTTCCCCTAAACAGCGCAGCGTATTAAAGGCGACAGTGGGAAAAATTGTGGGCTGGAAAATGGGTTGGGAAATGGGCGATGGGCGATGGTGGATGGGATGTATCGCTTCAGACTGTGCGACGAAAACGACATCGCAGGCAATGAGCTTAAGTTCAATACATTTACTTGAATTTCCAGCGAGCGACAAGGACGAAGACGATGTCGTTGACTAGTTGGCTCCCAAGGATGAGTCGAAAGCAAGACGAGGAAAGCGGGGGGAGCCACAAGGAAGCAGCAAAAGCTGGCAGACCGCACACAGAAAGAAAAATTAAGGAACTTAAAAAGTCTTAAAATATATGCAATAATTTGTATAAACTAGTGAAATAGATGATTTAATAAATAAATAAAAGGCAAAGAGCAGAACAACGAGTAACACTAACGCGTAAGAACGAGAAGCATAAGAACGAGTAAAGATAACGAGTCAACAAATATGAAAACAACGAGGAGGAGACGAAAGCGTAGAACTTGAACAAATGAAATCCTTGTTTTGGCATTTAAAAACATTTAATTAAATCAAAGCAAACTTAATTAATAAATTAAAAACATAATTATTTTATATTTATTTATATGTTACTATTTTTTAAATTGCTCAACATAATTTTTTTCAGTATCCAAAGCCGAAGCCGGGCAACGTTGTGCCCATTACAGACAGTTTTTGTGGCGAGAAATTTCAAAAAGCTCAAATGTGCGAGGCGATAAGCAAAGCAGCAAGAGATTGGCCCTGGTAAGGTCCTGGCTAGGTCCTGGAGCAGCAGCTGAGGAGGAGGAAAGAGAAGGGCAGGAGGCAATGGCAGCACTTACATGTAACCAGTCGATGGCGACAACGGCAGCCGCAAATGTTGCAAGGATTGCCGGCAAGAAGCACACACAGAATTGATGTCTATGTGGTGTGCGGCAAAGGACGAGCAGCAAGCGAGAAGAAAGAACCGAGGAGCGACGAAGGATGTAACTATTCGGGGGTGGTCCTTGCCCGATCGGCGGGGGTTGATTCGCCAGCGCAAGTTTTGGTTTTCAAAATTTATCGCTTTTAGATAAAACGTTTTGCGTTTTTACGATACGACCAGCGAACACTTTGGCCAACTATCCTCGTAGCCAAGCGCAGCTGGAGGGGATGTCCTTCGAGCTGTGTCCTAGAGCTGTGCAGCAGGAGCAGAGACCGAATGGCGTATAACGAGTGGCGAGTGGTGGTGCTGGTGGTGGTGGCATCTGTGGATTATGAAGTAATTTAATTAAAACGCCTCGCCCGCAAATAAATCCAGCATTATTTATGCGCCGCCCCCCATTGAAGGAACGTGACAGGAGTCGTTGCTTGAATTTAAATTTACTTGTTTAAAATTAATTTCAATGTGTGTTTTATTTATAAAAGTTTGAGTACTCAAAGAACTTAATAAATAAAATCCATAAGTCTATAGTTGCTTCCCAGATAAACTATATTTTTTCTTATATATATTTCAGGTTTTTAGATACCATATTCAAATTCTTATAAATATTATTTTCTTAGCTTTTTCAAGAAAAACCTCTTAATTTTGCCATAAAAATCTTTGGGCAATAGCAATTCCAGGATAAAAACAAAAACCGCCACGATATTGGCCCAAAGGATGAGCCAGAAGAGAGCGGCCAGCTCACGCATAGAAAGGACATTCTGCCGCACGGAGACCACCTGCTGCTCCTCGGCCTCCGGGAGCCGCGGATCCCCATCGATACCATCCAAGGTACTGTACGCAGTGGTGGCTATCCTGGCCACACTCTCGTCCGCCTCGTCCACGGCACTCACATACTGGCGCGTCCAGTGCTCCAGGAAGCCAAAGGAGTGCGCAGCCTGGATCTGCTTGTTAAGGACACCGACCAGGTGCGAGTGACGGCGCACATAGAAGGCCAGCTGCTGGGTATATATACGCTCCCGGACCAGGTGCAGGCGCCGGCTCATCGGATGCACCTTCCGGAAGTAGCCGAAGTACTCGTACGGCGTCAGAATGGCCAGCCGAGCCGAAGTGCCACTCTGCCTGGCCAGAGAGGGAAAGGACTGCAGCTCGCTGCCCTGAAGCAGGACCAGCTGGCTGGGCTTTAACTCTGGCAGGCTGGCCAATATCCTGGCCTCATTTCCCTCTGCCAGCTGAATGGTAAATCGCTGGGCCAGCACCTCGGCTATAGTCTGGGGCGGATTGCGCTGCGTGTCCTGTCGCAGCAGCTGGTACATGCCAGACTGGTAGCCGCTGCGCAGGACCAACGTGGACAGCAGCCAGGTGAGGATAACAAGCCTGCCGGCCAGTCTTCGGGGAAGGAAGCGATCCAGCAGATTGCCGCCCATGGTCAGCACCAGCAGCTGGTAGTACGGATGCGGTGGCAGCTTCTTCTCAGGACAATGCCTCCTCACCACAACCAGGAGCAGGCAGGCCAGGATCAGCACCACGGCAATGGCCCGCCACAGGAGGGGGGCAAAGGGAAAGGCCAGCTTCTCGTAGGCGGAGTAGGCGCTCTGCAGGTTCGTCACCAACATGATATGGCTCATGAAGTAGTACGTGGACTGCGAGTACGGAATCTCGCTGCCGGCGCTCGGCTTGAAGTGGAATCCGCCCAGCGAGAAGTCGGCGTGCTTTCCAAAGATCTGTTAAGGGATAGAGGTGGACACGGACACAGGACTAAGGAACCTTAAAACATACCTCATCGAAAATGCTGCCCGACTCGTCAAAGGTGGCCAGGACCTCGTCCTTTCTCATCCAATAGAGGCCAACGCTGAAGTTGAGATTATCGGCCATAAACTGCAGCAGAGCCCCTTCAATGCCCACAAAGGCGGATCCTTTTCTGGAGCCGGAGTCGGGACGCCATACCAAGTACGGCATATCCTCCCAGGTAGCGCAGGTCAAACGGCAGCCATGAAAGTTCCCCAGCTTCTCGGGGAAGTACACCGAACTGGCCCAGACCTCGGTGTCCCAGGGAAAGCGATTCACCACCCGAGCTTTGATCACCTGGCAGTCATGGTCGCCTCTAAAGGGGAAGTAGCTGACCATGATGAGCTGGGAGCTGGCCGGGGAGCGCAGCACTAAACCCACATTGAGGACACTGAGGCGCCAGAGCAGCTGCAGAGCCAGTTGCACCTCCTCGCCATCCGGCTCCGTTGGCAGGGACATGTAGACCAGCGTGTGCGAGAGATCCTGTGTGGCCCGGATGCCCTCGTATATCTTGGCCAGTGACTGCAGGTCATCCACCAGCACCAGGACAGCATGCACATAGGGCTTGTACTCCATGGGGGACTGCCGGAAGAGCCGCCTCGCCTGATTCGTGGAAGGCAGACTGACCAACAGCTGACTGAGTAGGTCATCCAGGTGGAGACCCGCCGATGCCGACGGACCACTGATGTGCGTGTATATGTAAAGGGTCTTCAGCTGACCCATCTCCGAGTTCACCAGCACTTGGCTTAAAGCCTTCGCTAATCCCGAAACCGTAACGGAAACTGAAACCGAAGCCGATCCTGGTTCAGATCCAAATATCACTCGAGGCATTGAAACAGCAAAAACACAGAAGAACACGACACGCAACCAGCACTGCATGGTTAAGGACTCGTCCAAGGAATAAATGGAATTGAGAATCCTGTGCTGGCTCCACCCCTTCCCCTTTCCCCGGGGGAAATCTTTGGAGTGGCTCTGACCAATCGCGTTAATCGTATCACATTAGCCGGGATTCCCCTGGGAGCGCGAGTTGGTTACGAACTCAACCCGTTATTAGCTTCTCGTGGCACTTGTTAGTAGAGAATCCTGGCCAGCTATGGCAGGTATTTTTATTTATTTGTTATTATTATATTCAATGATTTTTGTATTTGTTTTTTTTATATATATTTATATATTTATTTTTATTTGTTAGGTAAACGCAATCATTTAGGAAAAGTTTTCCAATAATAATATGCAATGTAATGACAAATGTTATGACTTTATTTCATGACTTTATCCCTAAACGAACTTATTTTTTTATAAGTTTGCCTCTTTTTGTTTTTTTTTTTTTAAGTGTATTAAGTGTATCATTATATCATATATTTATTTTTTATATCACATATCGTATGTTTTGTATCTGTCATATAATTTTACCTCTACTTAGTACTTGTTTCATACATAGTTGTTACCCTTATTTTATTTGAATTATTGTTGAATGGGCCTCTGTAAGTCCTAACCAAAACTACTCTTTAATTCTCTTTCTTGCCACACATTTTCTTTCTGTCTATGAATAAATCCCTCTCCACTTCGCTCTCTGTATCTCTTTACCTCACCTAATATCTAGATAGAGATATAGTCTCTCTTCTCTATCTCACTTGCCACAACTTTTTGGCCATATATCTAACTTTCATTCTATCTCTGAGATATCTATATTTTTTTCCCATCTATCTCTTTTTGTCTTTTTATCTACCTTTCTCTCTGTCTCCATCTCTTTCTCTTTCTAACCTGCTAGTATATATGTAAATTCCTCTTCCCATAAATTAAAAATTAAAATTAACATTTTATGTATATTTTTATTAACATTTTTGAACAAAAGTCTAGTCATCAACATCATCATCGTCATCGAACTCAAAGTAGTCGATGTCGTTGTCCTCTCCTCCAGTTTCTCTGCTGATGTTCTCCTTGGGCTCATTGCTCTCCTTGGCCACCGGCTCCGCCTCTGCCTCCGCCTCCTGTTCGGACTCCTTTCCGAGGGTATCCCTCTCCGTCTCATCCTCGAAGAGGCTTCGCTCGGCGGCACCCAGCTCGAAGACAGGTGCTTCCTCCTCCTCCTCCTCCTTGTGCTCCTTCTTAGGCTTGATCTTCGTCTCTTTATTGTCGCCTGAAATCTTGCCCAGAACCGGTGGCTGCACCTCCACTCGCGTCTGGTTCTGATGGTGACTCAGCATGCCCTTGTAGAGATGGGGAAACCGTCGCTGGAAATCGAGCTTGATGCGGAGGAGCCGCTCCAGCATGCCGGGTGTAAGGATCCCCGGTCCCTGTCCCGGCTGGCTGCCCATGATGTGAGTGTCCCGGCGATACCGACCATCCCTCAGATAGGCGGCGTAGCTTCCTCCGCCCGTGTAGAGGGGATAATGGGGATCAAAGGGCTTGGTGTTCCAGGGATCGTCGGGTCTCTCCACTGGCAGCAGGCCCATGAACGGATGCAGCAATCCCTCGCCGTAGGTGAAAATGGAGCCCACTTGGGGGTCAGATGGTGGTGCTGGTGCTGGTGCAGGTGGTGCGGTGGTTTCGATGTCGGATGGTGCTGATGATGGACTGATATGCAAATGAAAAATGAAGATGAGTGGTTGTCGGTGATTAGTGAACTACTTTGTCTAGGCTCTAAGCTAGGATTATGATTATGGTTAGGATTATGGTTAGGAGGGGCAAGGATTAAATTCTAATGGGGCTTCTAATGGTGGTGATAGCTGGCTGCTGCCTCCTTCGCAGCCTCTTGCGCTTGACGAGCTTGCTGCTGGACGAGATCTTAGAGAGATTATTGCTGCTCTTCAAGGAGGTATTGGCGCTAGATCTGCGCTCCTTCTGCAGCTGTAGACGCAGAAGATCGTTGAGCACATCCACCAGGCGATCCAATTTGGTGCTACTCACGCTGGCCTGGGTGGTGACCCTGGAGCTGGTGGTGTCCTTCGTTTTTGGTGCTACCTTTTTGGCCAACGGAGTCCCCTTTTTTGCCGCTGGAGTCACCTTCTTAGGCACCGGAGTCACCTTTTTGATGACCTTTCTTTTGGGACGCTGCGGCAACCTGGCCTGCCGCGTGGACCTCACCCAGCCCTCATCACTGGGGCTCTCCATCTCCTCTTGGCTAATCTGGCTGATCCGGGTGTTCCTTTTCCTGCTGGAGCTGCTCCCAGCTCCCGTGCTGCGTCTGCGCATGAACTTGCCACGCAGGGCATAGGGCGAGGGTGGTGTGGAGGCATCTCGGCGGATATTCCCATTGAGGGCCATGTTCAGCATGTAAGCCCGTTGCTTCATGCTCAGCGGAACAGCTGCTCGCTTGGCCTTGCCCTCGGAATCGGTGGCAGGGGCAGGTTCATCGGCCTGAAACTCTGGATAAGCGGAGTACTCCTGGCTGAGGGGTGCCTCGTAGGGCAAGCCCTTTGGTAGCTCCAGGTTGCCGCCTTCGGCATACTGACGCTCGTGGCTCTTGGTCAGGTAATCGGTGTCGTAGCCCCGGTTGGCCAGGATGCGCTGCCAGTTGCCTTCCTCCTCCTCGTAGGGCAGCTTATTGGCATCGATGGAGGCCGAGGCGGCGGCGGAGGCGGTGCCCAGTTGCTCGTCCACCTTGGCTATGGCATTGGCCTCCTGGGATCGGGGAGAAGGAGGAGGTGGAGTTGTAGTAGGAGTCTCTGTGGTCGTTGTGGATATGCCTGTGCACTGTGAGTCCTCCTCCTGATCTTCCTCCTCTTCCTGATCTGGCTGCTCTTCTGCCTTGACTGGCTTTTCCTTGTCGGAGTTATCCTCCGGCTGCTTGGGCTTCTCCGCTTCCTTTTCCTTAGCCAGCTCTTTGGTCTGCTCTTCCACCTTAACCTTGGGCTCTTCCTCTTTGTTTGGCTTGTTCTCTTTCTCCTTTGTGGGCTCCGCCTCCAACTCCTCCTCCTGCGTTGGTTCCTTGACCAAATTCACCTTGAGCTGCTCCTGTATCTTCTTGCACCTTCTGTTGGCATCCAGGAGCTGCATCTTGAGCGCATGCACAGCCTTATGCAGCTCGTGGATCTCCTCCCTCTGCTGGGACATGGCCTCGCTCACACGCAAAGTCTCGGCAGCCGCTGAATCCTGCTGCATCTCTGCCTCATCCAAGGGGACTGCCTCCGTGAGAGGACTCTCAGTGGTGGTTGTGGTGCTCGTGGTGGTGGTGCTGGTGGTACTGGTGGTTGTGCTTGTGGGCGTTTCCTCTGTAGTAGCACTGATCTCTGTTGTGTTTGAAAGCAAAGGAACAGCTGTGGTCAAACGCACAAAGTCCTCGTGATGGTACTGATGATGGTGATGGTAATGATGCTGCTGCTCCTGCTGGTGAGGATCGTGCTGCAGCTGCTCGTCTTCTACCGGATCCTGGGGCATATCCTCGCCATACTGATCCCCGCCAATCTCCAGCGGCACCTGGCTAGCACGCTCCAGGGCCTCCCGTATGGAGGCTGCATTGTAGCGCATCAGAGCCTCGGCTGGATCCTCATCCGGACTCAATGTGATCTCCTTCAAACCCATCTTATATTCTCGCCGCAGCTCGTTGAGGGAACCCTCATCGATGGTCTCCAGGGTTCCGTACTCGGCGGTACTGCGACGGCTGCGTCGAGACTTGCAGGTGCATCTGGAGCTGCTTAGGATGTGACCCAATGCCCTAGATCTGCCGCACTGACAGCTGCTGCCGCAGGAACACTGAGATCTGCCGCAGGAGCAGCCTTTAGGCGCCATGTTAGATCCTTGCCCATCCTTTTCCCTCCCCAAGTTGCTGTAAAAAATGGCTAACCTTTTGTGGACTCGGTGCGTCGGGGACAACGGCGCTGGTGTGGTTGTCGTCATGGAGGGATTAGCATCAACGGATCCGCTCCTGGCGACCTGGTCTGCTTGCAGGTTTATTGTCTGAAATGCGTCGCCTGTTTAATGCCATGAGAAGAAGGGCGAATGAATCGTATGAAATGGATCAGATGGCAGCTACTTCTCTACGGGCTGTGTCATGTGGTGTGTGGTGTGTGGTGCTGATGTGGTGTGGTGTCAAGTGGTGTCTCGTAGTGTCTAGCGGTTCTACAACGTAACTCACCCTGGCCAGTGTCTGGTGGCGGCGCAGCATCTCGTCCACTTCGTCATTGCCCACGGCAGCCCGGTAGCCTTGCGAGACTGGTCTCTGGTAGGAGGAGCTTCCGGCTCCATAGGCATTCGATCCATAGCCACCGCCTCCGTAGCTAGTGCCATAGCTGGGGGCCGAGTAGCTGGGACGCGGGGCGTAGCTGGGACGTGGGGCATAGCTGGGTGGTGCGTAGCTGGGTGGTGCGTAGCTGGGTGGTGCATAGCTGGGTCCATAGCTGGGACGCTGCTGGACTGGCTGAGAGTAGTACAGGTTTACGACTGTGGGATTGCCAGACTTGGACTTGGACTTGGACTTCTTGCGCTGATTGCCGCCCAAACCCAGGGGATCCACTGTGGGGGAGACGGATATGGAGTCACGATTGCGGAAGACGCCGTAGAGATTACCTTTGTGCCGGGCAGTGCCCTCGTTCTCGGGCATCTGGGGACCTGCCTCGCCCAGGACAAGATCATCGGATTCCTCGTTCTCCTGCTCCTCTGGCTGCGAGAGCTGCTGGATGGCCTTGGACTTCTCATCAGCCCACTGGCGTTCAGCTGCCGACCTCTGCTGATCTTCGCTCCTCTGCTGCATCTGCTGGATCTGCTGGATCTTTGCTGGGTCCTCGGTCCACTGGCGCTGCTGCTGGGCTGCGGGATTTTCCGGGGTCATTTGGCGCTGCTGCATTATTGTGGGATTCTGCTGGATCATCTGCTGCTGCTGCTGTATTATCTTTGCCTGCTCCTCGGCCCACTGTCTTTGCTGCATCTGCTGTATGGCTTGGGGATCTGTCTCAATCATCTGTCGCTGCTGCTGCTGCATCATGGGATTCTGCTGGATCATCTGTCGCTGCTGCTGCTGCATCTGCTGGATAGATTGGGGATCCTCTATCGTCATCTGTCGCTGCATCATCGTGGGATTCTGCTGGATCATTTGTGCCTGCTGAATCTCAGCCTGTTGTCTTTGCTGCATCTGCTGGATAGCCAGAGGATCTGGCATCATCTGCCTCTCCTGCTGCTGCTGCTGCTGTCTCTCCTGCTGAAGCTGCTGGATAATCTGTGGAATCTCCGGCATTTGTCTAGCCTGCTGTTGCATAATCATCATGGGAGTCTGCTGGATCATCTGTGGATTTTGCATCATTTGGTTCTGCTGAATAGCTTGGTGATCCGTCATCATCTGCCTCTCCTGCTGCAGCTGCTGCATCTGCCTCTCCTGCTGCTGCTGCTGGATCATCATGGGATTCTGCGGGATAATCGGTGCTCCTGGCATCATTTGACGCTGCTGCATAGCCTGAGGATCTGCCATCATCTGACGCTCTTGCTGCTGCTGCTGCCTCTGTTGCATCTCCTGCATCATTTGACGCTGCTGCTGCTGTATCTGCTCAATAGACTTCGTGGCATCCTCTGAACCTGTCCTGTAGGCGGCATAGATCTTATCCTGCTTGCTCTTGTCAGCGGTTTCCATCTGCTCGTTGGCCATGCGGTAGGCATAGGCCATGATCTGGATAATGTCCTCCTTGGACATACTCTGGCTGGGCTTCTCCACCTGACGCTTGTAGCCGCCGGAGCTGCGATGCGTATCCGTGATCCTGGCCTTGCGCTGCGCCTCCTTCTGGAGCAGCCGACGGACGTAGTCGTCGCGGAGGGCTCGCTCGATGTCCGAGCGCGTGATCTTGTGGACGGGCGTCCGGTTCAGCGGATAACTGATCTTGTAGGGCGAGTCCTTGCCCTGCGAGGCGGTTGCACTGGAGCGCATTTCCTTAGCCATCAGCTCGATCTTTTGGAGCATTTTCAACTCGGCGATTACCTGGCGCTCGAAGGCCCTCAGCTTGGCCTCCACGCGGAGATCCTCCAGTGTCTTCTGGTCCTCCGTAGTCGCCGTTGGATTGCTGGGCATGCGGAACCAGAGCAGCGGCACTCGCTCCTGCTCCTGATCCTCCTGCTGCTGCTGCTTCTTCTCGGTTTCCTTCTCCAGCGCCGTCTTGATCTTGAGCTGTGCCACCTGCGCCTCCGGGGCATAGGCAACCTCTGGCCTTACCCTTACCTCGGAGATGTCGGAGGCGGCCGGTGTGGGGAACATTTGATTCAGGAAATCGAAATTGGGAGGCGGCAAGCTCGCCCCGGGCTGTGGTGGCGGCATTTGGGACAACAGACTCATGGTCTGACCCAGCATGTTGTTGGCATCGAAGTTGGGCAGTGTCCAGGCCTGACCCAACACGGGAACAGCAGGTGCAGCTGCTGCTCCTGCTCCTGCTGCTGCTGCAGCGGGAGCCGGAGTCGGAGCAGCAGCATCGGCCGCATCAGCAGCTGGAGCGGCAGCTGGCGCGGGAACCGGAGGAGGAGCACCCAGCATGCCCTGCAGGCCCTGGAGGCCAGGCAGACCCTGGAGCGCCGTCAGGGCAGTCTGCGGATTCATCAGCGACTGGCCAACCATGTTGGGATCAAAGGTGGGCATGTTGGGCAGAGCCTGGAAGCTGGTCAAGAACGTGAAGGGATTCGGCTGACTGGCAGGATCATTCTGGCGGGTGACTCGCGTCTTGGCCGCAGCATCATCTGCCAGGACAAGCACCACCTTGGAGGCGGCAGCCTGAATGCCATCCGAGCTGGGAGCTGGGGCACCTAGGAAGGAATAGGCCGGGAAGAGGCTGCCCCAGTGGATGAGGCTGCCCAAAGCCGGGAACATCATGTAAAAGGCGTCCACCGTTGGATTACCACGGCTAAAAGCCGTAATGGGCGGGGCCTGGGAGAGAATCTACAGGAAAGAAATGCTGTTATGGAAACCACTTTAAGCCAAGTCTAGCCCGCACTCACCTTGCCTTCTTCAGGTGCCACATCCTCTCCTGTTGTAACGGAGGCTGCGGCGGCGCCTGCTGTGGCGGTGGCATCCTCGCCAGCTTTTGTGGCGGCGGCTTGGCCCAAGGCAGCCGGATCGCAGGAGGTTTGGGCAGCCACCTGGACGCCGAGTAGCGCCAGGATCAGCAGCTGGCTGTGCGGTCTCATCCTGGAATTAACTTAGGCGGAAGTCTCGGTAAGATCGATCGATGCGATCGGTGTGCGCCGGAGCTCGTTGGCCGACTGACTGCCGATTGCCACCGGACAGTGGCCCAAATAGATTTTTTGCCGCCACAGAAGTGTCGACGTCGTCTGATTCGTGACCGATGCAGTGCAGCATTTTGCACGCATCGCACAGACAGCGGGCAGGGGAAATGGAAAATGAAAAGTGAAAAATGAAAATGTAATTGGTAGTCAGAAAGGTGGCAAATGGTAAGCGTTTCCGTGTGTGTGCCCCCAAATCGAGAACGAGACCACAGCAGCCGCCGCAGAGCTGCAAGAGCTGCAAAAACCTTGCTCAACTATTCCGCTGGCCAGCGTTTCCATGGAATCAGCGCAAATGATGCACAGTAAACAGTACGCCGGAGCAGCAGGGACGGAGTCACGCGGAAGGGGTTATCGGGCGCACAACTAAATTTTAAATAATTTTTGTATTAAATTAAAATTAAATGATTTTAAAGAAGATTAGTAAACGGACAAATAAATAAATAAACAAAAAACAGAAAGGATAAGCATGTTAAGCAGGCAAAATTGACAAATGAACGAAGAAATAAACAGACAAATTATCATATAAATACACTTATATAAATATTTTTCTAGATTCAAGGAAAATAGCCATAATAAATATTCGCTCTAAAACTAAGAACATTTTTTCTAAAACTAAAAAATGGTTCTCATTAATTAAAAACAAAAAGAAACAAGGAAAGCTAACCTAAATAACTCTTTTTAACATTAATAACACATTTCTATTTTACTCGAATATAGGGCAAGATATTCTGATTTACCTTGTTTAGTTTATTTCTAAAAAAACTAACGGATTGCCTTTAATTTCCTGGTAAATTTTTCGTGAAACCATGGCGAACTCGTCCTAAAATGTATGAAAAAAAAATTTATTAAAAATTTTGCTCATGTGCACTTATAATTCCCAACTAGTTCTAACATCCACCGAATGAAGTGACGGTTGCCTATCAAGTTTTTGATATGTTTGTGTGATACTTTTGTGTGTGTATGTGTAAGTGCTATTAGAAAGGTGATAAGTCTCTGCTGTTTACAGTTACTTACCATAAAAGTCACTCCAAATTTTTGTTATTTTGGAGTCTCAAATCTTTTCCATATTTCAAGAAATATTACTCTTACTTATTACTTACTTATATCATGTTAAATCGTTATTTATTATTATCATAAACTAGCACGGCCAACCCTAACCCCTAATTGTGAATTTAATAAGAGATCGCATAAAGTACAAAAACCTATTATATCACCCGGAATCCGCACCTGATCCATCGGTGAGGGCCGTGCTGGAGGTGCTGCCCTTCAAGCAGCGGCGGCGGTGGTGGCGACGAGCCATGGCATTCTCGATCGTCTTATCGTTTGTGTGTCACCGGCACCACCTTCGGCACCACCACCCCCGTGGCACCACAAACTCAGCGAGGTGGCTGAGGTCAGCGCATTGGAAAGTGGGGAAAAAGGTAAAAACTTGTAGCGACAAGGGAAACAGAGTTTCGGTCAGCGGGTGGTTTTCGCCGAGGTTAGCAAAAAGTGCGAAAAAATCAAGAAGGTAAAAAAGAAAATATAAAAAAATATATATAGTGAGTGTGTAGTGAGTATAGCGACCTTTGACAGGTTTAGATTCTCATTCGCATTCGCATTCAGATTAATACTGGCGACGCGTTGCCGAGATTGTGAAATTACTCACATCCGAAGTTTGGTCACGATTCCAGCGACATCAGGGCGACATAATGCGTAAGTCGGATAGATATATCTTCATTTCAAAATAAAACTAAAGTAAGGCATTGAAAAACCATACAAATATCATGATTATCATTTATTTTTTTGTTCAATGGAAGTGAGTCTTTATGAGATAGAGAGCAAACAAAGATCATGTTACCTTTTTGCTTTATTCAATGGAAAGCTTTATCTTATCTTTTGGCGAATGTTCATTGAGTTAAAACAATTGAAAAATATATTTGATTAAAATATTATACAACTATTAAATGAAAAATAAATATAACTTTAAATTATAGAGTTCGATAATTGAAAAAAAAAATCAATTGAAAAATTTTGATTATTATATTTATTTTTATATTACATTAAAATTATATATGACTTTAAATTAAAGAGTTTGATTATTAAAAATTTAGCAAATAGTTTGGGTTTTATTTTTATTTACCCAAAATTAAATATTGAAATTATAATAAATCTAAGAAATAAAATAAAATTGTGGGTATTTTATATTACAAACGGACACATTAATAATCAAATGAAGAGACAAATGAACGAAGGAAAATAAGGAAAAAAAAAACAGACAAATGAACGGAAAATTAAATGATACATTAACAGACTTTGAAATGGAACAGATAAATAAACGGACAAATACTTATATAAATCTAATATTATAAATAAATATAATATAATAAATAAATATAATATATATTCGCACATACTTGTTTTTTATATTTTTTTAAGTCTTTACCTAATTAATATTTATTTCTGACTTAACAAAAAACGCTAAGCCCTAAAGGTGTTAACAAAACTAAATAAAATACCTTGAAATATTGTCATGTAATCAATTTATTTTCTTTTTATTTTGATAACCTACTTTCTTGAATTTTTATTTTTATTTTTTGTTTAAATACTTACTGAATTTAAGTAAATTAAAAACAGCTGAGTTTGCTGATTTTTTTGCATGTGTATTTAAGTATTTTATATAAGCCTGTAATACATTTACTTGCTTAAACAAGACTAAAACATTTATAATTATAGAAAGACGGTCATAAAATTGCCATTAAAAAATATTATATATATTTAAGCTTGATTTATAATGCATTTGCATTACAAATAGCATTAAATAGAGCCTTCAGCACGCAATTTGATGGGCCAGCTAAGTGCTAGCCTTTTGGAAAATGCTAACGAGCCACAGCACAGTGGTGAAAGAATTACTAAAAAAAATATATTATTAAAAATAAAGAATATTAAGAAATTTAATTACGAGATAAACAATCTAGTAAAATCAATAAAACCTTAACAAAAAGTTATATTAACCTTTAAATATTTGATTTTATGCATTAATTTTATTATTTAAAAATAAAATACATTGCCAAAGCACTGTGTCTTAAAAGCCTTAAAGCCTAACCTGATGGCGGACCCCGGACCTCGTCCAGTTGGACTCTGGCCAGCGAAGAAGCCTCACCATCATCAACATCAGCATGTTGGCCAGCGGCATGCAGAACGTGAGCCTGGTCTACGCCTTGGTCTGGGCCATCGACACATACTACGGACGCTCCACTAGCACTGCCTTGGCTGTGGTCAAGTTCCCCACCAGCCGGGCCAGTCGTGGCCATCACAACGATCTGATCGACGAGACTCTGGCCAGATCCGGTGGCTCGGGACGTATCCAGTTCCAGCTGGAGGACGACCGCATCGAGGCCTCCGCCAGCGACACCTCCAATGCCACCACCACCGACGAGAGTGAACTGCCGCCGCCGAGCGGTGTGGCAGGCAGGCCCATGGCCATTTGGTTCCTGGACAGCCTGCGCTCGTACTTCCGCCTGGAGCTGTACCTCTCTCAGGTGGGCAGTCCCTACAAGCGAACGGGCAACTTTCTGCTCGTCTACACGGGCCTGGAGGCCCAGCCGATGGAGTCCATCAAGATTATGTTCCGGCGGCTCCTGAACATGTATGTTTTGAACGTGACCGTGTTCCTGCAGCGCATTGGGAGTGTCCACGTGTACACCTACTATCCCTACGGGCCACATCGCTGCCAGTCCTCGCTGCCTGTGTTCTACACGGCCTTCCAGGAGCTGGAGTCTGGCGTGATGGGTCTGACCAAGCCTTTGTTTCCCAGCAAGCTGGCCAATATGCATGGCTGCCAGCTAGTGGCCGCCACCTTTGAGCATCGTCCTTATGTGATTTTAGAGGATGATCCCCAGCAAGTGGGTGGCAGGTTGCTGCATGGCATCGAGGGCAGGATAGTGACTACCCTGGCGGAGAGGATGAACTTCAGCCTGAAGCTTCTGGTGCCGGAGGACAAGGATCGTGGCCAGATTCGGGCAGATGGCAATTACACGGGCATACTCAAGTTGGTAAGAGGGATCAAGGGGCGTATACGTAATATTTTCCTAGTACATTACGCATACGCCTGGTTAACCTCCTCTCATCTCTCTTTCCAGATTGTTGATGGCAAGGCCAACCTCACCTTTGTGTGCTTCATGTACAGCAAGGCTCGCTCGGATCTGATGCTGCCCAGCGTGTCCTACATGAGTTTCCCCATTGTCCTGTGCATACCCAGCGGCGGCTCTATGACTCCACTGCAGCGTCTCACGCGTCCCTTTCGTTACATCATCTGGTCCTGCGTTTTGGGGAGCCTGCTCCTCGGTCTCCTGCTGATTGGCCTGCTAAGGCTCAGGCAGCCACGAGCCTTGCGTCACCTGGTCCTGGGCAGGAACAATCACCGTGCCTGCCTCAGCATGTGGAATGTCCTAATGGGCGGTTTGGCCTTGCACCATCCGCGTCGGAACTTTGCCCGATTCTTGCTGCTGGTCTGGCTAATCCAGACTTTGGTCCTGCGGGCCGCCTACACTGGGCAGCTGTACCTGCTGCTGCAGGACGTAGGGATGCGGGCACCACTCCAGGAGCTGTCCGAGGTGGTGGCGCGGGGCTATGTATTCCACATGCTGCCCGCTTTGCAGAGCGTCTTCCACGACTCGATGCCCAGCACCCGGGTGAGTGTGGTAAGCAGCCATGATCCCTCGCTGATCAGGCTAAGGGACGAGGACGATCCTGGCATAGCAGTGCCGCTGCTCCAGCCAACGGTCTACCAGTTTGACTACCGCTCCGGACCGAACCGGAACCATTTGGCCGTGCTGCCGCTGCCCCTGATGACCGCTCCGTTGACGCTGTACATGAGACCCCACTCGTATCTGAAGCGAAGGATTGACCGCCTGCTGATGGCCATGATGTCCTCGGGCATTGTGTTCCGCTTCCGGAGCATGTACCTGGACCGCATCGAGCGTATAGCCAAGCGACGGCGCACCATAGAGCCCCAGCCGCTGACCCTCTGGCGGCTCTCTGGAATCTTTGCCTGCTGCGGAGCCCTCCAGCTGTTGGCTGTCCTCGTTTTTGTCCTGGAGCTGCTCGCAGCTGCCACGGGGCATCGTCGGCTACGCAGGGCTTTAAGCTTATTAAATGGGTTTATTGCTTAAATCGAGAAATATATATATAGTATATAGTATATAGTACCACTCCCCTTTACAGCCTCTCCATTAGCCAGGTTAATCTTTGCCAGCTTGGTCGCCTTCTACTGAGCAGCTCCAGGCCAAAGATAGCCAAGGAGATGCAATGGGCTGCCATCAGACAGTTAAAGGCGGCCAGTACAAAGCCCATGGACTTGGCGCGTCCCTGAGCTGCACTCTCAGAGGAAGCAGAGGAGCCAGGATTTATCGGCCTGCTCAAGGAGTCCGAGGTGATGGGCATGCTGCCCCAGTCCAGCCGCTGGGAGTGATGCTAAAAGAGCCCGAAGCTGCGCATGTTGAACAGAATCTTATTGAACTCCCAGGCAAAGTAGGAGCCACGCGGAAAGTACACGCACAGCATGTTGTCCAGCATCTTCTCGGCCAGAATCACCAGCCGGTGGCGGTCATTCCGATGCCGGGTCAGGTGGTAAGCCAAAAAAGCACGACTGGTAAAGGCACCAGCCCGACCGGGCTCTTTTAACAAAGCATCGAACACATCCACCGGCTGTCCCGGTGAGATAAAAGTCTTGCCCTGAAAGGCAGGCAACTTGAGGGTCATCCGGTAGGTGGCATGATCTGTAATAAAGTGAAATCCCGCCCCCAGCATCTGCTCAAAGGTCTGCGGCAGCGGCTTCTCCGGTGAATTGTGTATAAAGTTGAACACGGATGCCTCGTAGCTGGCACGGATCACAAAGATCCAGAGCATCCAGCCGGCTAGAGCGGGCGACGGCATACGCCAGCGGCTCCCCAAGAGCCAGTGGAGGCTAGCCAGGAAGGCCAGGAGCAGCCAGGCATAGCGGTTGAAGGGGAAGAGCATCACCTCGTAGATGCTGTAACCACTCCGCGGACGCATGACAATCACATAGGCCATCTGGCTATAAGGACCGGTGACGGCCAGGTAAGTGGATCTCTCCGGGGTGCAGGCGGCACAGCCCAAGGTGAAGTTGGCCCTACGCTCGCGGAGCATCTGATAGGCGCCGGTAAAGGTGCCATTTATAAAGCTGGAACCCCCAATGAGACCCTCCGGTTCGTTGCGTATCAAGCGCAGGGTGAAGTTCATCTTGGCGGCCACAATCTGGAGCAGCTTTCCATCCAGTCCCTCTAGCTGCTCCGCCGGCTCACTTGTCTCCCAGTTCACCTTCATATAGGGTGGTATGTCCCACACAATCACGCTCAAAGGACAGCCGTAGAGGTTCTTCAACCTTGGCGGGTAGAGCTCCCATACTCCAGCATCCTTTAGCTCAATCTCCACCGGCTCCAGGCTCATGCAATCCGTGGGCGTGTACGGCCGGACATTGTAGGCCCGGACAGCATGGAGACTCGGCACCAGGATCAGCACATTGATGCTGTAGTGCTCCAGCATGAAGTATGTGAATATCCTGGTCATAACAGGACCCTGCTTGGACTCCGGCAAGGTTGTCAGCCACACAATCAAGTACACAGAGCCTTTGCTCACAACCGAGGCAATCTCTCTGGAAAAAAAAGATAAAACTATATATTTAGACTCTCTATAAATCCTTATGTGCAGTACATAACCTCCTCGGGAGACTGGACAAACAGCAACTGGATCCTCACCTGGCAGCTCATCTTGCTGGCCAGACGGGAGGCCAGCACAATGGGCACTGCCGACGGGCGGTGAACCAGGCTGCGGTCCAGGACCCGCTGGACCAGCTTCACCCGATCCTTGGCCATCTGCATGTAGTCGGTGCTGATGAACACGCTCAAGTTGTGGGCGGCAAAGGCATTCGTGAAGATCTCCTGCAGCGTCCCGGAGATCCGTGTGACCAGGAGCTCCTCCATGGGATGCTGATCAGGCCACAGCCTGGAATGTGTTAGTGCGCCTAAAAGGAGCAGAAGGAGCAGTCCAGTCACTGTTCGGTGGAGTTCCATGAAGAAAATGTAGCATTTCGCAGGACATTTTTCTGATTTTATAGTCACAAAACCATTGGCAATCGAAGGAAGGCAAGGGAATTGATTTGGCAAAAAGGGAATTGATTGGAAATAATTGGTTTTTAAGAGTTTCCTATCAATGTTTTAAAATCTGGGTTACAGAACAGTGTTCTTTTTCAATTTTCACTTTAAAATGAAATAATAAAGTGTCTAAAAGAAGACTATATTCAAGTTACACCATTTTATAGCATACATTTGAGCCGTAATTTAAGAGATTCTAAACTAATATCGATTTTTATGCTATGAACAAGTTAATAATTTTATTAATAAAATTGTTTATTGCATAAAAATAATAATAAAAATTAATTAATAAAATTATTCAGTTTTTTATTGCTTAAAAGTAACAATTTTATTATATATTTTATATATTTTTTATTATTGTAGGAACATTTCAAAAGTATAAAATAGTCTTGTATTTAATTACACAGTCTAAAAGTATTCAATGCGTTCAAGGGGAAATCATTAGTTAATTTTATAGCATACTTTTGAGCCGTAATATAAGAGATTTTAAATTAATAGCTATTTTTGTGGCATTTTTGCAAAGAAAAACTAAGTACTTGTTTTGTATTATTTTCTAAAAAAATAACTTTTTAAATGTATAAAATAGTCCAGTGTTTAATTACACAAAATAATCTGTTAAGACTCAACAGTTCTATGATTATTATACATTTTTTTCAATTAGCAATAAAATTTAAAAAAAAACCTTGAATCTTTCTATATAATTCAAAAACAATTAAATTTATAATTAATTTTTTTTTTAATTAATATTATTTAAATACTCTATCCAATTCCGATAAAATATTTCTTAGACTTATTTATTTCTACTGTTTGCCCAGCGGAACCTTCCTTGTATTATTTGGATTTCAGGAGGGAAAAAAGCCAAACAAATTGCTCGTGGGTAAAGGTAATGCATTAACAAATCCGTGTTCATCACTTAAACTAATTGCCGCGTACGGGGCGAGCACTACCTAGCCACCTAGCCACCTGGCCACCACCCACACTCCACCACCCACCACCCACTGGCACCGCACTCTCTCTCCGGAGTCCGTTCCGGAGGCATGTGCGTGACAGGTTTCGGTGTCAGTATTATGCATGAGGCGCATAACCATAAATTAACACCATCAACGGCACACACTCGCACCCACCTACGGGTTAAAGGGGGGGAGAAGGGGGGGAGCGTTAGGGGGAGGGAAAGGGGAGGCGGCGAGAGGCAGTGTCAGGTTCATGCAAACGCCATGTCGCCCGTAAGAGGTTTACAAATAGCCGGATAATGTCCTGGCTGCCAGAGAGACCACACCGCCGCTCAAAGTCATCCACAAAAACACGGCAATAAAATGGGGTTGTAACACAATAAATAATAAAATAAATTACAAAATAAATAACAAATTAACCACAAAATAAATAACAAAATAAGAAAAAAAAATAATAAAATAAATACATTGAAAATTTTATTGATTTTTAATTATATTTCAGTAATTTAAATTTTTATAGACTTTTTTATAATTTTTTTACTCAATAAAATAAGTAAATTTTGGCTATTCAAACTTTTATTTAACGTTTAATAATTATTGTACTTAATTAATTTAATTCCAAGTTTGAGCTAGAAATAAATTAAACATTTCGAAGGTTTAATGTAATGCAGCCAAAATTCCTACGAAAAAAAAAACATCAAAAGAAAAAAAAACAAACTAAAACACTCTCAAAAAACCCATTCGAAACCAACTCAAAATCTACAAAAAAGAAACTCTCAAAATCCACCCGAAAGCAACACAAAACCTCCCAAAAAACATTTTCAAAGTTCACCCCAACACAAACCCACAACCTTTAAAAGAAATAATCTTAAAATCCACCCAAAAAGCAACACAAAACATACAAAAAACACACTCAAAAGCTATCCAAAAGCGACTAAAATCCCACTCAGAAAAAAAAGGAAAACACTCTTTAAAACTCCCCAAAAAGTCAACCAAAAATTAATATAAGACCCAACCAAAACCAACTCAAAACCTCAAAAGTTATGCATACAATACTTTTCCTAAAGTACAGATATTTCTTTGAAAAAATATTACTAATTTAATTTATTGTAATTATTTTATTATTAATAATTTATTATTGACTTATTAGCTTGCAAAAAAATATTTTATATATCTTAAATTATATCTTAAAATGCATAATTTTAATAAAGAGATAAACTTATACGTAAACTTACAAGCACTTCAGATCCTTGAACTGCTAGGAGAAGAGCCTCCTCAGGAGCCTTGATCGCTGGGAGAGCAGCTCGCAGAGAAAGACAAGGAGGCTGAGGAGCAGGCCAACGAAGACCATGAGGAAGATGGCATAGAGCTCGTCGAGGCCCAGGATCTGGTAGCTCTGCTCGTTGCGCAGATAGGTCTCCACTAGCTCCCACCTGGACCACACGGCCAGGAGGCCCACGGATCGCATCCACATGATCTCCTCGTTCAGGTGGTCAATGAGGAAGGAGTGCTTGGCCAGGTACATGGTCAGCTGCATGTTGATGATGTCCTCCGGCACGATCTCGAAATGGGCCACTTTGCCGCCTTGTCGATGGAATCGCTCGGCGCTCAGACGATTGAACTGGACAAAAATGTCCAGAGCAGAGGCGGTCACATGCTGGCGCAGCTGATGATTCTCCTCCAGAAAGTAAAGGGGTTCCAACTCGGAGTCGGCATCCTCCATTAAGTGAAACTTCATATGCTGAACGCTGGGTATCTCCTCCAGTGCCTCGAGGACAATCGGCGTTAGCACCACCGTGTAGTTGCGATCCACCAGGGATTCAATGGTCTGTGGCCACCGGTTAAGCTGGTGGGTGCGGATCAAATGGTAAAGCAATCCCTGGTAGATGGTCCGGATGATCAGCGTGTACATCATCAGCATCAGGCAGTAGAGTCGAGCTGTGTGGCTCCTTGGTATGTCCATTAGCGGCATGCCCACGAATATAAGCTCAAGATTGAGCCAGGAACGTGCTCCGAAAGAGGCTTCACTCGGTACACTTTCTTGTTCCCGAAGCAGCCGGTCCACGGCCAGCTGGAGCAGCGCCGAAAGTGCCACCACTCCAAGGATGCCCAACCAGATCTTGAGGCGGTAAGGATAGAGCAGGATGTCCGAGGAGCTCAGCTCGTAGCTGGAGGCCAATACGCCGAATACCTCACGTGTCTGATGGTAGTTGTGCGTGGATGTGGCCACCATACTCCGGCCCACCGTCTGCCGGATGCCGCCCAGGGTCAACTCCGCCTCGCCGCGCTGCAGCTGTAAGGATTAAGAAAGATTAAGGATTAGATTTTGATATATATTCCTTGAGTTACTCACCATCTCCAGGGCGCCATCACGGACATTCCTCTGAAGCGGACGCACGGCAATGCTAAAGTTCATTTTCTCGGCCAGGGCCAGGAGCAGGCGTCCCTCATAGCCACCGGTCACCGATAGCTCATCCACATTCTCCTCCTTGAACCGCAGGAAGGGCGGAGTATGCCACAAAGCACACCTCACTGGACATCCATAGAAATTGCGCAGCTTCCGGGGAAAGAGCTCCGGCTCCTCTAGTGTGCTACCATTGTAGCGATTGATCAGCTGCGGCTCCATATCCGCACATCCCCGTTCTCCGAAGGGATAGTAGCTGTAGAAGAGTATGTCCCCATTGGACTTCTGCACCTGGACACTGCAGTGGATGAGCTGGAAGCGCCAGCAATAGTCAAAGATCAGCCGCATCTCGCCCTGGAGCAGGCGGTCGCGTGCCTGCAGGAAGATGAAGTAGTGCTCGTTGTAGTTATACTCCCGCGCATAGTACTCCATCCGGATCTCCGAGAAGGCCGCAAACGAGTCCGTGAAGATGACGTTGAAGTGCCGACGGCCAGCAACCGGTTGCCATGGCACGCCCCGCTCCACATTGACGATCTGGAGCGGGGCCAGGCCCCACTGGCGGAACAGGGTGCTCATCATCTCGTTGTAAAAGTTGCACGTATGCTCGCTCCGACAGCACAGGGTCAGGACCAGCGACGGCGTCACGCTCAGTATGTGATGGTGCACCACATGGAGCAGGGCCCGGGCCACCACCTCGTTGATGTGGTTCATCTGCTCGCCGGATAGATCGTAGTACGAGTCGAGCAGCGCACTAATGTTCATCATGTCCTGCCCGACGGCGAATGAGGAGCCCATTCTCTTTGACTTCCTGAAGGACACACAATAATATACATTCCTAAATATTCCTTGGATAGTTTTGTGTAACTTTCCTCCTTGGTCATTAGGCGTAAGTTTTTAGTGTGATTAATGATCTGCTGGAGGAAGTACCACAAATAGGTCACAAAACTCGAATCAATATTTCTCTAAAAACTATTATTAAATGAGTAATAAGAAAGAATGCCTTCAAATAGTTGGAAGATTTGAAAACACTTGATATGCCGCTTAAAAGTATGCCACAAAAATAGCCAACTTTACAATAATATAAAATATGAGCTCTTAGAAAATCCCTTTCATACTTTTAGATCCTTTTCTTACGTATTTTGAGTGTTACAGCCTCTGAGAAAACTCTGTTATTAGGCGAGTCAATTTAGACAACTGTCCGTCTGTCCGTTTGTCCGCCTGTCCGTTTGTCCGTCTGTCCGTCTGTTTATATAAACCAATCTATCTCAGATACCAGAAAAGCTAAAACTACCAAATTTGGTGACAATATTCTCTTTAATGTTACCTGCACATTAAATTATTAAGTTATTGTTAAGATTACAGTTCTTAAAAATATTTTTAAATTTTTAATTAAACAATTTTATAACGCTTAATAATTTTACATTGTGTTTTGTTAAGATTAAACTTCTTAAATAAATTCCTTAATCATTTACTAAAAAATTTAATAAAATTTACAAAATTAATGGTACGCCAATCCACGCCCAAGTCCAGTTCCACCGCCGGCTTAGTAGCTCTCCGGCAAAAACAATGCCAGCTAAGATGTACATCCCTCCCATGACCATGTAAATCCCGGATAGCTTTGCATGAATTATGAAACGCCGGCTGGTCTGCTGCACCATCTCCTGGCGGTGGGCCACGAAGGTGGCGCGACGCCAGGCGTGGATGAAGCCACCGGCATCCAGACGTCGCACTATCTCGTCCACCTTCTCGTAGAGATACGAATGCTTCGGCATATAGATGCCGATATACTCCACGTTCACCGGCTGCTTGACCACATGGAAGGCATTGGGATGACGACTGGAGTGGAGAAAGGACAGCACCACGTCCTGGTTGGCCACGGCAAAGATCTTGCTGTTTGTGTTCCGCTGCAAAGCCTCCAACACAACCCAGTCGTAGGGCGTGTCCAAGGCTTCGATGCTCTCCGGCCTGCCGGCCAGTTGCGGCATCTCGAGGAGCAGGCGCCGCGTGTTCGCCGTACAGATGCCCTGGAAACCCTCCGCCAGGAGCTGTTCCAGCGAAGTGGACGGCGTGCTGTACAGCTGCAGGCGGATGAGGTGGAACAGCAGCGACTGGTAGCAGATCCTCAGCGGTATGCTGGCCCACAGCCAATGGGCGGCGATGAGGCGATGTCGCCAGGCTCGAGGCAGTCGGCCCAAAGCAGTGCCCAGCAGTAGACCCAAAATCTGTAGGCCTCCACCACCATCTGGTTCTCTTTCTTCACCAGCGACATTTCTCCGTCTCCTCCGCCTCCTCCGTCGACGCCAGCAGGGCAGGTAGAGTCCCAGGTGAATGACCAGGGCGAGGAGCAGCATTAGCCACACGGGCAGCTCGAAGGGAAAGAGCAGCAGGTTGAGGGAGCTATAGCGATAGCGTCTCAGCTGGAGCACGGCCACCAGGTTGGCGGAATAGTACGACATGGGCGTGGTCAGCAGCTGGTTCCGACGCGCCGTCCTCCTGAAGTAGCCCATGCTCAGGTTGGCTTTGCGACTGAGAAGCTGTTCAAAAATAATATATCAGCGGAGAATCTTAAAATTGAGCAAGGTTTAGTTTTCGGTTAAAAAATAGCAAAAGATCTTATTTAACATGACAAATTTCTTTCCTATGGGAGGTATATGATATAGAAGTCCGATTTTCATAATTTTAAATCTGAAACTCTGAAATATTATAGAAAGTTCATATCCGTGAGTTGATTACAATATGTTGAAAAATGGTGAAGTTATAATTCTTTTTTTGAAAATTTTCGGATCGTTTCTATGGCAGCTATATGATATAGTAGTCCGATTTTTATAAATTAAATCTAAAAATCTGAAATAATATATAGAACCCATAACCGAGATTTGATCAAGATATGTTAAAGAACAGTGAAGTTTTTCAACAAATTTCCGGATCGTTTCCATGGCAGCTATATGATATAGTTGATCGATCCGGCTCGATCTGACTTATGTAGTAGTGAGAGTATAGACAGCTTCAAAACTGAGAGACTAGTTTCCGTAGATCAAGAATATATATAATTTATACGGTCGGAAATGCTTCCTTTACTGCGTTGCAAACTTCTGACTAAAATTATCATTAACCTGCAAGGGTATAAAAATCTTGCACATGTGCACTTATAATTCCCAACTTGTTCTAGCTTCCGCTGAATGAAGTGGCTGTTGCCGGCCAAGTCTTTGACATGTAAGTGTATGTGATATTACTAAAGAGCCAAGTAGATACTATTGTGTGTATGTGTATGTGCTTTTACAGAAGTAGTAAGTCTTTTATATTATATATATATCTCTTTTAAAAACCTCTCTCAAATAACTCTCTCAGAAACTTCTTTCTGAAACCTCTCTCACAAAAAACTCACTCGGAAATCACTCTTAAATAGCACTCTCGAAAGCCCCTCAGCAACCTCTCTTAGAAATCTCAATTTTCTAAGATCTGTGTATATCTAAGATCTCTCTCAAAAACCTCTCTTCAAAAGCTCTCTCTCTTTCTGTCTCTCTTTATAAAATCTTTAAAAATCTCTAGTGAACTCACCTTCTCTATGGGTCCATCGTTGGCTCCATCCGCCAGACGATAAGCCTCCGGTCGGAGCAGCGCCAGATTGGCCAGCTCTATGCTGAAGTTCATCCGACTGGCCAGGTGGCGCACCAGCTGAATCTCAAAGCCTGTGGCACGGACTTCCCCAGAGGTGGTCGCATTCAAAACCAGCTCCACGAACGGCGGCTGGTGCCAGGTGAGCACGGTCAGCGGACAGCCGTGCATCTGAAGCAGCTTGTCCGGGAACATGGAAGAGTTCGTTAGCCAGCGACGGCCATCGAAGCGATTCACCAGCACTGGCTGAGCCCCCTGGCACCTGCTCGCCATATAGGGATAGTAGGTGTACACCAGTACCTCCACTTGGGCGGTCTGGATCATAACGTTGCAGTGCAGCCAAAAGTTGGCCAGACAATGGTTCAGAATCAGGCGCAGTTCCTCGGGAATGAAGCGGTCTCGCGTCTGCAGGAAGATGAAGTAGTAGTCCGGATCATCAAAATCAGCATTGTCCTTTGTTATGTTAGTGTCCCTGCAGGAGGATAGGGTTTAATATAGCTCTCTTTTCCTTGTGATGCTGAACACTCACAGCAATCCGCCATAGGAGTCCACCAGGAGCAGATTCACCCGCTTCCGCCCCGGCACTGAAATGTGCACCGAATCTGGACGGTAACGCAGTAGCTGGACGGCTGTCATCCGCCAGGAGTCGACCAGGTTGTTCATCATGTACTCAAACCACTGAGCGGTGCCCAGGTGGCGCGCGGAGATGGTTACCACCAGCGTGGCGCTCAGCTGGGCGAGCACATTCTCGATGACCAGCCGGAGGGCACGGGCCACATAGACATTGGCATCCTCCGCCTGCATGTCAATCCGCGAGTGCTCCAGGTAGCTGCTGTATATGGCCGAGGTGGCAGCCGGAATCCTGCTGGAGCTGCTGCTATTCATGGTGACGTTGGAGGCTTGACTGTGAGAGGAGTACTTGTCTGAGGACTGGGCTAAAGGGTTGGTCCTTCCTGACCACAAGATCCTGACGGAGATTGGACTAATTAAAGGTAAACAGGGGTTGAGATTGATTGGAACTTGGCGAGTGAAAGTAAGGAAGTCCTTTTGAAAAATCCCTCTGCTTAAAAAGTTTAGTTTGATTATAATTTCTTGAATTGTATTTATTATTTGCATTGATTTAAATTGAAAATAGATTTAATAATATTTTTTATTGCTGCCTAAAAGTATGCAATGATATATTTGTAACATGTTGTTGCACGTTGTAGCATGTTTTGGGTCGCATTTCGGGTGAATTCAAAGTTTGAACTATCAGAACTTCATTTTAAGTTATATTTTATAATAAAAATTCATTGAATTTATACTATTTAGTTCAGTGTAACAAGAAATGCGTAGAGAATAAAGTTGAGAATTCGTGACCACATCAATCAAGGCAGCATTTCCACCACCTTATAAATGGAAGAGCAGGCCCAATGAAGCCATAACAATATACGATTATCGACATCAGTAAAGTTGGAGCCTTAACCACCACCACAATTTTATATAGGTAATATATAGGTGGGTCTATTAGATCTATTTATGGTCAGTCATAAGCGACAGATGTGAGTTGATGCGTAGACAGTGATGGGCAAGGGTACAGGTACGGGTACAGATCTCGAAGGACTTGAAGTCAGGTCCAAAAGTACCTAGGAAATAATATGTACAAGTAATATTTGTATTGAAATCATCTAAAATTAAAGTTTAACTAAGTTAATTGGTTATTGGTAACTACTTACTAGATATTTTTGTGTAATAGCTTAATAATACAAATTAAATGTGATTTTAAAAAAGATAAAGATATTTAAATTATATTATAAACTTCTACAAACCCATAATTAAAATAGAAAAATAAAAAGAAAACCTTAAAATATTCCCTAAAAACCATAAAATGCAATGCTAAAGGTACTTTTCAAACTGACAAACTACCCCTAGGTACACCTTCTTAGGTACAACCCTGTAGGTACCAGCCCAGCACTGCCCCTGCCAGTTCACCTTGTTGCGTGACGTGACCCACAATGCTTTCTGTTTGACTTCCTTCGTCCTTGTCCTAATCGCTGCGACGCTACTAATGAGATGCAAACAAGGCTCGCAGCTGGAATCAGGATTAGAGTCCTATCCGGCTGGCAGTGTTCTTCCCGATTGCCGGACAGACGGGACGGAGATGAACGTGACCAGCCTGCTGCAGTTCGAGTCGATGAAGTACATCGGCGCCCAGACGCAGGCGGCGGCCATCAACCAGCACGTGGCGCAGGCGCTGCGCGTCTTCATCGAGGACTTTTACCAGCGGATTGCGCCCGCCTTCATCGTGATCCTCTCCTGCCGGCGGCCCAGTCCGATGAACTTCTACCGCACCATCATGCAGTTGCTGTACGAGAGCGTGGACACGATGATCATACAGCTGGTGCTGGTCGAGTTCGGGCGACCGCATCGAAGGATCGAAGGACCCAGGACGCATAATCTGTTGCTGGTGGACTCGCTGGATGCGCTGTTGTAAGTTGGTCATGAGAGATACCAAATCTCCAGAAAATTTCTGAGGCTTTTAAATGGATTTACCTCCAAAATATATTGTCTGTCCTTCCAGGGACATCGAAATCCACACGTACACCGCCCAGTCGGATGGCAGCGAGTACTACTTTATATTCCTGCAGCAGCGGGATGCTCTTATACCGCAGGACATGCAGGGCGTCTTTGCGTATTGCTGGCGCCATCAGCTCGTGAACTGCAACGTGATGACCCAGAGCTCCGGCGGCCAGGTGCTGCTCCACACCTATTTCCCCTACGAACCCAATAGCTGTAATGACACGCCGCCTCGGCCGGCAAGGATCAATCGCTTTCTGGGCGAGTTCTGGCAGCACCGTGACTACTTTCCCTCCAAGCTGCACAACCTCAACGGGTGTCCTTTGAGGGTCCTGGCCCGGACAGTGGCCCCCTTCTTTGAGCTGCAGCAGGAGAAGGGGCGGCGACAGGTACTCCTGGGTCTGGAGGGTCAGCTGCTGCAGGAATTATCCCGTAGGATGAACTTCAGCATTCAATTTGAAGGCTTGCAGGAGCAGCAGAGGAATCAAAGGACCTGGACAGAGCGGCAGATGCTTCAGCGGTTTCAAAAGGAGGGACCGCACCTGGCCATTGGCTATGTGCGAAAGCACATCCAGTACTCCGGCAACCTGACGCCGGTGTTCCCGCACTATTCCAACCGGTTGGTGGGCTGCCTGCTGCTCAGTGCCCACAACCTGACCAGCCGCGAGATCTGGGTCTTCCCGTTCCAGGCCCTCACCTGGCTCTGCCTGTTGGCCAGCTTCGTGAGCATCTCGGGCATGCTGGTGCTCCAGGGACGGGGTGCAGGCGATCGCGTGGCACTCCTCCTGACGGTCTATGCCGCTGCCTTGGGCCTGCCCATCGATCCCCCGGAGCGTCCGTCGCTGTCGCTGCAGTTCCTCTTCGCCAGCTGGCTGGGCTTTGGCCTGATCGTGCGCGCCATGTACTCCGCCTTGCTGTTCCTCATCCTGCGCTACCATCTCCACCAACGACTGCCGGACACTCTGCAGGAGCTGGCCGACGGTGGCTATGCGGCGGTGATGAGTCGCTCCACGTTCGAGGATCTGCGGCAGGTGGCCAGCTTGCAGGAGCTCCTGGGAATGGGCAGATCCATAGTGGTTGCCTCCGAACGGGAGGAGGAGGTACTGCGCCAGCTGGATCGCTGCTCCACAGGCTCACATCCCCTGATATTTGGCCTGCTCTCCCAGGATGCGTTGCTGCATCTGACCCAGAGGGGCCATCGGGCGGGAGCCTATCACATGGTCCAGCAGCACATTCTGGAGCAACAGCTGGCCATCTACCTGCAGAAGCACTCGCATCTGGCGGCCCAACTCGACCACCTGGTCATGTCCATTAGGTCCGTGGGCCTGGTCCACCACTGGGCAGGCCAGGTGGCCAGCGAGCGGTACTTCCGGAGTCGATTCCTCTGCCGGGAGAAGCGCATCCAGCTACCGGATCTCGTTGCGGTGTATCTCCTAGTCGGCGGACTCTATCTCTGTTCGTTGGTCATCTTCATTTGGGAAGTCTTGGGTGCCCGACGAGGAGGCGCAAACAGAAGAGCAGGGAGATAGGAACTAATTAGAAATTCAACGAAATAAAATTATTTGAAGAAATCTTCTGTGATTTTCTTCTGAAGAATTTGAAGAGATTGCATTTTTTGCGTGTGTTTTATTCTTGAAATCCTTAAAGTGTGATTTTTGTGTATATTTCTTTATTAAAGTTCGCCATGAATGGCAGCTTGAGAGAAATGTGAGAAAGCATTATGAAAATTGAAAGCTTTTCTGACCAACATGCATGTTTTGTTATTTTATTGCTCATAGTTCGGCATTTGGGTAGATTTCGCCCAAAAAACCTTTAAAACTTGCAAGTATTTTTCTTTGCAAGCAAAAACAAATCTAATCTCTCCCAAAACCAAATGGTTAATCTCATTATCTCAAAAGAAGACCAATATATTCTTAAAATTCCTCACTGTTTCATAATTTTATTATGCGAATCACATGATTTCAATAAATGCTGAAAAGAGACACGACAGAAATCTAAAGATTTAAAAACAATTCAAAAAAAATATGGCTCTCCATAACAATAAATGCATTTCTGGTTGAGAGAGAGAGAGTTTCGCTCCGGATTTAGAGCTTCTCCAGCAGAATGGAGGAGGCGCCACCGCCGCCATTGCAAATGGAGGCGCATCCCAGCTCGCCCTTCTTGAGACTATGCGACAGATGGGCCACCAAGCGCGCTCCAGACATGCCAATCGGATGGCCAATGGACACAGCACCGCCGTGCACATTCACCTTGGCGGGATCCACATCCAGGGTCTTGATATTGGCCAGCACCACCACGGAGAAGGCCTCATTGATTTCCCACATGGCCACATCCTCCTTGCGGACACCGGCACGCTTCAAAAGCTTCGGCACAGCCAAGGCCGGGGCAATGGGGAAGTCAATGGGATCGGTTTCCGCATCCTGGAAAAAATATAAATATAAAAAATAAACAACATAAACCTTTTGAATATCATTTGATTTTCTCAAAGACTCTACCTGGAAGGCCACAATCCGGGCCAGGGGCTTGAGTCCCGCTTTCTGGGCTGCCTCGGCGGTCATCAGGACGACGGCTGCTCCTCCGTCGTTCAGCGTGGAGGCATTGCCGGCGGTCACAGTGCCATTTTCGCGTTGGAAAACAGTGGCCAGCTGGCCAAACTTGTCAAAGTTCACCCTCTTGTACTCCTCGTCCTCGGAGATGGTGGTCTCTGGCTTGCGCTTCAACTGGATCTTGACGGGCACAATCTCGTCCTGGAAGACCTTGTTGCCCCACGCCGCTGCCGAACGCTTGTACGACTCCACGGCGAAGTCATCCTGCTGCTGCCGCGTGATCTGGAGCTTCTTGGCCGTGTTCTCGGCACAGTTGCCCATGTGGAACTTGTTGTAGACATCGAATAGGCCATCAAAGACGATGCCGTCGGTGAGATTGACACCGCCGTAGGGCGTGGCGCCGCGCTTCATGTAGTAGGGCACATTCGACATGGACTCCATGCCGCCGGCGACCACGGTGTCGGCATAGCCAAGCATCAGCGACTGGGCGCCCAGCATCACGGCCTTCATGCCCGACGAGCACACCTTGTTCACGGTGGTGCAGCACACACTGGTCGGCAGGCCGGCAAAGATGGCCGCCTGGCGAGCCGGAGCCTGTCCCAGGCCGGCGGACACCACATTGCCCATGATCACCTCCTGGACATCGGATTTTCCAATGCCCGCCCGCTCAATCGCCGCCTCGATGGCCTTGGCGCCCAGCTGCGTCGCCGACAGCGGCGCCAGCTGGCTCTGGAAGCTGCCGATGGGTGTCCGGGCGGCGGACACCACCACAACCTCGGCGATCTTGGAGCTGTACGATCGCAGCGATCCCTGGGCGCACAGCTGGCGCGTGGCCTGGAGCAGACGGGCGGACATCTTTGGATTTGTAGTTAGCTTAAACAACGCGGGTGTAACCACACTTGGGCGGTGATAAAACAAGAATTTAATTAAGAAATCAGACCAGATCGGTGCTTGCGTAACAAACCGGTTATCGAAATCGCCAGACTATCGTTAATCGTCAGCTGGCGCGAGGCAACAGTTGTGACACCTGTTGAATAACAGCATCTGTCTAAGGAAAAAAGCTAAAAAAAAAAAGCTAGGCTACATTACAAACTAAAAATATTTTAAAAAGCTCAAAAAGTATTTAAAAAAATTATATAAAATAGTAAAAAATATATTTAAAAATAAAAATTAAAGTATCTTAATATTTATTTAATAAAAAACCTTGTAAACCTTCATTATAACTAAGCTAATTCTAATCAAAGACTAGCTTTTTTTCGCACACTTTGCAGCACTGAAATGCAATAATTAAACTTAACGGAAGAAGTTTATCTTGATATTTCGCAATTATTTCATTATTTTTAAATGCTACATCTAAAAAAACAAAATAAAGACCACAAATATATGTTTCTATTATTTTTATTTTTAATACAAAACCTGTTTTCAAATGTTTTACTTAATATCGAAGGCAAATTGCACAAAGTTTGGCAGAGAAAAGTATAAATCTTAAAACTAATAATACTCGCAAAATACGCACAAAAAAAATTAATATATAAAATGTATGAAAAAAAAAAGTAGGAATATATATGTAACATTTCGGAACTTATTCCACATCACAACGCGGGTAGTTTCCATGGTTTCCATGGCTCCTGGACTCCACAATCTCGCCTCCTTTAGATCATCATCTGGTCGCGCGTTGATAGCTTCTGGTGACCGCTGGCCAGGACCAAAGATCGCCGCATGCGATTCCGTTGGAGCGTGGAATTTCGCTCCCTTACCGACTGTCGCAGGTGCTGGCGACGTGCTCCTCCGGCGCCCGATAAGCCCGTCGCTCCGGTCGCCTCCCTTTCCGCCGCATTCATGGCCGCCAGCAGCTCGAAAGCTTGCTTCTTCTGCTCCTTGGTCCAGAGATTGGCCACCGCTGGAGTGGCCACCGGTTGTTGTTCCTGTGTAATTGGTGGCTTCACTGCCAACGGAGGGCGCTGGACTCGAGCTGGCACAGCAGTCGGCGCCTGATTAACCGCTGGCAGGGATTTGGAGGTGGCCTTAGAACCGCGACTCAGCCCAAAAAGGGACAAAATCGACTTTCGTCTGGTAGCTGAGGCTTGGCTATCGCCGGAATCGTTGCTGGACACGCTCATCTGCATGGGCACGCCACCAGTTGTAGCAGCAGCAGCAGCAGCAGGAGGAGGGGGATTACCCATGGCGGGATTGGCCGACGGAGGTGGCACATTCTCAATTCCGTAGGTAACAAATTTCTGGGGCGACTGGAAGGTGACCTTCCGCAGGGTATTCATCGACTTGGGAGGCGGCATGGCAGCCAAATTGAGCTTGGCCACCGTGGGCGATGTCTCGTTCAGCTCGATGGTGCAGTAAGTGTCGTCATGGTGGCTCTTGACCGGCTTGCGGGGCGGAATCGGTGGAGCCACCGGATGCTGGCTGCAGCGACACAAAGGCTTTTCCTGCTGCTGCATCAGCTTCTCCTGCAGCTGACGCTCCAAGGACTGGACGCGCTTCTCCGCCAGATTCAACTCCTGCTCCCGCGTCTGCAGCTCCACTAGCTTCTGCTGGAGCAGGGACTCCTGGGCGCGAATGGCATGGAGACGAGTCTTGAGAACCTCATCGAAAATGTTTTGGGTGAGTGCACGAGGACTGCTTTGGCCTTCCCTCACCTGCTGCTGCTGCTGCTTCCCGTCCAGTTCCAGCGCCGGCCTCTTTAGCTCTTCGCGCACGTTGTCCATCTCCTTCCGCCGTCGGCGCTCATCCTGCAGCTCCACCTGCAGCTCCTCCTCGCGCTCCTCCCGCCTTATGCTCTCGTATAGGGCGGGATCGGATAGCTGCAGCTTCTTGGAGGGAAACATCTTTCGCTTGGCGGAGTAGAAGAGTTCGTTCCTCAGGTCCGGGGTGAACACGCCCGTGACACTCAGCCTCCTTTGGCCGTAGCCCTCGTTGAAGCTGTACTGCTCCGTGAACAGAGTGCTGGACAGTTCGGGCGGCACCTCTGGCACCTCCTCGTCCTCCTCAAAGAGTCTGCCGCCGGCGGGCAGCCTGTAAAAATCCTCGCCAGCCTCAACGAGATTCGGAAACTCGCCGTCCAGCTCGCTGATATTGCGGACCACCAATGGATGACGGATGATCACCTCGATGCCGGGACGCTGTTCGTGGTCGACGGCTAGCATAAAAGCGATAATCTCCTGCAGATCGGAACTGTAGACGGCGGGAATCCGACTGAACTCGCCCTGGGCGATCTTCTCTGAAAGCTGATCGAAGGCGCGTCCCCGAAAGGGTGGACGCAGGGCACACATCTCGTACACAAGACAGCCCACGGCCCAGACGTCGCTCTTGCGGTCGTACTTCCTGCCGCGTACCAGCTCCGGACTCATGTAGTGCGGCGTGCCCACGAACGAGGCGGCGAAGCTCTGGTCTCGCCGCAGCATCCGGGCCAGACCGAAGTCGCCCAGTTTGGCGTTGCCGGCGGCGTCCAGGAAGATATTCGCCGGCTTAATGTCCCTGTGCAGGATTGTTCCATTGGGAATCTTGTTGTGGCACACCTGCAGGGCACGGCACAGTTGAAACAGCACCCGCCAGATGTAGCGCTCCTCGAACCGGCGGCGCTGGGATCGCGCCCGCTGAACAATCTGGGCGAGATCGCCGCCGGCACAGCACTCCATCACGATGTACACGGACTTGGCCTCCCGGTTGACCAAGTGATGGTAGTACTGCACTATGTTCGGGTGCTGCAGCTGCCGGAGCACACTGATCTCCGAGACCAGAGCCTCGCACTTATCCTCGTCCAGCTCGTCGTAGTTCATGCCCTTCCAGGCGAACAGCTCGCCGGTGCTCTTGTCGCGCACCTTGTAGCAAGTGCCGAAGGAGCCGTTGCCCATCACGGCCAGCACCTCGTAATCCTGAAGAGTCTTCTGGCTGAAGTCCATTCCAGACGCTCCTTTGGACTCCTCCCGCCTCTCTCGTTCCGCGCTCATTTTTCTGTGATTTAACTCTGTATTCCTGTTATATTCTTCCCAATCTTGACGCTCCGCTCGCTTCAGAATCCAAAATAGAACTGGTTTTCGTTTGCAGGAAGTGTCTTCATTTCGGGCGCAAGCCAGCGGCGTACCTGCAAAAATCCGGCGAGACAACAACAAATCTGGAATTAACACAGCGACAAGTGGAAGGGGAGGAAAGGACTAGTGCTGCCCAATGGTCGCCTGCCCGCTAGATCTGGCTAGAAGTCCTGGAAAATAGCTATATGTGACATAATAATAATGGGATAAGAGCAAGCGCATAAATAATTATTTCGTTTATTCGGGTATTTATTTAAATTAAACGTAATATTGCTTAAGAAGATCTGAAAGCAATTAAGGTCTTGGCATAAGTAAGATATTAGTTTTATTTATTTATTTATTTATTTATAAGGAATATTTTAGTTTTAGACTATTATTATTAGCAAGCCCACCGAATTTCGTATTACTTCTGATAGTAAATAAATACCCAAATAATTATGTAATCATTTCTTAAAACTGAAAGAACCAAATATATTTTATTTTAGCACATCCATTAGAGAGCCAGGAACTTTAACCTTCATTCTATAATTTAAATGTATTCCTAGAACTTTTCACACCTTGTTGTTAATACATTTAGCTTTTTTCCTGTTATAAGCCGGTGCCAGCACTATTCCGTTATTGCTGGCTGTCTGAATCTCTCGTTTCTATTCATTCCTGGAAGGACGATCATGCTGTCGCTCTCTCTCTCGCGTAGAGTCAAACACTTGGCCAATCTTGTGCTCTCACTCCCACCCCCGCTGTGAGCGCGCTTGTGCACTTGTGAGAGAGGCGAAAATCCCGAAAATCCACTCACCCCACCTCCCCCGAGCGATCCCACTGCGCCTGTGTGCAAACTGCTGGCCAGCGGACACAATGGAGAAGAAAGAGAAGGAGGCAGCACGCCCAAAGTGCACAATTCCATCGATTCATCACGCTCGATCCCTGAACCTGAACCCGAAGCCGAAACCCTAGCCCTGGCCATAAAAATAAATTAGTTTTGTTGCATTGGCATTTCAATTTGCTGCCTTGTTTTCGAAAATCTGGAAATGTGCTCATCGAATTTCATATTCATATTTGGAGAGAGCAGAGCGCGATCCCATTGAGCGGGGAATTCATTCTAACGGTTTCGCTTAAGAGCACACTGAAAGAAATTGCGGAACGTGTTCATATGTTAATTTCGTTTGATAAAGAAAAAATGTATTAAAAATTTGTTTCATATAATAAATCACTGTCAGCATTTAAATACAAAAAAAAAAAATTAAAATATGAGCAGGTTCAAGCATAATTTGGGGACAAATTAATAATAAACAAGAAAATAACGTAAATTAGGGAAACTAAAGCTTGGTTCAGAAGACCGAATTAAAAAATAGTTAGTAAATATGCCGAAATTGCATTAATTAACATGTGGAAAACTTGTCTTTTTTAGTTAACATTTGCTTAACAAATCAGCTTATTAAATTAAAAATTTTTAAGATCTTACATTTTAATTTTGGACAAATTCAGTTGTGACACCTTTTTTAAATTTAAAAAAATTATTAAATATTATTATATGATAATTTGTTGGGCAAAACAAAGTTGGAAAAATTGAAAATGTAGTTATAGCCAACTACACATTAATTTCAATATAGAAAGCTTTTTTTCATGGTTTTATTCAAAATAATAAATAATAATGGTAAAAATCTGCTATGGAAAGGAATAACAAAATTGAACTTTTGCAATTTTTGACAAATTAAATTATGTAAAATTGAAATTTTGACAAATTAAATTATGTATAAAATTTAAAAATAAAAGTGGGTAATCCGCTGTTATGCTGATCAACAATATATATATGATTTATAGGTTCGAAAATGATCCCTGCATTGAATTGCAAATTTCTGATTAAAATTTGAATACCTTTCAAGGGTATGACAGGACAGAAAGACAATAAACAAAATAGCATTTCACAGCCACTTTCCATAAAATCAACTAACAAAATATTAAACCTGATCCGTAGATTATTTTTGCAGAATCCCCTATAAACAATAGTATGAAAACCAAATCTGAGATAGAGAGAAGTGCTTGCCTCCGACTACACAATTTCTGAGGACAAATATAAGACCGAAAGTAATCAAAATCAGCTAAAACCAAAATCTTCCCTTAAAAACATTCACTAACGAGCTAAAGACCTTCAATAGATCTTTGTTACAACTCTCAGAACCATAGCCATAATACATTAATACACTTCTTAGAGGAAAACCCAATAGAAAATTCGCAGCATACGCCGCAGATCGAAGCTGAACAGACTAGGGCCTAGGTCCAGGTAGAATCCGTAGAAAAACGAGTTATCTCTCGAGATTTTCGGGCTTATCGTTGGCCGTGTGCTGATGGTTTTATGGTTTCGTGAGTAAAAACAAACAATGCGACGCAATCCTTCACAAATAAATCATGTCTCCGTGAGGTTCGCCCCCCCAAACCGCAGAGTCCAGGCAGGTAAACATAGATCCTCGCACATTTCTCCGGTTTATTGTTGTTCAACAGTGAAGAGGAAAAAAAAAGAAAACATGGGATTACACTAGACGGATGCTTCCGGGATGAGCTGGATGTTTACCAGGACGGCTCCTTGTCGTCACCTCCAGAGCGGCCGTACAGAGCGCTCTTGTCCCGGAACATGGTCATGCGTTCCGTCTCCTTCTTGTCCAGAAAGTGCCCGATGGCGAAGCCAAGCAGGGGCAAGGCTCCCCACAGAGCCCGCTTGTCCAGACCGAGAACCATAATGATGGGATGTGTGTGCGCTACGTCCTTAACTCTGACTCCTGAGCTGCGCGCTGCGTGCCAACTGAAGCTGCTGGCGTTTCCACTCGCGGGTGTGCGACCAATCTGCGTAAATCGATCCGACTGCAACAGTGGGAAAGAATATCACTGCGCCGTACTTTCGAGCCAATTGCACCACAATCCCACTGCCCATGGGTCTGCAACACAAACACGGATATAATGATTATGAGGCATATGAGGCAATGGCATGCAGAGAGACGTAAAATGGGAAATGGAAATGGAGTGCAAGTTTTGTTCTACGGCCGCTTGTCTGGGTTACGTAATGAAACTGCTAGACTTCTGACTCGCGGCGTTTTAATTTCATGCCGAACCGTGTCCTCGGATGACTCTTAATGGATGCAATTCCATGGGTTAAGGTTTCCGGTTGATTTACCTATGAATTATGGCTCCAATTGCCAAATTAGTTTTTGTTTTCAACTCACCTACTTAATGTCAGTGTTTTACAGTGTGGCCAGATTACAATTTCGGCTGTCAACCTAAAAAATCTCAAAAAGTTAAAAATTTCCCCCTAAATAATACAAGTTAACAAAATCTATTTATTTGAATTTCTGCTTTTAAAAGTATTGTATTATTATTAAATTTGTATTACTAAATTTGGTTGTCAATCTAAAAAATCTCAAAAAGTGGAAATTTCCGCCAAAAAAAATCAAGAGGCCCCTAAATTAAAAAAGATCCATGTATTTTTATTTGTGCCTTAAAAAGTATTTTATTATTATTACATTTGTAGAATATTAAGCATGGAAAACAAACAAAAAAAATCTCAAAGTCGAATATTTTCAAACTATTAAAATTTTCACTGTGAACCTAAAAAAACTCAAAAAGTGGAAATTTCCCTCTAAATAGTACAAGTTAAATAAATCTATTTATTTGAAATTATGCTTTAAAAAAATTGTATTATAATTAAATTTTTAGAATATTAAGCATAACAAAAAAAAACCTTAAAATCGATTATTTGTAAAGTATTCGATAGATGGGGAATTTTAAAGGGAAATTTAAACTTTTTCAAGATTTTTTAGGGGAAAACCCTAAATTGCAATCTGGCAACTCTGAGCTGCATTAGCCGCTTGCGAGCGCGGGACAATTTTGCAGCTTAATCTCGCAACTCTGGATGAACTTGCCGTCGAGGAGATGATCGCCGTCGCAGAACCGCCGCTGGAGTTTGTGCCGCGCGGCCGTCAGTCGGCCGCCGAGCATCCTGGCCCGCAGGATCAGCCGCTGCCCCGGTATCAGCTGCCCACCTCGGAGCATCTGTTGCTGCAGCGGCTCCAAAATGTGAACATCTCGGCCGCTGGCGAGGATTCGCCGGCCGGCCAGGAGTCCTGGTCCATCCGGGAGATGTACGACGACTATGAGGCGACGGAGGATCGGGCGGCGCGACGCAGGCAACTGATAGAAAGGACAAAACGATGCGGACCCAAGGCAGCGGCGGCCACGCAGTTAACGTCGCTGCCGCAGGGCCTGCTGAATCCGTCGGTGGAGCGGCGCGAGGAGCCGATGTGCGACTATATGGTGAACAATGAGGAGGAGCTGTATGTGCACCGGAACACGGTGGTGTGGACACAGGGCCTGGACGACGGCGACGATGGTGTGTACAAGCGCATGTGCTTTACGGCCGACACGCCGGTAAGGTATGCCTGCTTCCTGAACCGTAGCTTCGTCCGTGGACGCCTCGCTCAGCTGGAGGCGGCCATCCAGGCGAAGGACGACGCCCTCACCGCCATCTGTGTGATGGACCAGGACTCGCTGCGCGTCTACTGTGACGACGGCGAGGACTTCCTTGCCAACCTTGACTTTCCCGTCTCGCAGGTGTGGCAGACAATGCACGGCCTGCTGCTGCAAAAGGAGTCCAGCCACGCCCTCGTCTCGCATTTGTCCTTTCCCATGCCGCGTCTCTTCTCGATGTCCCATCCCCTGCACGAGGCCTGCCCCGTGGTCCTGAAGACGGCCACCAATTCCATTGGCTACATGACCGAACCGGAGTACAGTGTGGTCTTCACCACGGAGGACTCGGATCTGGTTCTGCTGTACGACGTCAAGTTCTTCAAGCATTTCGTGGCTAGACTGAGAAAGGTGACCGTGGAGGAGGTCAACCATGTTGGCCACCAGACCCAGGACTTGGGGCAGACCCTCCAGGGGCCCAGGACGCAGTCGGCGGGCAACAGTTTGAGTGGAATTAAGCTAACGGGAGGTGAGTAAGGAGGCGGCAAGGCTTATCCAAGATTCTAACTGCAATTCTCCCCCCAAAGCCATGCCCAAGACCCCGGGAGGATCGTTTATGGGCAGAAATAACACCACCACTGGCATGGGCAACCTGTCCAAGTTCGGGTTGAGTCAGTCGCAGTCATTCAGCGGTGTCCTCGGCCAGTCCAAGTAGGTTTTTGAAGCCGTCAAGCAAATGGATTACATCTCATCTTTCTCCTCTAGCCGCGCCTCCTTGGGCACTCCGTTGAGCCAACTGCATAGCAGTGTTAGCCAGCAGTCCATGTCCATGAAGGACATGCGCAAGATAACGAGCGTGAAGCCAGCAAAACCTATCGAGCCGGAGCTGTGTCTGGAGCACATCTGGACGGAGAATATATACGGAGTGTAAGTTGTGCTGCTTCCTCAGTGAACCTCGAACTACATCCTATTTCATCTCCATTCCACAGACAACGTGATCTTTGCGAGATGGCCACCCGAGCCTTTATTCACACGGATCTGGTGGGCCAGACGTTTCTGTGCTATTTGCTCGCCCGCTCCTGCCGCCTCCAGATGGTTCGCCTCACCGGCTACGGGAGCAGTGAGGTGCAGTTGTCGACGCTGGCCACGACTCTGGCGGCCAAGGATGCCGTGGGTCTGAGCAGACTGCAAATGATTGCAGTGCTCGATCCCAGCGGCAGCCTAATACTCTACACTGGGACCGTGCTCATCTCCAAGGTGCACATAACGCCGCTGCTGGCACCCACGCCCTCGCCTGTGCCGCCTCCTGCCGCACCAAGTCAGCCAAAGACATCGGCTGCTGCGGGCAACTCGTCCTTTGTGGAGGTGCGTCGGAGCAGTCTGCTGCCCACCAAGGCGCCAGTTGATCTGGCTGGCTTTGATGAGGAGCTGCACATGCTGTCACCGATCCTGCCGCAGGCTGCCTCCTACGCCCAGCGGCAGGCGCACAATGTCTGCAAGTCCCTGAGAGATCCGGCGGGCAATAGGTTAACCCTTGTCTACGCCACCGGAAGGATGCTGCGCATCTCTCTGCCCCTGCTCAACGACACTCGCCTGCTGACGCGTTGCGTGGCCACGCTGCGACAGGTCCTGAGTCCCAGCCAGTTCCTGCACTTTGTGATCCGCTGGTACAGCGCCAGGAATCCGCCCGGGTCGCGTGACTACTCCATTGAGCAGGAGTGGCTACTCTTCCGCAGCACGCTCCTCGCCCTGATGGGCCTGACCGCTGCCCCCGATGTGGAGGCGGCCGAGAGCTATGGCCGATGTGCGACACCTCCGCTGAATGCGAACTTCGGTGGTGGAGTGACTGGCGGTCTGGGCTCCGGTTCGGGATCCAATTGCAGCTCCAATTCGACGCTGGGCGCCCAGGATGAGCCAAAGAAGCGGCGCAAGTACAATGATTGCGAGGAGTACACCGACGACGACTGGGAATTCCTGCTGCTCCAAACGACACTGGCTCCCTGTGGGGCCGATGGTCACAGCTACAGCGTGGATGTTGGGGCGCCGCTCTTCCAGATGATACCCGCCATCTTCTACAGCCTGCATCTGCTCTACGAGGATCTCAAGCTGGACGCCGTGTTCCATGCGGCGCTGCCCTACCTGGCCACGGTGACTGCTGGCCGTGCGTAGTCCGTGGACTGAAATCTCTGTAATATTTGGGCTTTCTCTCTCCATTGCAGTTCCTCCACCAGCTGGCCATCGATATGCAGCTGGACAGCTACGTGCTGCACTACATCCTCGACTTCCCGGAGCTGAGCCATCGGACGGGGAAGCTGTCGCTGCTGGGCGCCGCTCATGGAGCCATGATGCTGCATCAGGAGCTGCTCCGCGTGCCAGCGCCCAGTATTTTCGCCCAGCTGGAGCACATTGTGATCGGCGTGGAGGAGGTGCTGCCCTACAGCTTCGTGAGCTGTGTGAACGAGCGGAGCCGCAATCTGCTGCAACTCGTCTCCTTGGTGGTTCACGGACAGGAGCGCCTCAAGCACTGGTGGCAGCTGCTCGAGCTTCCCGAAGCCGTGCAGGCCAACTATCCTCGGAGGGTGAAGCGCAGCATTACGGCGGATGCGCCGCGTAGCCATCAGCTGCTGGAGTTGATCCTGGCCATGCGACTGACCCGGGGGGACATTGAACGATTCCCGGCGGCCGTGCATCTAATCGTAGCCGAGGCACTGGAGGAGGCGCGTCTGACGCCGCCTCTCGGCTGCAGCACGGCCACCTACGATCTGATCCTGCGCCCAGAGCTGGCCGAACACACGCAGCTGCCGTTCCTGGAGTCGAGCATTGGACAGCCGCATTGCGGCAAGGTGTACAAGGAGGACTCTCTGTCGGCCAGGTGCCCGCCTACAGCCGGCACGGTGGTCGATCACGACAGCTCGGACCAAATGCGATACGACGACATGGACAACATGGACACGAAGCTGCTGCGGCTGCGCTTCCCGGACGATATGCGCGTGGAGGAGGTGCGCCGTTTGCTCAACAGCTCGGAGCCGGTGCTCATCGAGGTGCAGCAGTCGCCGGGGACCAGTGATCACGAGTTTATCGAGGAGCAGGAGAAGCAGCTGTTCGCTTTGTGCGCCCGGACAATGACCCTGCCCCTGGGCCGGGGCATGTTCACCCTGCGTACGATGATGCCACGCCCCAGCGATAGCCTCTCCATGCCCCGGCTGTGCCTGGTGGGTCGGGAGCCCATCAAGGGCACCACCATCGAGATGCAGCAGATTGAGTTTCCCGCCAACATGCACATGTGGCCATCGTTCCACAACGGCGTGGCCACCGGCCTGAAGATCTCACCGCAAACGCAGGACATTGACTCCACGTGGATTGTGTACAACAAGCCGAAGGCCCAGGCGAACAATGCTTTGGAGCACGCCGGCTTCCTGATGGCCCTCGGCCTCAATGGTCACCTCAAGAGCCTCTCGTTCATGAGCCTGTACAAGTACCTCGTGAAATGCGATGAAATGACGAATGTGGGCCTGCTGCTGGGCATCTCTGCCGCCCATCGCGGCACCATGGACACAAAGACCACGAAACTGCTGAGCGTTCACTTGGAGGCTTTGCTGCCGGCCACCGCAATGGAGCTGGATATACCGCAGAGCACCCAGGTGGCCGCCTTGATGGGCATCGGCCTGCTCTACCAGGGCTCGGCAAAGCGGCACATTGCCGAGGTGCTGCTGCAGGAGATCGGACGACCGCCGGGCCCAGAGATGGAGAACAGTGTGGAGCGTGAATCGTATGCGATGACAGCCGGCCTGTCGCTCGGTCTGGTCACCTTGGGGCAGGGCGAGTCGCCGGCCGGGCTGCGGGACCTCCAGCTGCCGGACACGCTTCACTACTACATGGTGGGTGGCGTCAAGCGCCCCATTAGCGGCTCCCAGAAGGAGAAGTACCGTCTGGCGTCGTTCCAGGTACGCGAGGGCGACAACGTTAACATTGACGTGACTGCGCCGGGCGCAACGCTCGCCCTGGGCCTCATGTTCTTCAATTCGGGGAATACAGCGATTGCCGAGTGGATGCAGCCGCCGGACTCGCGATACTTGCTGGACATGGTGCGACCGGACTTCCTACTGCTGCGCACCATAGCCAGGGGCCTGATCCTGTGGCAGGATGTTCGGCCGGATAACGAGTGGTTCCAGGCGCAGTTCCCGCAAGCTCTACGCGTTCATCTGGAGCTCTCGTCGCTGGACGAGGATGCGGCCTCCTATGACAGTGATGTGGACTATGAGGCCATAACGTAAGTGTCCGAGAACAAGCCGCCGAAGCTGCTTGTAAGCTAATCCTTATAATCTCTCTCTCACTCTCGTTATCCTTTGCAGGCAAGCCTACTGCAACATCATGGCAGGGGCAGCCTTCTGCATTGGTTTGAAGTACGCCGGCACGGAGGATCCAGTGGCCTTTGCCACATTACGGGCGGTGATCAAGGAGTTCCTGCGTTTCCCCAGCTCGGCGATAATCGACTACGCCGGCCGCACCACCGTGGAGAGCTGCCTGATGGTCCTGCTCATCAGCATTTCGCTGGTGTTCGCCGGCTCCGGCAACTGTGAGATCCTGCGCATCATCCGGTATCTGAGATCTCGCGTGGGTCCGCAGTATCCGCACATTACCTACGGCTCCCACATGGCCATCCACATGTCGCTGGGACTGCTCTTCCTGGGCGCCGGTCGCTTCACCATTGCCAAGACGCCGGAATCGATATCGGCGCTGGTGTGTGCCTTCTTTCCCAAGTTTCCCATTCACAGCAATGACAATCGGTGAGGATTTCAAGGTTCCGTTTAGGGACACAGAGATGATAATTGCATATTTCCTGCCCGAAAAGGTATCACCTGCAGGCCTTGCGGCATCTGTACGTCCTGGCTGTGGAGCCGCGTCTGTTTCTGCCCCGCGACATCGACACACATCAGCTGTGCCTGGCCAATATTTCGGTGCTGGAAATTGGGGCCACGGAGATGCGGCGCCTGCCCATCGCCCCGTGCATCCTTCCCGAGCTAAGCAGCCTCCAGCTGGTGGTCGTGGACGACGAGAACTACTGGCCGGTGCGTTTCGAACGATCGCGGAACTGGCATCAGCTGGAGAAGGCTTTGGAGATGAGTGCCCCGATTGATATTAAGAAGCGAACCGGCTGCCTCTCCCATTTGGAGGATCCGGACAGACTGAAGAGCATGCTGGCCCAGACCCTGACGATGGAGCAGAGCATCTGCTGGCAGATCGACATCAACGATCTGCACCAGTTTGGCAACGAGCGGCTGGTGAAGCCGTTCCTCAACCGCTGCCTGTCCACAAAGGGCACGGACTTTAGCTATCCGGAAATGGTGAAGCGCCACCAGATGATGCTGCTCTTCTACAATGCGGTGGTCAAGGATCGGATACACCTGCTGCCCGTCTACCTGACCCTATACGATGTGAGTAGTAGATTCTGGATTCTAGAAGATTCTGTAGAATATTTATGCTTTTTTTTTATCACTTCAGCACGTGACCAAGTCCATGATAAACAACATTGATGTGTGGCAGATGAAGCTAATAGATGCGTACTTGGGACGAAGGGACCTGGCGGAGGAGCATCCACTCATCTCCGTGGAGCTCATCCAAATGATGCAGGAGCTGTTCAAGCAGGAAATGGAGGAGTCCACATCGGAGCTGTGCCTGCCGCTGCGCGAGTTCCTCAGCCAGAAGCGTTTGGAGCCCAGCTATGTGACCACAGTGAGTGGTCCGGACCTGCAGCGGGCCTTCTGCGTGATTAACTACTACAACCTGATGCCGAACATGCTGAGTGGCGTGGACCTGAGCACGGGCACCGTCAACTACATGCGCATACTGTACGAGTGCCGGCAGCTGAATCTCGAGGCGCACACCATCTTCGGTCTGCTGAAGATACTCCAGGCACTGGACGCCACAACCGAGGTGGTGGTAACACTGGACGAGGCCTCGCTGCTGGCCTACTCGATGGCCACCCAATGAGCCGCCGGATGGATTTGTTAGTTAAGCTAGAAACTATTGGTATATTTTTTGAATGCTCTACAAAAGCGTCGCGATTGCGTAAGTTCTGAATTCTGAAAGTATGTTAAGGAGATCTCCCATCTCCCATTAAATTTGTAGTGTCTCAATGAAATCCAAAGTCATTCTTATCCAACGATTTTTTTTGTTCTTAGTGTAGAGCCAAGCGCAAAGATCTTATAATAGCAAGATGCACAACGGGCTTTGCCAAAAACTTTCTATTTGCAAGAGTGAAAGTTGAAGTAATCCCCAAATCGAGAAGTTTATTATAAAATATATATATATTTATACATATATGGAATACTAAAAGCTTGAGATTTCGTCAGCTAACCTCGGCCATATATTAAATTGTATATAAGTTATCAAAAATTAAGATATATGTACAATCTAATGATATATATATATACGATTATATAACAATGAAGTATAAGCTATAAAGACATACGTTGAAAAAATTCATACAATCCTCTCTGCCTCGCCAGCGGTGGCCTCCATCCCCTTGCGTCCACAGCATCGATTGTATACATAAATACCCAGCAGAGGGAGCGGAGTCATCACCGCCACAGACACCGGCACCACTGTGGTAATGTCCCCCACTGGTGACCCGAGTGCCCCCAAGAGCAGAAAGATGGCAATACCCGTATTTTGGATGCCCACCTCGATGGCAATGGTCAGGGAGTCGGCGGAGTTCTGGTGCAGCAGCTTGGAAGCCAGCCAGGCAAAGAGGTAGCCCAGCGAGGGCAGGGCCAACCCAGCGACGGCAATCTGCCAGGAGAACAGGTAGAACAGATAGTAGTTGGTGATGATCGCAAACACAATGATGATCAGCAGCAGGCTGGCGGAGATCGGCTTCAGCAGGCGGACCAGCACGCGTGTGAGTCTCGCCGAACGCTTCTGGATCAGCAGGCCGATGAGCAGCGGCACAATCAGGCCGGCACAGTAGGTGGCGATGTTTCTGTACGGCACCTCCATGCCCGCCCGCTCGAAGATCAGCTGGCCGAGCGTGAATGTCCACAGCGGTATCGTCGCAAAGGCGGCCACATTCCCAATGGTGGTCATCAGCACCGAAAGGTGTATATTGCCGCCCAGCACGGCGGTCCAGGTGTTCGATGCCCCGCCGCTGGGCGAGATGCCGGTGAAGAACAGTCCCAGCTGCATGGGCGGCGACTCGGGAAAGATGAAGACGCCGAGGGCGTAGCTAAACAGGGGCATCCCCACCAGCTGCATGACCAAACCAATGCAGGGCCCCGTGGGACGAGTGATCAGGCCACGCAGCACCTCCAGATTGAGGGCGGCACCAAAGTTGATGTACAGCAGTGACATTAGCACAATGATCGAACCCAGAAAGACGTGGTCCAGCTCGCGATTCGGTCGCTGGACGGTCACCTCCAGCTTGCTGTCGCTACTCCAGTCGGTGGGCAGTTCGCTGGTGTTCATTTGAAGATCGTGCAACCGCACCGTCACATTGGTCAGGCCCAGAAAGTGCGCCTCCACGTTGATGGGGCCGCTCCAGTCGCGGGTCTGCGGATCGAACAGGCTCAGCGGTATGGTGGCGTTCTCCTCGGGCACACTGGCCAGTCCCGCGTCGAGGCTCTGCAGGCGGAACACGAAGCGATCTGGCTGCTGCAGCGTCGCCGGGGCCACATTCTCCAAGACGAGCTGCACCTGCGTACTGTTGCCCATCCGTAGCTTCAGCACAGGCGGACGAAAGTGGGCCATCCAACCGAGGGCTGTTGGCGCCTGGCTTGCGGCCAACAGAAGCAGGAGAAGACCACCGTATCCGTATCCCATTGCGGGTAATGTAATTTCGGGCCGGGAATGCTGGGACTTGGCACCCCCTTTCGCACCTAACGAGTTGTGCGGGCAAAGTGAAGTGAAAAACAACGCAAATCACATAACCAAAACAATTCACAAAATAACGCCAAGTGTGTTTGCTTTTACCGCTGCAATTGCAAGTGCAAGCGGGACAGCAGTACTTAAGCACTCACTGCACTGAGCTTGGTTGCGCTAAAGCGAGAGCGAGAGCGAGACAGGCCTAACTGGAAAACATGTCGCGATCAACGGCATCTGATCTGGCATCTCTAATCTCGAATACCCTACACCCGAGCGGGGCTACCGATAAGCACGGCGCGCAGATGTGCGAGTGGAAAGAAACCGTTGAGTCATTCCATCTCACACGACATATGTTTTCTTTTAATTTAATTAAGATTAGAAGAAGTTATTATCTGCCGGGTCATGAAGCAATTACGTTTGTTTTTCAATGATTTCCGCATCTGGGGGGGCCTGGAAACATAATGCTCTAGGCTTAAAAAATTGGGTGTGATTTCTGCACTCGTGTAATATTTTAATCTTATCTTATTTATATAAAAACTTTATTTTGATGTAGCCATAGAAACTAATTTCTTCGAATTTTAAATAATAATAGTAAAATATTTCATAATTTGTAGTCTAGAATTTTCGTGGGTGATCTCTGAACCCGAGTATTATATTAATCATTGCTTATTTTAAATTAAAATTTTGTTTCTTAGCAGCCATATGTTTATAAATAGAAATTATCTTTAATATTCAGATTTTTCATCACAAAACGAAAAAATTATAAATCAAATATGAAACGTTAGGCAATCTCAATAAAAATGTGCACAATTTCAAAGATTAATTAAAAATATTTTAGGATCTGAAGTCTAAATTGTTCGTGTGTGATCCCTGAACCTGTGTAATATATTAAACTCTGCTAATTTTAATACCAATTTTGTTTCTGTAGCCATTTTTTAAAATAGAAACGAACTTTTTTGAAAATTGTTATCTCAAGGCCGTATTTTCCATTTTCCATTACAAACTTAAAATCATATTAAGCAAAATACGGAACTTTAAGCAAGTTTTAATTAATTTGTGTACAATTTAATTGATACAATTCTCTAGTTTGTTTCCAATCATTTACACATCGATATAAATCTTTCCGAAATATATAAATCTCTCCCGAACCAATATGCCCCATCTGAAAGAGTGTAGAGGAAGGCATGTACTCAAAGCATGTGTTGGGGTTTTTTCTCTCGCCGAGAGTACGTGAGATGTATATTTTTATTGGAGCTTAGGGGAACAGTGAAATGTGCAAACAATAGATATAACTAGTGGGTAACCATAGCCGGCTCCGCCGCCATCAGGTGCGAGTGCGGGTGCGGAGATCGGTGTGGGCACTCAGTACCGGTAGTGATCGGGCTTGAAGGGGCCGGCCTGCGAGACACCCAGGTAGCTGGCCTGCTTGTCCGTCAGCTTGGTGAGCTTGACGCCGAGCTTCTCCAGATGCAGGCTGGCCACCTCCTCGTCGAGGATCTTGGGCAGAACGTGAACGCCGACGGCGTACTTGTCCGACTTGGTCCACAGCTCGATCTGGGCCAGAACCTGGTTGGTGAAGGAGTTGGACATGACGAAGCTGGGGTGTCCGTGGGCACAGCCCAGGTTGACCAGACGGCCTTCGGCCAGCAGGATGATGTGCTTGCCGTTGTTCATGGTGTAGCGGTCCACTTGCGGCTTCACGTTGATCTTCTCCTTGGCATTCGCGTTCAGCCAGTCCACGTCGATCTCGATGTCAAAGTGTCCGATGTTGCAGACAATGGAGTCGTCGGGCATCTGCACCAGATGCTCGCCGGTGATGATGTCCCGGCAGCCGGTGGTGGTGACAAAGATCGAGGCCTCCTTGCAAGCCTCCTCCATGGTGGTCACCTCATAGCCCTCCATCGCCGCCTGCAGGGCATTGATGGGATCGATTTCGGTGATGATGACACGTCCACCGAATCCCTTAAGGGCCTGGGCACAGCCCTTGCCCACATCGCCGTAACCGGCGACGCAGCACACCTTGCCAGCGATCATCACGTCCGTGGCCCGCTTGATGCCATCGATCAGGGACTCCCGGCAGCCGTACAGGTTGTCGAACTTGCTCTTGGTCACCGAATCGTTGACGTTGATGGCCGGGATGCCCAGACGACCCTCCTTGAACATCTTGTACAGGTTGTGCACGCCAGTGGTCGTCTCCTCGCTCAGGCCCTTGATGCCCTTCAGATACTGGGGGAACTTCTCGTGCACCAGGTTGGTCAGATCGCCGCCATCGTCCAGGATCATGTTCAGAGGCTGGCCATCGGGGAAGACCAGGGTCTGTTCAATGCACCAGTTGTACTCCTCATCTGTCTCGCCCTTCCACGCGTACACAGGCACTCCGGCGGCCGCAATCGCTGCGGCAGCATGATCCTGTGTGCTGAAGATGTTGCAGCTGGACCATTGCACCTGAAGGATACAATGGGGAAATTAGTTAAATTGAAATTATGAACTGGGAAAAGCTTATTGCTAACTGGAGGTGTAAGAAATTATATTTATTATATTATTTAATGAAGTTATATGTGTAAGTTGGACAAGAACAAGTCAAGATCTTGTTAAGGATAGAATGTTATCATTCACAATTGTTTTCAAGGGTAAGCCAGGCTTCCTTCATAAGTCTTAACGCGGTCAGGATCTGTTTGATGGTAAAACGAATTGGGAATTCTGGTTGGATTCGTAAAACTATTTGGAATTTGAAATTTTCATTTAAATTGTACAATTAGTTGGAAATTATAAGCTAATTAGTAGGACTAGTTGGAACTTCTCGTGTTGATTCGTAAATCTAATTGGTATTTGGAAATACAATTTAATTGGTAAAACTAGTCGGGAATTCTAAGGTTCTCTTACTACCTAAGATTCCAAAATAATTGACAATTCTGGCTTAAGTCGTAAAACTAGTTGGGAATCGAAAATTTCTGTTAAAATGCTACAATTAGTTGGGAATTCTAAACTAATAAGTAAAACTAGTTGGAACTTCTCTTACTACCTAAGATTCCGAAATAGTTGCCATGCGCGAGGATCAAAAAATAAAAAATAAGAAAACGTGCTGCGTCAGAGGAAATAACAATCTGGAGGTCTTATCTCGGGCTCCTTGAACTTGCCCCCCTCAGTCAAAACGAAAGTTTTGTTATTCAAATCGGTGCGTAAACAAAAGATGATAAGGGCACAGGCCCTTAGTCACAGATGAAGAGAGTATCTATCTATTTATAGCCAAAACTAGGTTTTATAGACATATTCGTGCCTCAAAAATGTAGCTTCTTTAAAAGTTTTTACAATTTTTAAGTGAAATTCTGTAATTATTCTTAACATCTTGAAATAAATATAGGATGTACTGTACTGTCCTTTCAAAATATCTATAGAAATATTTTAAAATATAGAAATTAAGTGTAAAAAAACGACTAATATATTTTTTAAAAACATATTCCTTAAAATACTAAACTTTGAAAAGGGAACTAAATGGAATATGTTTGTTAAACGTTCTAGTTGTGGGTCTATTTTTTTAAATCTATTTATTTCCTATTCTGGTCTGAATCTTATGATCTTGAAGAATTTAATCTTCTGATTTTGATGCTATTATTGTGATCATAGCTGTTTTTTTTTATCCACTGTGATCTTTAGTTTGAATAAAAAAACCCACCTTGGCGCCCAGCTCAACAAGGGTTTCGATGAGGACAGCCGTCTGGACGGTCATGTGCAGGCAACCGGTGATGCGGGCTCCTTGCAGGATCTTGGAGGGACCGTACTTGCGCCGAACTGCCATCAGGCCGGGCATCTCGTTCTCCGCGATGATGATCGCCTTGCGTCCCCATGGCGACAGACTGATATCGGCTGTCGGCGGGAACAAAAGGAGGAGATAGATAGGGTCAGATAAGCGCTTCCAGTGCTTGATTTACGCCTCTTGCAGCCTGGCCCGGCAACAACGTGCTCGTGCTCTTCTCGCCGCCGCACGTTTAACCTCAGAAACATGTGCGCGGCGCGCATATGTGAGCTGCCGCCTGTTGCCGGTCGGTGGCGGGGTTCCGCACACTTATTTATAACTCACCAACTTTGTAGTTAGGCTTCGACATTCTCGCAAGGATTGGGTTCTGGGCTTAGACGAGGATCAGACAGAGAATCGCACACAACCGAATGGAAGACGCGGGCAACGGTGAATGAAAAAACAACCCAAAACAGTAGGCTTTTTGGCACCGGGCGGCGATAACGATTCAATCGATTGTTTTTGGGGCCGCCGGCAAGATGTTATCGAGAGAGCCCCACAACTAACGTTTCTGTGTTGTCGCAGCAAAGAACTTAAATTATTTTCACTTACATTTTTCTTAAATTTATTACCTTTTAATCCTTGAAGAGTTGAGCTTTAATCCAAAATAATTCCTTTACAAAATTCCGCACAGTATTTGTCGAATCTTTAGAAACAGATTTGTCTGTGGCAGGGCAACTCTGTCTTTTGTTAACACAAAATGGCAGAAAATACTATAGCAATCTAATTTCATGATTAAATTATGTATATTATCGTTAAATAGAGGTATTTATACCATCATTCTAATTGATTTAAAGACATTTATGAATTGCCCGCTTAAAATCTTCATAAATTATGTGCGATTTAGTGTGACCACTTTTCGGGATGTTTCCACTATGGCCGCCTGGCAACACTAATTCCATCACCTCCGGTCACACCGACCACCAACTGGCTCTTTCTTTTTTGACGTGACCAGCGAGAAAATGGTTGGTGTTTTTTGTGCGAAAACTAATTTAGAAAAATAAGCGACATCCGTGCACGAAATGGACGGCAAAGGCGAACAATGCACAGCCAATCGAGCGCTTTACGCCATGGAAATTCTATTTTTTTGTGTGTCAACCGGAAATTTAAAGATTATTAATGATATGTTTTTTGTATTGTTTGTGTTGTCAACCAGGTGAAGGTTAAGTGCTCCGAGTTGAGGACGAAGGACAAGAAGGAGCTCACCAAGCAATTGGAGGAGCTCAAGACTGAGCTGCTTAGCCTGCGCGTGGCTAAGGTGACCGGCGGAGCTCCCTCCAAGCTCTCCAAGATGTGAGTATTTGCCCCTGTCTCTTGCCCCTGTTCATGCGAAGCTAATCTATCCATTCCGCTGTTTATGTTTATAGCCGCGTTGTGCGCAAGGCCATCGCTCGCGTCTACATCGTGATGCACCAGAAGCAGAAGGAGAATCTGCGTAAGGTGTTCAAGAACAAGAAGTACAAGCCTTTGGATCTGCGCAAGAAGAAGACCCGCGCCATCCGCAAGGCACTGTCGCCGCGCGACGCCAACCGCAAGACCCTCAAGGAGATCCGCAAGCGCTCCATCTTCCCCCAGCGCAAGTTCGCCGTCAAGGCCTAGACCGTGGATCGTGGTCGGTTATCGTCTATATAGTGTGCGTTAAGGTTCTCCAGATGAAGAAAAAGTAATAAAACCTTTTTTTTAAAGTGAAACGATAAAACTGTGTGCTCTTGGTTATGTTTAATTTTTTTTTGTTTGTGAAGAAGAGAACCGCGAGTGTCTGTCACGTGGATGCAATGATTCTACTATTGAAACAAGCTCTTTAAGCTGTGAATAGCGTGCATTTGTTAGTTGAAAACTATAGAAGTGTAGGCTTAACTTTGTAATGATTTTAAGCGCCAAAAAGGCACAAGTATTGCAATTTGCTTGCATCTATAGTTGTTGTCATCTGTATATAGTCGGAGGTTACTCGTAAATCCTCCTGGGAAATGCCGCCAATCAATCGGACAACTTGTTGCTTAACCAGCTAAATAAGGCAGACTGGCACAATGATCCCTTTTGCGACATCATTGCTTAAGTGGAGGAAACCCAATAAGCAACATGGATTATGGATTACTGTGATATTTGAGTCTTTTTGGAGTTTCCACTGTTATTTCCTTGCCAAGACACGGTTTTAAAGGAGTTTCTTGATTAGGAGGCTGTCAGTAGAATTTTAAATTAAAGTTTAAACAGTTTCTCATTAGAACTTTAAATAGAGATTGAAAGGCACTCGCATTTCTCAATTGGTCTACGTATATATATTTATCATTTCGATTTTGTCTTTGATGTAAGCGCAGCCATACATCTATGCGTATAATCATAAATTAAACGTTAATAATTAATTGTAGTTGATATACGAATTACAAGCTCTTAATGCAAAGACTCGACTCTTGATTCCGAACCCGATTTCGACTTCGATTCGGTTCGATCATACTGAATATGTTTGGCACATTTGGTTAATACTATTCTTCTGCACAGCGTGGAAGAGCGGCGTGCTGCGGATGACGCCCGACAGCTCCTTGGAGTTCTTGCTTTGGTGATAGTTTCTACTTGTTGTCGTCGACAGCGGCTCGCCCCAGAACTTGAGCAGCGCAAAGATCTTGAAGTAGGCCGCCCTGAAAGACCAGAATCATTGGAATTAACATGTAATGGACATCGAATAAGGAACCCTACCTGTAGTTGCGATTGCTCGCCGCATAGATGATCGGATTGATGACGCTGGAGGCCCAGGCCATCACCGAGGCGATGATGTGCAGCCAGGGATACGAGGTCTTTCGCTCATCGTCCACCACATTGGCCAGCATCAGTGGCAGGAAGCAGATGAGGAAGCACAGGAAGATGGTGACCATCATCACGGTCAGTCGGTTGTCTTCACGCGCCTTTCTCGTACTTGTGGTGGTCACATAGGAGCCTCCTGCCGAGGATCCCTTGCCCGCCGCATTGGCTCCGATCTGGAAGTTGTCGTGGCTGCGGATCTTCTTCTTCTGGTGCAGCACCGTAATGTAGATGCAGGAGTACGAGACGATGATCACCAGGCAGGGCAGCAGGAAGCCGATCAGGAAGAGTGTCTTTTTGATCGATCGCCCCTCCTTCTTGAGGATCGTGCAGGAGAACGTGGCCTCGTCCAGACCCATCTCACCCCAAATGCCGAGAATGGGTGGCAGCTGCAGGAAAATATCGAGGTTACTCTTTGGAATCTTTCTAATTTCCTTTTCTTTGTACTTACCAAAAGCAGAAAGGAAACGGCCCACACGAACAGCAACTGGAGTGTTATAAACTTGGGCTTGTAGATCTGAGAGTATCGGCTGTGGCAAGCGATGAGTATATATCTGTCCAGGGGATTATGCAGAGGATTAGCTGATCTGAGCCGGTCAAGAGAGAAGGAGAGTTTATGGCTTACCTGTTGAGGGTGATGCCCACCATGCTGAGGAGTGAAACGGCCACGTTGCCGTAAAAGATCACGGGAAAGATCTTGCACAAGGTGGTGCCAAATGTCCAGCTCTGTTTGGAACGAGCAAAAAATGTTATAAATGATACTAACGTCCTGCCAGCTGATCTGTGACTCACCTCCTGGAAGAAACGCACCGCTGTCAGTGGCAGACTGAAGGAGCAGAACAGCAGGTCCGAGATGCTCAGCGATATGACGAAGGCGGTGGTGGCATGCTCCCGTATCGTGGGGCTCTTTAGCAGGGCCAGCAGGGTGATCAGGTTACCTGTGTGCCATATCAAGACAAGCAAAGAGGTTAGTGACCAGGCTGCACAGGATGAAGAGGAGGAGGAGGATTACTCACCCAGCACACCGATCGTCACAAAGACGCAGGCACTAATTGCGGCGAACAATGTCGCTGAATGCGGGTAGATCGACTGCGTGACCGCTGGGGCATCCATCTGCATGTCCGTCGTGTCCATGTCCATTCTGCAAGAAACCATGAAAAGGTAGTATTAGCGAGGTTTAAAGCAGGCTAATTTCCATAAGCAAGCCATCAGCTGGTTCCTATACTTGTGGCACTTTTTACCACCTTAGTTTTCTCTTAATCTATATTATATAAATATGTATATATCTTTGAGCAGGATGATGAGCAGGATCATATGCAGTTTATAGTTTTTATACCAGATATTAAATCATTAAGTGTGCCCTGCTTGAGCCCGCATAATTTCCGATAATCTCTTGGGTCTCTTTTGAAGATTAGATAACCGGATGTGTACACAAATTGATATATTTTATTGATCCAATTACAGAGGAATTCCGGAAGTTTGTTTTAATTGTGGCGACGGTCTTAATCTGGCTATTAATCTGCCATTATTGGTAATATAATTCCAATAATTACTTAAGAATCGTATAAATAAATTAAATAGTTTATAAGGTACACATAATAGAAGCATAATGACCCCATTCGCAATAAATTTCTCCATGTGTACGCTTAAAGGAAATGTATAAAATCTGCAAAATCAAGTTTCAATCGCGTGAAAAATGAAAAAGAAAAACTCTGAATGAATGAATGAACGTACATAAATATAAAAACGTGAGACGACTTGAAACATTTAACTAATTTCTGCATTGCGGATGCAATATAGCCCAGTTAGCTCCACTAGAGTTCAGCTTAAGCTCAAGTTGAACTGCGGAAAAACTTGATCCAATCTAAGCCGATCCTGTATCGGGGATTAGCGAGGAAGTCTGCATACTCCCACAGGCAGCACGACAGCGACAGCGACAACGACCCATTCCGTGAGCTATCGCATCCGAGACATTTGATTTATGCGGACTGATTTCGTTATAAGATCGAGCTCGGCCGGTTAACTGGTCACCGTAATGATCGCATCCAAACCGAAAAGCGATCCGGTTCCCGCACGATTTTAAATTAAACATTTGTACGAATTTTTCTTTGCTATATTTCTAGTTTTCCGTTTTTCAGTTTCCTCCAATTTCCTCATCGGTCCAGAGCAAGGCGAACCGCTCACGGCTCTTTGGCTAACACAGCATGACATATATCAAATAGCTGCTGACTGTGACTGTGCTGTGATTGATGGCAACAAGATTATTTATTATCAAATCAGGATTCAGAAGGAGATCAATGTCAGCGAACATGAAAGGATAATTAAGTAGTTGTCGCTGCCGAATATTATAATTGTTGCTTTGCTTTTGAGGACTTAAATCTGTAAGATATGTACTCACAGCTGAATGTATTTTTAGTTATTATAAACAAGCCACAGTTCCGTTTTAATTTGTTATTGGAGTTGCCAACAAATACTTGTAGTTTGCATAAATATAATATAATATAATAGCATCTGTAAAAATCAGGTACGTTTTAACTTATGACTCAGAATCAACCAGTTTCCGCTGCTTTCTTTTCATTAAATCAACGTATTAACTTTGGTCTTCCTTCTTAGTCACGAACTCGGGTTTCTTTAGCTTAACTTCTGATATCGGAAAGCATTTAATGCGAATTTAAGTGATTAAGATTCCGGGTAATTAGTAATGCCAGCTTAATTCTGGAAAAGCCAGGCGGAAAATACTGTTTAAACATATTTTGTAGCTAATCGGAAAACTACAATTTGGTTTATTGTATGTTTTGCGAGGGAGTTATTCGAGTTAATCTGTCTTTTCCTTAGTCAGTGGACTAACACGCGAGGAAAGCAATTAACATAAAGATTACTACCGTGTTTTTGATGATTAAGTTTTGATAAAACCTGTCACGAATTTTGAATAAAACCTGAATACTTCATAAACTAATACGATTCGGTTTATTGAAGGAAAGTGTTCACATTTTGTTTAAGGAAAACGCGTTTCGATACACACACACAAAACATGAGTGAAGGCGATTAACACATGTGTAGCGACCGATTAGAGACGTAATTCGATAACCAAAACCGATTGTCGCCCTTGTTTGTGTGTCTTGTTTCTGATTTTGAAAAAATAAATGGTTTCGAGTGAGTTTTTGAAGACGATTTCTTATCAATACATTACATACATACTTCTACAAGTTCTGCGTTTCGAAACAGTCTTTTTTTTTTTCAAAATGTTGCTCTTGGCAAAAGGCCCCTTTGGAATTTGTAATTGTTATCGTTGCGAACAGGCACTGCAAGGAGCTATCAGCAACTTTAACATTAATGCACTTTTTTACGACCAATTAAATTTTCATTTTCCTTTCTTTTCGAGTTGATAAGCGGCGAAAGCGATGGCGATGGCGATGGCGTCAGTGCGCCTGGCGACACAAATTGGAATCAAATGGTTCCCGCTCCGACTCCCAATCGCATTTCCATTTATATTTCCATATTCACCCGATTTGGCTTCAGTTTTTCCGTCCAGTAAAAACAAGAACCGACCATCATATGCTGCCTGCGCGCATTGAATCAATGACACTTTCAATTAAGCCGCGCTTTGTCACTCTCCCAGCAAAGCAACTTGTTGGTTTTTCTTGTTTTTTTTTCAGTTTCATTTTTTGTGCAGAGATAACGCTTGCCTCCAACTGTTTTGCATATGCACACAATTCCATTTATTTAATGCTTTCTATTTGGTTCGGTTAAATTAAAAAGCGCCTTGTTACGCATTTAACGATGTTTCCGGTGCGTGCTGCCCAGCTACTCTTCTGGGAAAGCTGGGAAAAGGGACCGAACACCATCAGAAGAAGGGGGTGCTTAGTACATATGTATAGAAATATATATATAAATATGTACATGGACATGTATGGAACCCATGGGGAACGGGAACAGCATGAAGAAGCAAGGGAAGCCCAGAGGAAGGGGGTGATAAGTGGGGACAGCGGTTCGCTTTCATGCATGATCAACATGTGTGTTTGTTTTCAGAGCTCCGACGCTCTTGTTGTTTCAGTTCTTTCCTTTTTCGGTTTTTGGACAGGGGAGAAGCCGCCAGCACACCAGCCCGCAACTGGGAATCTGAATATGCATCTCACATAGCACAGAACAGAGACCAGACCAGAACATCCCATCCCATTGCATCCCATATGAGAACAGTGCTGAGTTGTGCGTGATCTTACAACAGCGGTGAAATCAATAGAAACAATCATCATATATTAACATATTTTAAAGGGATTAACATACATATTTACATTGATTTTCATTGATTGTAATCTTTACGTTTATAAAGTTTATAAGCTTAAGTCCTAAGATATCCAGAGTTCTTAAAAAATACAAATCTGAATATCTATAAAGATTAATATTTATTGTATTTTTTACTTTTTATCAAGAGTTACCTCGATAATAATATTATTAAAAATTTATTAGATTATAAAAATAAGTGTGTAAAATGAGGCTAATTATGGCCAGAAATTTACAGATCTATTCTGTTGACCGCGAGTGTGTTTGTGGGGGAGGAGGAGTGCCCCTCAACAGTTGGCAATGATGATGGCACAGATATCAGAGATAACGCTCCCCCACTTTCAGCTGGGATGTACGGATTCCAACGCTTCTCTCCCCCTCCATCGAAAATACGCACATTATGTACACACAGCTAAGCACATAAGGTTCATACATACATACATACATATGCAGTACATATCTACATATATTTACATCAAAGTCTTATCAGCCTTGGTTTCCCACAGCCAGAATTCCTTATAAGTCCAAGACAAGCAGCGGAACGAAGCTTAAATATAATCAATTAATAAATATGTGTTTAACGAATGAAGGGAGGAGGAAATCGTATGCAAATAATTATTTCCCACAGAGAGAGAATATGTGTCATCTTATCTGTGTGTGACATTATCGATATTACAGACTTACGCTTGAGAATTAAATGTGACTGATTGTAATTAATCAATATATTTAATATCTCCATGTTAAGCTTTTAAAAATATTTAACGTAGATAGGAAAGCATAAAAGTTAAGGTAAAAAAAATACTTTTATCAAGTACATAATACTCTGAGATTGTATTGAAAATTTTTCAAAATAAAAACCTTTTGTAGGTAAATAAAATGACTATAAAACTTGGCTTTTTAACCCTTATAAATTATAATACAAATCAATGGGCTTTGCTTTTATTTTTCGTGTCATTGTACCAGAAATATTTCCCACTTTCGTTGCACTTTGCTGACTAATCGAAAGCTAAGTAGCAGCTTTAAATCACCAATAAGTTTATCGAAAGCATATGTACATATATATGTATATAAATACATATGTAAATAATGCACATGTGTATTGGAATGTTTTGGAGCTGGGTTTTTTTTTTCTCAATATTTTTCAGAGACTTGAGTTGAATGAGTCGTTGCGGTTACTACTACTACCAACTGTTGTTGGACGGGAAAGAGATGGGGCACTGGAATGATTCATGCAGCTGACATTTGAAAAGAGCCGGGGAGGAAAGAGATGGCGCATCGGAAGCAGCAGAATAAAAAAAATCTGTGTAAATAAAAACAAAAGACTTTGCGGTAACAGAGGAGGGAATTATTGAAGACCAAGAATGTAAGTAAGCAGAAAAATAATATGCGTTTTAATTGATATTTGTTAAAAAAAAAAATGCATATATTATTTAATATTTAATTTTTTCACTAATAATTTTCTATAATTCATTATTCCGTTATCTTGAATACTGGCAAACATTTTTCTGTCGGTGTATTGCATTAGCCTGCTCCCTCTTCTTCTCTCACTCTCCTTATCCCGCTAATGTTCTCCCCCTCCCTTATCATTGCTGATTTTTTTTTGTTTTGGGAGGGTGGAATCGGGATTTCGGATGCGGCAGAGGGAGATGGGGATATACACATAAATAAGGAGAAACAGCCGTTCCTTAATCGCTTTTTTACACTCATACCTATGCACTTCTGCGCATGCGTAAATGTGTGTGCGTGTGGACCAACTGCTGCAACAACAACAACAAGGCTAATAACAAAAACCCGCACAATTGTCTCGACTCAAATTGTTAACAAAAGTGGCTGATTGCTTTTTGGACAGATTCTGGTATTGGTAACACTCACCTGAACTCGTTATTGTACGCGTCTGTGTGTTTCCGCTCTTTTTGTTATTTGTACTCTTCGTTCCTTAAATGCTTTTAAATTGCATTTTGTTTGGCGCACAGCACTCGTTTCGAATTAACAAACACAGATATTGGGCAAGACAACAGGAAAAAAATTATGCAAAAATAAATACAAAATATAAAGTCAGCCGTTTCTGGCCTTCCTCTGACTTTGTGGCCTTTTGTTTTTGCTTCTTTTAACGTTGGCAGTGACACACTGTACGAAAGAGGGGGGGAGGCAGATCTCCGATCACGCAGCTCGTATTTCGTATGTTTCGTATTTTCTTTGGCAATTAACGGCAATAATAAGAACAACACAACGGAACGGGAATGGGAACGGGGGAAAAAAGAGTCTCCGCGGAGAACTTCTTCGCTCGCGATTTCGATTGGATCTCGTCTCACTGCTCGCCTCTCGACACATTCCCGATTCCGATTGCCAAGCTGGGTTTGGAGTGAAATATCGAAACTCATTCTCGTGCCGTTCTGTTCTATCGATATCTCGCAGCCGCTGCGCAAGCGCCTATCGGTGGAGGGAAAATTAATTTTGAATTTTTGAAAGTTTTAATTAATTGTTTTAAAAGAAAAACGATCAGGTTCAATAACAAAATTAACTGTTTAAAGCGGGAATTATTTTCATTTATTTCAGGATAAATAAGATAAATTTTATTTTCAAACCTTTTATAGTTCTTAAATTTTTGCTTGGCTTCAAAAAGGGATTTCTGAAATCTTAACGCTTAAACAACCATATAATATTAAATAAATACAAACAAATAAAAATTTTTTTGTTATCCGGCAACTTATTTGTATTTATTCCTGTCACTTCAAATAGTTTGTGGAATTTTCTTGCATGTGAAACTGCCAATTAATTGATTCAATTTAATTACGGGATTATTTTGACGTCGATTCAAGTGTCACACCTCCTGGAAATTTGTGATTTGAGATGCTGTGAAGTTAAATTTATTCAATAATTTTAAATAGATTTATTCCCATTTTGTTTATATTTTATTATTTACATAGATATCCAAGAACAAAAACTGGGTCTGAGTAAATACAGTTATTAACCATGAAAATAGATTATTAGAAACATCAAACAAATAAATTAAAAGTAATTGTTATACTTATATTTTAAATTGTATTTTATCAACAGTTTTATTTGCAAAGTTCAATTTTTTCCACCTGTGTCCACAATTTGCATGTTTTAGCACTGTTCGCCTTTCACCTTTCGCCGGCTTTTACTGAAGGTCGTAAAAGGTAATTAAAGGCTCGTTAGCAGTGACGTTAAGGTACTTTTCAGCATTTTAACCTATTTTAAACTATAGAATAGATTTTTGATTTTTAAAATTAAAGCCTTGCATGAAATTTTAATAAGGAAGGAAATTATAATAAGGAAAATTAGTTTAATTACAAACAATTTATATTTATATGTTTTTATCTTAAGGGTACTGAACATAAAACCCGCCACTATTCAGTTCCCTTTGGTACAAATTCAAATACTTGGTATCACTGGTAATTAGTGGGTTAACAGGTGGATTTGCCGCAATTTTTTTAGACCTTTGCATTCAAGGATTAGAATGCAGGCAGGATGCGTTCAATGTGGATGCGGTTTCCAGCCCGAATTCGGTCTTCAAATCGTTTTAAAAGGACAGTACGCCACTTCAATAATCGAGGAAGAATCCTTTTCGAGCATCTAAAAAGGGGCCTGACCCACTGTCGAGGTGGGGACTAACATCAGACTACAAAATGATATTATATTTAAGTTGTTTCAGAGACCCAGGTGCGCGGAACAAGACAAAACTTCCTCCACAACGGCACCTTCCACGAGGCAGTGGCTCCTGTCCTGGCGGTGGCCCAGTTCTTTTGCATCATGCCTGTCAGCGGTGTCTGTGCCGTCAGCCATCGAGGACTAAGCTTCAGCCGAAGGAGCTGGAGGTTCTGGTATAGTCTCCTCTATCTCTGCTGCACATCCGTGGACCTGATGTTCAGCATACGCAAAGTGTTTCACGGTGTCCTGGATGTGCGCAGTGTGGGTGAGTCTCTGATTCGAGGAACAATTATAAAGACTTATAACCTCCTATTTCTCCACAGAACCAATTGTTTTCCACGTTAGCATCCTGATCGCGTCCTGGCAGTTCCTGAACTTGGCCAGCCTTTGGCCTCGACTGATGCGTCATTGGGCTGCCGTTGAGGATCGGCTGCCGGGCTACCGTTGCTGTCGGGATCGGGATCGACTTGCTCGCCGCATCCAGTTCATGGCCTTCCTCCTAATGGCTTTATCCCTGAGTTGGGTGAACTTTTAAAAACCAAGTTTAAGTCCCATTTTTAGCTCCCAATTGCTCAATTGCAGTGGAGCACCTGCTGAGCATCATCTCGGTGGTGTACTACGACTTCTGTCCCCTGAGAAGCGATCCCGTGGAGTCGTATCTGCGCGGCGCCAGTCTCCAGCTCTTCTCCGTCTTTCCCTACTCCAACTGGCTCGGCTGGCTGGGCAAGCTGCAGAACGTGCTGCTGACCTTTGGCTGGAGCTACATGGACATTTTCCTGATGGTCCTGGGCGTGGGACTCAGCGAGATGCTGGCCAGGCTGAATCGCAGCTTGGAGCAGCAGGTTCTGCAACCCATGCCGGAAGCCTACTGGACCTGGTCGCGCACCCTTTACCGATCCATTGTGGAGCTCATCCGGGAAGTAGACGACGCCGTTTCCGGCATCATATTGATATCCTTTGGCAGCAATTTGTACTTTGTCTGCCTGCAACTGCTCAAGAGCATCAAGTGGGTCTTTAATTTCTTTTTATATCCTTGAGAAGCTACCTAAATCCACCTATTTTCCAGCACAATGCCCTCCTCAGCCCACGCCGTTTACTTCTACTTCTCGCTAATGTTCCTGCTGGGCCGATCCTCAGCTGTGCTCCTGTTCGTTTCGGCAATCAACGACCAGGCCCGGGCTCCCCTGCGTCTGCTGCGCCTGGTGCCCTCGGAGGGCTACCATCCGGAGGTTTCCCGCTTTGCCGCTGAGCTGGCCAGCGATCGGGTGGCGCTCACCGGCCTCAAGTTCTTCAGTGTCACCAGGCAGCTGTATTTGGTGGTGAGTTTGCCTAGAGTTTCCCCCAAAAATACTATTTTTCTAGGATTTAAAGCTTGACTTGGCTTTCCCCAGGTGGCGGGCACAGTGGCCACCTACGAACTGGTGCTCATTCAGTTCCATGAGAATAAAAAGTCCTGGGACTGTTCGCTAAACGATGATGATTAAGGCTACGAAGGAAAGGCTGCTTCTTTGTTACCTAAATCTCATCACGCATACGCAGCGTTGTCTCAGCTTAAATTCAATTTCTCGTAAGTTTTTAACTTTTAACTAAGAAGTAAACCTTAAGGATTTTACAATACTTTCTTTATAGATTGAAAAGAGATGTCCTAGCCATAAGCTTTAGTTATTTATTACTTAAACCCATCACGTATACGCAGTGTGTATCCTCTAAGCTTCACGTTTTTATGCATTTAATGTGATTTTAGCTTAACTGAATTCATAAGCGGTTGGCATATATATTTGGCCATTTAAAATGCAACTCGGTTGCGTTGGGAACAACATAAACACTGTGCTACACAGCAGCGGCGGCAGCTGTCAGGAATTGGAGCTGGATAACCAGTTTCCATCTGCCCGCTTTTTTCTACGCGCTTTTCGCCATTTACTTTCCACTTTTCACATCATTTTGGATTTGGATTTGTCCAGTCGTCCAGTCATCCAGTCGTCGTCGTCGTCGTCCAGGCATGAGTATGGGTGATGCAATGGCCGGCCATAAACGGTGCACGCTTCCTAGGCACATGGCAATGCGTGGATAACGACGATTGCATTTGAACTGCGACGAACTGAACCGAACTGAACCAGTTGGCCAAATGCCAATGCCGATTGCCTGGCTCCTCTGCATCTCTCCAGCTCTCCGCCCCGACATCCCACATCCCACATCTCAGCTCCTCGACGCTTCCGGTCAGCGGTCCGGTTCCCGTTCCAGCCTAGCTCCTGCCTCCAAGCCAGTCAGCGAGCCAATTGTTAACCCAATTCGATACGAATGGAGTTCGGGGATCACATCCCGCCATGGTGGCTTTTGGGGTATATAAAGCGGCGCATTCGGTTCAACGCGCAGACACACATCGCGCACTGCAGCTCCCGTCGAGTCGAAACCATGGCCAGATATCATCCGAGTAGCACTCATTGCCTGGGCGGGATCGGATTCCTGTTGATCCTGACGCAGCTGGCCAGCGGCCAGTACCTACCATCGCCCCGCTATCCCGGCCCCGTGGCGATTCCACGGCCGCAGAGATCCCTCTTTGGTCCTGGTCCGCCCATTGGATGGAGCAGCGGTGGCGGTCATGGCTGGAGCAGCGCTCCCAGCTTCGGATTCAGTCATTTGCCGCCATCCTCCAGTCCGCATGTGACCAAGGACGAACTGTTGGCCCTTCTGGCCGCCTGGAAGGATGTGGAGAAGCCAACAACACCGGCGCCAGCACCAGAGCCGGAGGATGAGCCAGAGCCAGAGACAACGGCGGCACCGCCACCACCGGAGGAAGAGCCGGAGCCGGAGCCAGAGCCGGAGGCGCCGGCACCCGAGGCCCCAGCTGGCCCGCCGCCCGGCGTTCCGGTGACCGTTTCCCTGCCCGCTCTGGTGCCCATCCAACTGGCCGCCATGTGGCAGCAGCCGGCACCCGGAGCAGCGGCCGGTGGACTGGGCAACCTGGGTCTGGCTGGCCTGGGCCTGGGCGGCGGTGTTGCCTTGAATAATCTGGGAGGGGCAGCCACTGGAGCCGCAGCCGCTGTGGGAGGAGGTGGAGCGGCTGCAGCCGGAGCCGCAGCGGCGGCAAGATCCGGACAAGGCCGAACCCAGGCGCGGGCAAGAATCGGAGGACGAGCGCCAGCCATCCGTTTCCCGGTGGCCAATCCGCGTAGCTTTGCCTCGGGCAACTATGTGGCGCCCAGGCCGCGTTACTACCGCGACACGGAGCCCATGCGGTGAGTACTTAAGTCTAGGAACATTTTCTTTAGGAAAAAGGATTTAATTTGAAAGAACTCAAGCCTTGGAAAGAGTGTTTTTCAATTGATTCGGTGATGGAAAAGTTTTAATTTGACAATGCTAACTTTTGATGTTACTAATATGATATATATTTGATATATTCCCAAAGTTAATTATCTTAAATATCTTGGATTTTCCTCTATTCCCTTAGCTTGAACGTGATGGCATCGCCGCCGTATCAGCCATATCAACAGGCTCCCGTGCAACTGGTCAACGCCTACTGGCAATAGTCTGCAATTCTTATAATAATGTATATTATAACTCATAACTCCCATAACTCTCTCTGTAAGCTCGAAACTGTACAAAGCTATATAGTTATATGCACATGAGTATGAGTATAGGATGCCATGAATGCCTGTTAACAAAGTCGTATTTGTTGTTTTTTTTTTTTTTATGAGATTTACCAATAAAAATATTTTAACAAACAATCCAAACGGAGATTAATTCTTAAAGTAGTATTTAAAATAAGAAAGATTGGTGATAATTTGGAATATTGCTAGAAAATGGAGAAATAACTTTTCAAGAACACATTTTTCTGTATGTCTGGCAACCTTTACTTAAACATGTTGCGACATGTTACTTTTAAGTCCTTTTGCCAGGCTGCCCATTTGTTTTGATGGGGAAATGGGCTTAAGCGAAGGCTTTCCTTGGTTTTAGCTTGTATTTATCAATATTTAAGTACAACATTCTAATGGCGATTGAGAAATAAGAGCTATATTATAAGTTATAAAAACAAACACACAAGACATCTACGGTAAATATCAAACTATTATTTCCAAGCTCGTCTCTTTTAAATGTATCTGTATCGTATGCATGGATTTTTAGAGTTAAGTAAGCCATAAAATTTACTATTTTAAGTCTTCAAATCCCCCTATTAAGGCCTAAATAGCCCCACAAACACTTTGGCTAATTGAAAACGAGTAAACAGATATATAAGCACAGATTTATAATTACGAATTGAGTGCAAAACCAGTGCGTTTTATCGCTGAAAGTTGCACAACCCAACGAAAGGTGCCTCTCGTAATTAATTGATTTCCGAATGGCAAGTCTTTCGTCGCGCATTAGCACCTGTTTGGGCCAATTCACATAAGCCTGGCCATCAGCAAGCCAAAGCAATCCTCATTTGCATATGCTGGAAGAGCGCAAGCCCCATCATTTACTTATATCACAAGTGCCATAAGTTAATCTCGGCTTTCGTCACATTTTCGCTGACAGATGTCGGCGTCCATAAAGGCATCGCTTTTGAATTTATGTATATATGTGCCGATGGACAGGACAGGACACCGAGCCTTATCGGGCGAGCGTGTTTGGCTACCGAACATCGAATCCAATCCAAGCCAATTCCCGATGGTGTTGTAGCCTCACCCAGTTTGCGTGATTGCCATGACTGCTCCAGATTGCCGCCAAATGAGACATTAAGTATGTGATGATGGTGTTGATGGCACGAAACTGGATTCGGAATCCATTTGGGGAAAGCTAGGACAGCATTAAATTGAAAGATTGATTGGAGTTTATTAATTGTATTATTTTAATACCGTATAAAATTGTAAGTTTGTGTTAGGATCTAAATAAAAATAATTTAAAAAATACTTGTCAAGACATTTTACACTAAGCTGCCTATATTTCACGTTGATTATCTAATTATGATCACAAGGAAAGTATAGAAAGTGGTAAAATATAAGCACAAGAGGGAACCTGTCTTATTGTAACCCTTTTTATTTATGGCAGCTTTATACCAATTGCTTTTGAACTGGGAATTTGATGGGAAGAATAATGACTGTAAACAAAATAAATATATATATCAACTATTGATCAAGTCTTTGGTCTTTTGCAGTTTAAAATGGAAAACCCGAAAGTGGCGGCCGGCGTGGTGTTGATGCTTATGGCATTTTCACACATTTCACGCAAATGGAGATTGTGTCGTTGTGGACGATATACAAACGATGATGACCAAAAGCGATGGATCGCCGGCAGGCGTAAAAAACAATTAATACGTGCATTACGCACGAGAGAGCAACGCCCATTCGGTGCGTGCCCCGTTTTTGGACTTCCCGCTAGGACCCAGGTCTCGATCTGGATCTGGATCTTGGCTTATTTGCGGCGAGCAGACGTGATCTCTTGCGTAACACGCGGGGAGGGACTGAATTTACAAAACGCACAGCAATAAATAACAAATTAACACATGGAGAACGGAGAAATGAAACTAGATTCCAGCCATACGACGCCAAAGTATCCAAAGACTTTGGTGCAGCGCCAGCAGTGCGAAGGCGGCGGCCAGCACAAAGTTCAGCCTGTAGATGGCCGCCTGGCAGTACAGCAGCACGATGCCGGCCAGGAAGTACAGCACAATGGAGAGCAACCAGTAGCCGGAGCTGCGAAGGAATAGATACATGTCTATAACGAGTGCAAGTTCAGTGGGAGCAAGAGTTACACTCACCATTTCTGAGGCGCTCGCAGTTGCAGAAGCAAGCTCAGAGAGCTTAAAACCACGATGCTGGGATACAGATTCGGATCTGGGAGCACTATTCCGTGGCTGAAATAGGAGGAGGTAATATATCTATGTAAAAATATGCATATTTTCGAATCCCAACTCACCGGCGACTGCGCAGCCAGGCCAAGCTGCTGGGAGCATTAAGCAGAAGCTGCATAAGCAGCATCAGGAGCAGGGTGACGTGGAAGGAGAAGTTCTGCAGGCCCAGGCAGGGCTCCGGTTGCTCGTCCTTCTGTTCCTCCTCCGCCTCATTCTCCTCGTTATCTTCTTTCTCCTGCAGCTGCTCATCTGCTGCTGCTTTCACATCATCCTGAGAAACCGCCGCCGGCTTTCCTCGCACCAAATTGGCCGCCTTCTGCCACAGGAAATCCTCGAGATAATCCTTGTAGGCATTCGACAGCATCAGAAAGTAGAAGACAAAGGCCAGGAGCAGGCCCAAGCCGCTGCATGTGCCCACAGCCGTGGCTATGGTCAAGATGCCATACGTTATCGGCAAATGGGTCATGATCGAGATCATTATGTTGGAGCTGGCCTGCGAGAGGCGGGTGAGCCGCAGGGCCACGCGGTAAAAGGCATTGCCGTAGAGCGTCAGAGCCAGCCAGGTGCCCAGAGTGGCCAGGAGGGACAGGGCCATGGCGGCACAATGGATCACTATGGACACATTAATGCTGTAGTCTAGGTTCTCAGGCTCTGGCAAGATCCGGCTCGTAATGATCAGTTTCTTTAGCAGGCGACAAGCTGTAAGGAAAACGTTTGGGAAAACTGGCAGAGATGGCAACAGAAACAAACACAAACCTGTGACCACATAGAGGGAGGTGTACTGCAGATAGCCGACATAGGGACGCAGACTGCGGAAGCTTCCCACCTCGTGAAACAGCTGCACCTGCTTCCTCAAAACGATTAGCAGGACGCAGGCCAGGTGGGCGGGCAGCCAGCCGTAGAACTCCAGCACCAAACGGGAGAGAGCCGAGGCATACGAATACTCGTAGCTGTGAGAACAAAGTGGTTTAGAGCGAGAGAGTTTCGGTCAGCGAAAACGAGCGAGAGATGTAAGGTTCAGCTTCAGCTCTCACCTGATCCGATACCGACACACGGGATCCAGATAAAGATCCAGTGTCACCGGGTTCAGCGTGGTATTGTAGTGCCTGGGCACCAGGGTCGGCACATTGGCGAACAGCTGCGGCTTCTGGTCCACCGATCTGCAATTTAATAACCACAAATTAGGTTCTACCCATTGAATTGCATAGCTCCATCCTACTTCAATGTCTGGTAGCGCTCGAAGCCGGCTGCCCAGGGAACACACAGCCTGGCGGTCACTCGATACTCCGGATTGATGCACTGCAGCGGCTCCACAATCACCCGGATGCTCTGGTACGGATCTACCATCTCGGCGATGCGAATGCGATGATGCAGCGTGCCCTGAAGCGTCTCATTGATCACCGGCAGCCGGGCCATGGTGTACCAGCGTGGCATCCGAATGTCCGTCACGCGCTCTCGGGGATCGTAGATGTCCAGATTGTAGCCGGTTCGCCGTTGACTGGGCGGCAGGCGCACTACGACATGCGTCCACTGCAGGTAGGTCTTTCGCAGGTTGTGCAAATCCAAAACGGCAATGCTGCGCGGATCGCGATCTTCGTTGGGCAGTCGCTGGACGAGATGCATCAGCGAGGTGGCCTTTTCGCTGAATTAACCAATCGTTAGCTTTTTTTTATAGAGTTTCTTCCTATATATACCAGTATAGTTGACCCGTCTTGTTGTGCTCCTCGGCGGCGCAGCCAAATAGCCAGTCATCGTCGTCCACATTCAACGCCTCGATGGCCATCTTCTTGTACCGCTCCTGGCGCTGCAGACCGATCAAATCGTAGTAGATGCCCTTCAGGCCGTTGGTAAAGAACTTGTTGATCACCAGCCGCCGCTCCTCGTGCCAGTTGCCAGCGGCACCCAGACGCACGGTGCTCTGCTGACGCCTTCGCGGTTTCTGAGGATTAATTAGAATTCAGTTTTATGTTAGCTCCATGGAATCGTCTGGAGGGAACTCACCACAAAGTGGGCCAGGGCCGACTGCAGATTACGCTGTTTGTTGGTGCCGAAAATTACTGATGAGCGATCATCGCGGACGTGGGCAATGCTGAACAGGAAGCGGTTGACTGCCTGCATGAACTGCAGGCACCACACGGCGGACAAGTGGTCGCAGCTGAGACTCACCCTGGGAATAGCCGAGGTCTGTGCGAGGAGAACATTTCAGACAAGGATTAACTAGACAGACTCTGGACTTACCATGGCGTGCAGATCGTTAAACCGGGAGGTAGTGAGCCCGGGTCGCACAAGAAGATCTCTGTTGCCGCCTCCTGTGGAGATGAGCAGCACATTGTCCAGTCGCGCCGAGCTCTCCTGGCTGGCCATTCGTACTACACTCGGCGGCCGCTGGTGCACGCTGTCGCAGACGTTCGTCGTGCTCGTGGGCACCGTGGCAGTGCGCAGCTTTTCCAGCACGGCGTCCGTCTGGGCGTAGAAGGTCTCCAGCTGGCCGTCCAAATTAAGCACCGGCTCATCCAAGGGCGTGGAGATGCTGATAATCGTATTGATGTGCTGGCCAATGACCGGATCCACCAGCACAGACTGCGCCAGCTTGCCGCCCATGGAGTGGCCAATGAGCACGATCGATGGCTGCTCGGTGCGGTCTTCGTAAATGGATAAAATTGTTCGGATGCAGAGCTTCAAGTAGCCCAGCTGGCGATGGAGGTAGCCGCCATAGAGAGCGGACAACTCCTCATCAAAGTCGATGGTGTAGTAGTCCAAACGAATACCGGCATCATCGGACATGGCTTTTCGCAGGGCCACAGAGCCCAAAGAGCGCACCTGCTTGTAGGATCCGGCGTTGCCGGGAATGAATATCACCGGCGCTCCCGTCATCTTGCGCTTCAGTGGATCCACCGGCTGGCGCAGGCCCTCGTAGTAGTAGTATAGCCCGTAATTCGGATACAGGTGTCCATCCTTCACTCCAACAGGCTGAGGATCACATAAAATCAGAGTTTGCACGTCGAGAAACATTAAAACTTACGGCAAACATCGGCTCGCTGAACATATAGGTCATCCGGCAGGCATTTGGCTCCACCTCCGCGTACAGGTGGAACAGGCCGAAGATGAAGCAGCAGACGGAGCCGATCACCAGCAGTACCGCGCAGTTTCGGAACATAAACATCGTAAAATTGTCAATTTTTCATAACGTTGTTTATGTCGTATTTTTTTTTTGTTTTCCTTTTGTGCCAGCTGACAGCGGTGTTATCGATTGGCGATAATGAGCGTAAGTATTCTAACAAGCTATCGGTGCCAGATGTCAGCCGATAGTTAGCTAGAGCTTATGTATTTCCAATATATATTTAAGAATATTTTTATTTTGAACGTTTTCTTGATAAAATAATGTATGCTTATTTTTTATTCCTCGTATTTGAATTTTCTTGTTTTTTTTTTCTAAAACCATCATTTCAAATATATCAAATTTTTCAGCTGTTAAGTGATATTTAAAATAACCTGCATTTCTTGAAATATTGTAGATTGTATAACCTTGTAGCTAATTTACACCTGCTCTAATATTTGTAAATACCAAATTCAACCGGATTTAGGCAATATATTTAGTATAAATATTTTATGTTAATGTGTAGCTAGAGATGCGCTCATCTCTAGGGCCGTATATATGTATATGCATATGCATGGGTGTCGTACGTATCGATCACTGTGTTGTTGCTAGTTGATCATTCAGTTAGCGTACGCGTGCGCTCGCCTCCGATCCGCCGATCCTCGCCGATCGATCTTCCAGATTCAGATTGAAATTCCGATTCCTATCCGAACGTACCGGAATTGTCAACAAAGGCAGCGGCGCCGGCGTCAGCATCATCGATTCGAATTGACGCTTCGTAACGTGTTTACGTTTCTAAGTCTGGCCTGTGTCCATGTGTGTGTGTTGGTGTATGTGCGTTTGAGCCAGCCTGTTTGAGCCCAACAGTGTGTTTGTGTGTGCGCGCTTAATTCGCGTACTCGTATTAGTGCGTTTGTGTCGTCTAGCCGCGCTTCTTGTTGTTGTTGTTGCAGCTTGGCTGGAAAAAGACAGTTTATGCCCTAGCAATAACAAAAACAAAAACAACGAGAGGCCGCTGTCGCTTGCTCAGCTGCCGTCGACTTCGACGTTGACGTCGCAGCCTCTGCTGGCGCATGTGATCCGTCGTCGATCCGCTCGCTAGTTGTTGCTATTTAGTGTTCGTTGTGGTGTCGCTTGTTGTTGTTTTGATCGGTTGCGTTCTGTAATATATATAGTTCGCCCATTATTTGTTATATATAGTGCAAAAAAATAAACCATCAAATGCCTGGAAGCAGCCGCAGCAGCAGCCGTTTGTGTCTGTCGGTGTGCCTGTAATTGTTATTTGTTGTAAATTGCACACGCATACGGCAGAAACCCGTGTATATACATATATATATACATACAGTACAGTGGCATCGCATCTGCGGCTATAGAGTAACTCAAAGCTATAGCATTCCATTCCGTTCCCGACCGTTACCCCAAATACACACGCACACGACACACACACACACACCTACCACCACACATCATCATGGAAATTTGGCGCTCGCTAACAGTGGGCACATTCGTGCTCCTGGGCATCCTCTGCTTCTACGGCACTGTGGAGTCCTGCAACGAGGTCGTGTGCGCCTCGATCGTCTCCAAGTGCATGCTCACCCAGAGCTGCAAGTGCGAGCTGAAAAACTGCTCCTGCTGCAAGGAGTGCCTGAAATGCCTGGGCAAGAACTACGAGGAGTGCTGCAGTTGTGTGGGTAAGGTCATATCAGCCCCGATCGCTGTTGCAGCGCTGCTGCTGCTGGGCGGTGGGTGGTGTAGGGTGCATAAATGGTCGTAGCGATTGTTTTCGCTCTGATGATGTGATTTCCAGAGCTTTGTTTTTGTTGTTGTTGTTGTTGTTATTCGTCGTCGTCAAGTGTGTGCGGCGCCTGTGCTTGTATGGGGGAGAGCTTGCGATGTGCCAACTATGTACATAGTTATCGATAGCGCGCTTGAGCTGACGATCGGCGTAGCCGTAACCCTTCCGCGACTCACCTAGGCCTTAAGTACCATGGTATAAACTAAGCAAGCTTAAAAAGACCTTTCTTAATGTTTTTCATTATCTTGTTGTTATTATATCCTGGAAGGGTATTGGGAATTTGAGTTGAAGGTTTTAAATCAGTAAAAGAGTTATTTTCGACCCTGTAAATAACTTAAAAATAACGATCTTAAGCCCCTAAGTTATATGAAGACCAAAAAGCGAATTATAAAATGAATTTTAAAATGAATAATATCAGAAAAATCGGTCTAAATAATATTTTTTTCTTATCTCTTCATTTAGCTTAATATTCAAATTTATTAATCTTAATAAAACTAGTACGAAAAAGCTTTCAGAATTCAAATTAATGATATTCTTAAACTTTTATTGTCCCAAAACTATATTCAGTTTAAAATATCGATTATATATCCTTGGAATATTTAAATCTTATAGATTTTTCTTAGTGGGATCTGAACCTACAAAGAATGATTTTCAAAATTTTACGTGACAATGTGTTTAACTTTAAAACCAACAAATAGAAATCAATCCTAAAACAGGCAAGCTTTATATGTTATACTATTTCCTTATGGTTTTTAGTCATTATTTAATTATTTCCAAAAACAACCCTAAAACAAAACCAAATATCAAAGAACTGATAAAGTAAAAGACATAAAAGTCTAAAATTGATTACATATTAAGGGATAACCAATACCAATTTGAGTCATAGGCAATGCGAAATCTGAAAAATGTGTTTGAAGATGTAAATAAATAGAATTGGAATCATCACGACCGAGTTTTTGTGAAATGCAATTTACGTTGGATCCACATTGATGTTGTTTATAAACAAATCGAGCATGACGTTCAAAACAAATGTGCACACGAGATCCAAGAAGGAAAAGCGTGTCTTTTTTCTAAAAATACAAATAAATCATTTTTAATTACCGGTTGCCCAATATAAATCTGGGTTTAACCAGCGATCAAGGGGAAGAGGATATTATGATAAATAAAATATACAAATAGTTTTCCTTTGCCTTTTGTTTTATAGATGATTTAATTAATAAAATAAATATTTCACAGAACTCTGCCCGAAGCCAAACGACACGCGCAACTCGCTGTCCAAGAAGTCCCATGTGGAGGACTTCGACGGAGTTCCGGAGCTGTTCAACGCCGTTGCCACTCCGGATGAGGGCGACAGCTTCGGGTACAATTGGAACGTGTTTACGTTTCAAGTGGATTTCGACAAGTACTTGAAGGGTCCGAAGCTGGAGAAGGACGGCCATTACTTCTTGAGTGAGTGTCAAATGATGCAATTGAAAAAGATATCCTTTTATCACTGTATCACTTTCAGGAACCAACGATAAGAACCTGGACGAGGCGATTCAGGAGCGCGACAACATAGTGACCGTGAACTGCACGGTCATATATTTAGATCAGTGCGTGTCGTGGAACAAGTGCCGCAACAGCTGCCAAACAACAGGTGCCAGCAGTACGAGGTGAGAGAACGAATCCATGAATTTCAACTTGGGAATTCTAAGCAGTATCTTATATATTCCGCTGACGGTTTTTATTATTATTTTCTAATTTGGAAAAAGATTAACTTTAGATTCCTGCAAATTTATTATCTAAATATTAAGCAGGAGAATATTATAATATTCCGTAAATTTATGAAGATATACAAGCACAGATCATAGACAGGTATTAAAACTATATTTCCCTAGAGTAGCTTCTTAACAAATTAAAGGTGAAACTCGCCTTTTATTCAATAATAATGAAATTCGGCTAAAATATTGAAGTATATTTAAATTATTTAAGAACCTCTTGCTTCCTTTTTATAATCAAACAAACTCTTCTTTTCCTTACAGATGGTTCCACGACGGATGCTGCGAGTGCGTGGGCTCTACGTGTATCAACTACGGCGTGAACGAGAGCCGTTGTCGAAAGTGCCCAGAGTCCAAGGATTTGGGCGAGGAGTTCGAGGACGCTATGGAGGAGGAGATGCAGGACTTTGGCGACAGCATGGGCCCCTTCGACGGACCCGTAAACAACAATTACTGAGCGCACCGATGCCATTAAACAACGAACAGAACAGAAACAGAAGGCAGAACAACATTTAACAAATTTAGCTACTCAATTCAGTGACATTATTATTATGTATGTATGTATGTAGTACGAAGTAATATTTGTATAGCACTATTATTATTATTATTTTTATATACGAAAATCGAATAGGCGCTTTGAATTGTTTTACTTATTAAACCGGCCAAGATATATACACATATATATATATATATAAATTTATACAATTTTTTTAAACTAAAAAAAGAATCGTTTTTTAATCAACTATCGCATGCGTCCACCGATTGCCTATCGATGTCACTCTCGTTCTACGGAACATGATACATTTGTGTAAGGTAGTATCGCTGAGTTACAAGTTCAATTCAACAGAATCAAAAGCAGCGCCTAATGTCAAAACAAAAATTTATTAAAATTTAAATTTTAAAAATTGCAACTGCACTGAAATGGAAAACTTTAATAAACATAGTGTGTTTGACATACATACTATTGTCATTTCTCTCGCATTTCCAATCTATACCCGTCTCACTTACACTTTGACAGACCGAACTGGGGGCTTATTTTTCCGACGAGACTACCTTATACAATTGTACCATGCTACGGGCACGTTCGCAATCAGCTGATGCTTATCGATATCGATGAGTCGCCGTTTGCGGCTAAGTAAATTTCGTGTGTTCTTTCGTTAGTTAAATCATTTACTTTTGGCGGCCGGCACATTAACAATTAAGCGCGGGGTGGCCAAGGGACGCTTGAAGCCGGCTACTGAGCAGCGACCCCCCATTATCCAAGGAAGATAGCAACAATTTCCGATCTGTCAGATATACGAAAGTTACGTGTTCTACGTATTCCGAGAGCAGTTACGTATTCGTACGTATTCGTATTCGAGTTCTGGGGGCTAGAACCTGGAGTAGGGAATGATGTTGAAGGGCCTGCGGCACGTCCGGAGCGTACTGCTGCAGCGCGGCAGCCACCAGTGGGGTCCCATCGGTAAGCAGGGTGGCAAGCATCCGGGCATCAGCCCGGAACTATCGCTCCTGCAGCTCAGCCGGCGACAGGTGAGTGATCACAAGGTGCTAAGGTGCTCCAGAATGCTTAATAACACCCATCCCCCCCCCCCAGATGAAGCAGCTGCAGGCCGAATACAAGGCGATTGTGGGCGTAATAGCTCGCTCGCTGCAACTAACGCCCCGGGAGGTGCGTCTGATGCACCTGCGCTCCCTGAGCACCTCGAACAAGGCGCCAAAGGAGCCGGCACAGGAACAGGAGGGAGGTAAGGGTAAGCCTTCGGATGAATCTAACAAGCAGAAGCCAGCTGCAACATCTGGTAGCGACGAGGGCAGCGGCAAATCCCCAGAAAAGGAATCGTCCAGCTCTGCTGATCCCCCAACAAACAGCAGCAGTAGCAGTTCCAGCGGCGATTCCGCCGAGGATCCCAACAAGAACAACAACAACAACGAGAACGACGAGAAGATGCGATCCGTCCTGACCAAGGCCGTGCTCTGGCTGTTCACCATCTACATGTTCGTGGCCTTCCTCTCCCTGCTGATCACACCGCGCTCCGAAAGACCAGAGGTGACTGCGGACCATTGAGGGGAAGATCTCACGATGCACTAACAAAATCCGCTTCGATTTCTATTGCAGGGATCCACGCGCTACGTCTCGTGGAACGAGTTCGTTCACCACATGCTGGCTGTGGGCGAGGTGAAGGAGCTTATTATCCGGCCAGACATGGAAATGGTCACCATCATCCTGCACGACGATGCCGTGATCAAGGGCCGGAAGGTCTCCTCCACCATCTTCCACATGGCGGTGGCCGATGCGAACAAGTTCGAGGAGAAGCTGCGCGAGGTGGAGAAGCGGCTGGGCATTAAGGACGGTGTGCCGGTGACCTACGACCGCCAGACGGACACTACCGGCCGCATCCTAATGCTGCTGCTCGTCTGCGCTTTACTCATGTCCATTGCCACGCGCATGAAGAGCGTCAAGAGTCCACTGAGCATGGATTCGTTCGTAAGTTAGAACAAATAGTTGCTTTCCGATTCCCTATCTCAAACTGAATGGATTTCCAGAACCAAATGGGACGCGCCAAGTTCACGCTGGTGGATCCCTTCGATGGCGGCCGCGGCGTACTCTTTCGGGACGTGGCCGGCCTCAGTGAAGCCAAGCAGGAGGTGAAGGAGTTTGTCGACTATCTCAAGTCCCCGGAGAAGTACCAGCGACTGGGGGCCAAGGTGCCGCGCGGAGCTCTGCTCCTGGGTCCCCCTGGCTGCGGCAAGACGCTACTGGCCAAGGCAGTGGCCACCGAGGCCCAGGTACCGTTCCTCAGCATGAATGGCTCCGAGTTTATCGAGATGATTGGCGGACTGGGGGCAGCGCGTGTGCGTGATCTGTTCCAGGAGGGAAAGAAGCGGGCGCCGTGCATCATTTACATCGACGAGATCGATGCCATCGGCCGCCAACGGTCCGGTACGGAGAGCATGGGCCAGGGCAGCTCCGGCGAGTCGGAGCAGACGCTCAACCAGCTGCTGGTCGAGATGGATGGCATGGCCACCAAGGAGGGAGTCCTCATGTTGGCCAGCACTAACCGGGCCGACATCCTGGACAAGGTGAGTGAATTTAGGAGGCAAGTCCCTAACCATATACTAATGCTGTGTTCCCCTTTAGGCCCTGCTGCGACCTGGTCGCTTCGATCGTCACATACTCATCGATCTGCCCACATTGCTGGAGCGGAAGGAGATCTTCGAGAAGCATTTGTCGTCGGTGAAGCTGGAGTCGCCGCCCGACACATACTCGCAGAGGTTGGCGCGCCTGACGCCGGGATTTTCGGGCGCGGACATTGCCAACGTTTGCAACGAGGCTGCTTTGCATGCGGCGCGCAACACGCAGAAGGAAGTGAGCAGCAAGAACCTGGAGTATGCCGTGGAGCGCTTGGTTGGTGCGTAGTCAACATGATCTTGTGAATTTAGAGACAGAACCTTATATTCCGTGATATTCCAGGTGGCACTGAGAAGCGTTCGCATGCGCTGTCTCTGGCGGAGCGCAAGGTGATTGCCTACCACGAGTCCGGACACGCTCTAGTCGGCTGGATGCTCCCCAACTCCGACATCCTGCTCAAGGTGACCATTGTACCGCGCACGAGCCTGGCTTTGGGCTTCGCCCAGTACACGCCCAGCGAGCAGCATCTGTACAGCAAGGAAGAGCTCTTCGACAAGATGTGCATGGCCCTGGGTGGCCGGGCGGCCGAGAATCTGGTCTTCAATCGAATTACGACGGGCGCCCAGAACGATCTGGAGAAGGTGACAAAGATCGCGTACTCGCAAATCAAGAAATTCGGCATGAGCAAGGACCTGGGTCCCATCTACGTGCGCGATGCCGACGAGACGGAGAGCGGCGGTGCAATGGGCAGCGGTGGCAAGAAGCCCTTCTCGCGGGCCATGGAGACGCTCATTGACAACGAGGCGCGTCATGTGGTGGCCAATGCCTATCAAACCACTGAAGGCATACTCACCGCCAACCGTGATAAGCTGGAAAAGGTGAGTTTGTGGTTCACAAAAGCTGAAGCTCAAGCTAGAGTCTGAGTTCTGCTTCCACTTGCAAGGGATTGTTACGTTTTGGAGTCTAACTTCTGCTTCCACTTGCAAGGGGTTACTGCGCCTCGTGGCCCCTCTCGCGAGTGAAATCAAATCCAAATCGCATCTGAAACGGCTTACATTACTTGAATTGATGTTCCGTTTGCTGTAATTGGATGCTCCTGTCATTCATCATCGCAGTTTCTGTTATAGAGTCGGTTCTACCGGTTTCTCGATAGTTTATTGACTTTATCTCCTTCATCGATCACTGGAAACAAACCTAATCTTATCCATTTCTCCATTTCCCTTTCAGCTGGCTGAGGCTCTGCTGGAGAAGGAGACGCTGGACTACGACCAAGTGGTGGAGCTGATCGGGCCACCGCCGCATGATATTGGCAAGCGGCAAGTTGACTCTGTGGAGTTTGAGCAATCACTAAAGAACCTGGGCACCGAGCCGGACCCAGCCAAAGCCTGAAGCCCCAGTCAGAGTCAGAGTTAGACTCACAGTCGGATGCAATCATCAGCAGACACGCGCGGCGGAGCCGCAGGTACCCGAGTCGCTCACCTTTCCACACACCACCCCTGGTTCATGTTCGTTAATTGTAAATAAAGTTGTTTGCCTTATTAAATGACTCCCAAGCTGTGCTTGTTCTCTAATTGCCCCGCTTAAAAGGTGATACCTAACTAAGCTGACTTTATGGCAGATAGCATAGTACAGTCCAGCTTGGCAAGTTAAGAACGAACTGAATGCAGGGAATATTTCTAATGAAATATTGCCTTACAAATAGAAATCTGTCATTCTGTAATACGATTTTAGAGTTTCGAGCGATTTATCTGGCGAATATATCAGTCAGTCAGTACTCCCTGTCGGTCATCGCTGTCACTGACGTGGCAGGAGATAGCAAGAGTTTAATTACTGATGCTGACCTAGAGCCGGCGGCTCGCACGCACTGTTACTTAGTGTCCGATCCGATGGTCACCCACTTGACAGCCGGAACTACTGGTGATGCCGAGTCTCCAGGGAATATCGAATCGAATCCGTAATTGCTTTCGATGCTTTCTTTGGCAGATCCCGGTTACGCAAACATCAGGGTCTACCACATTATGTATAATTTTTCCTTAATGGAGTCATTTCTAAAGATCAGCCAAGATGATAGAACCTCTATATATAGTCTAGACTCTAGAGAGATCTGTTAAGAGGTGGGGAGAGAAGGTGGAGACAGCGAACACAGCGAGAAGAGAAACCCGTTCTCCATTGCAACCAAGTCGAAAATGATTTAGTTTTCACTCATATTCGATTTTGATGCGATTTATGAGCCGAAAGCCGGTAATCCAGCAGTCTAGGCTGAACACATACTCATCAAAGATACTTCTGAGACTTAAGACATTAAATATATACATTTAATTATATAAAATAAACAATTAATTAGGAAATTTTATTAGAAATATATTATTTGCAAACCAGAAACCCTGGCTAAGGGCAGGAATATTCAAATATATAGAAAGTTTATTCGAAACTAATGCAAATTTCTTAGATTACAATAATAAATTTAGTAATTTTAGCTCTTAAAAACCCCCCTTAGGTATTACCAGTTCGATCAGATTTTCCGTTGGCTATAATTTAAATAAAGTTTCAGCCAGCACGATCGGGTTTAGGCGCATTAATCCGATCTGGACCCAGCATCGCTCTTGAACTCGCACCCCCCAGAGGATGCATATATAGGCCCGGCTTTCGGTGGGACTTGACCAGTCTATCAGTTGTCGTTGCGGGAAACAAAGAAGACGGAGATCTTACGGATATATATCTAGTATATATATAATTTAGCAGTAAAATGAAGTTCATTGGTGTTTCGGCGTTTACGTTCCTGGCATGGATCAGTCTTCTATGCTTGATGCCTGTTAGTAACCAGGCCAAGGGAGGAGGAATATTCCGTAAGTAGACTCGATTGTACTAAACCTGATATTGATGAAATAATTTCCAGCTGCTCCGCTGAAGCTGTGCAAAGTGGAGGACGAGACCTGCTTTGTGGCCCAGGCCCAGGCCTTCCTTAAAGCTTTCAAGCTAGGAATTCCAGAGCTGCAAGTGGCCAGTCTGGAGCCCCTCGATTTGGGCATGGTGCGCGTGGAGAGCGGCGGCCACTCGGAGTCGGTGCAGTTCAAGCTGGTTATGACCCAATCGAAGCTTTACAATCTGGCCAACACGGGCGTTGTGAAGAGCCTGAAGGGCTTCGTCAAAGACCCGAGCTTCAGCAAGCCCCTCAAGCTGGTCATGGTCATCGACGTCCCGGAGCTGGAGCTGCTGGCCAAGTACGACGTAAACGGCAAGCTGCTGATCCTGCCCATCATCAGCAAGGGCGACGTGAGCATCAAGTTGAAGGATGTGCAGGTCAAGTCCCGCATCACGGCCACGCCAGTGAAGCGGGCCGATGGCCATTCCTACCTCAACATCAACGACTACAAGGTGCTCACCAAGATCAAGGGGTAAGTAGCGGAGTCCCTAGAAACCGTAGCGTAGAAGGCTCATCACATCTCGCTTAATCTTTGCAGTGGCCACTTTAACATGTCGCACCTGTTCAACGACAACGTGGAGCTGCGGGAGAGCACCTTAAAGGTCCTGAACCAGGAGTGGAACACCTTGGCCATCGATGTGCAGCCAAAGATCAACGAGGCCAGTGCCAATGCTTTCAAGTCAATGTTGCAGCATTTGTGGAACAACATTCCCTACGACTCGTTCTTTGAGAACCAGTAAACCTCTAGTTAATTATATACGAAATAAAGATTGTACGATTCCTGTAATCGATATCTTTCAATAAAAAAGAAATAGGCAAAAACAAGTCTTCAGTCTCGTCATTTTCAGTACAAATTCATCAATTTCTGGATTTCAGCACCAGGCGAACAGAAAGCAGCAGAAGGTAACTTAAAATAATTCAGCATACAAAAATTGTATAAGTGCAGCATACTTTTGGGGGGATTTTAAATATAGTTGGTAATGTATTGCATACTTTTAGGCATGTAAGTTAATAAAGCATCGTCGCTCTGCTGCTGTTTCTGTTCGCCTGGTGCTGAAATCCAGAAATTGACGATTTTGTACTAAAACGGTTGTTGTAGTTGTTGTAGGCAAAAAACAAGGCTTCAATCTCGCCAATTTCAGTACAAATTCATTAATTTCTGGATTTCAGCACCAGGCGAACAGAAAGCAGCAGAAGGTAACTTAAATAATTCAGCATACCAAAATTGTATAAATGCAGCATACTTTTGGGGGACTTTTAATATAGTTGGTTATGTATTGCATACTTGTAGGCATGTAAGTTAATAAAGCATCGTCGCGCTGCTGCTGTTTCTGTTCGCCTGGTGCTGAAATCCAGAAATTGATGAATTTGTACTGAAAATGACATCTCACTTACCACCAGAGATGCTCATCTAGCTATTTTGCAATATTGGGACAAAATGGCATCTTACTTACCACCAGTGATGCGCATCTAGCTATATTTCAATATTGGGACAAAATGGCATCTCAGGTGCCACCAGCGATGCGCATCTAGCTATATTGCAATATTGGGACAAAATAACATCTTACTTACTATCAGTGATGCGCATCTAGCTATATTGCAATATTGGGACAAAATGGCATATTACTTACCACCAGTGATGCGCATCTAGCTATATTGCAATATTGGGACAAAATGGCATCTTACTTACCACCAGTGATGCGCATCTAGCTATATTGCAATATTGGGACAAAATGGCATATTACTTACCACCAGTGATGCGCATCTAGCTATATTGCAATATTGGGACAAAATGGCATATTACTTACCACCAGTGATGCGCATCTAGCTATATTTCAATATTGGGACAAAATGGCATATTACTTACCACCAGTGATGCGCATCTAGCTATATTGCAATATTGGGACAAAATGGCATCTCGCCATTTTCAGTACAAATTAATTAATTTCTGGATTTCAGCACCAGGCGAACAGAAAGCAGCAGAAGGTAACTTAAATAATTCAGCATACAAAAATTTTATAAATGCAGCATACTTTTGGGGGATTTTTAAATATAGTTGGTTATGTATTGCATACTTTTAGGCATGTAAGTTAAAAAAGCATCGTCGTTCTGCTGCTGTTTCTGTTCGCCTGGTGCTGAAATCCAGCAATTGAGGATTTTGTACTAAAACGCTTGTTGTAGTTGTTGTAGACAAAAACAAGGCTTCAATCTCGCCATTTTCAGTACAAATTCATTCATTTCTGGTTTTCAGCACCAGGCGAACAGAAAGCAGCAGAAGGTAACTTAAAATAATTCAGCCTACAAAAAGTATGAATGCTGCATACTTTTAAGGGGATATATAATAAATAGTATAAATATAGCATACTTTTCGGAGGATTTTTTTAAAATTATAGTTGGTAAACTATTGCATACTTTTAGGCATGTTATTCAAGATTCGGCGCTCTGCTGCTTCCCAAACCGACTTTAACGAATTCGAAATACACAGGCTGGACTTGGTTGTTGGTGTTGGTTCAAAGTATCCGTTTGAAGCAATTTAATCCGATTTTATTATTTTGTGGCTGAATACAGAAATAAATAAATTAAGAGCGCGCTTAATCGCAGCATTAAGACTGAAGGGGACTCTCTGCGGGTTAGGTGGTAGTCAGTAAAGGTGCACAAAATCCATGGTACAATTGTATTGCATTGATTTTGAGTTTTGAAAACTGAAGTCTTCCTGGTTGCTGGCAGATCCTCTTCCTCCGCTGGATGGGTGGCTATTGTGTGGGTATCCTTCGAGATCATCTGGCTTAGAACTAGGCTTGGAGCTGCTTCTCGTTGTTCTCCTCTTTCGTTGTGTGGCTCAGGTTCAGACTTAGATTAGGGGATGTACTTCCGGATCATCCGGAGAACTGGGGAGGAAGAGGAGAGTGGCAATGAGGGAGGGGAGTCTCTCTCTCTCTGGAAAAGGTTCTACTTACACATGGCCCAGATCCCTGCGGGTCTTCGGTAGCTGCTGCTGCTGTTGTTGGCTTCGTCCTAGGGATCGACGTCGGTCACGTTGGTGACCCGGTTGTGCACGTCGGTCAGCAGCACCTGCGGGTTTAGCTACCCATCCCCGTGCTGCGTCTGGTCCTCCTCCGGATGCTCCAAGATCTTGCTGCTGTCCGACGTGTTGATACTCTGTCAAATGCAAAATAATCGATCTGGCATTAGTATAGCTTGAAGATATCCCTCTTGAAGGCCCATCGATGCGAGGCAATGGAAATTCAAGGCACCCCTCCTCTCATATTTAACAAGTCAGTCGATTAACCTGAGTAAATACCTTCAGCTTACGGTGCTTGGCATCCTTGTCGTTGTCCGGCGGACTCTCTGACCCATCCGTGGTCTTGATGAATGACGAGTAGAACGAGGAGAAGCTGGACCCATCCATATCGTCGCTGTTTCCATTGCTGTCTGTGTATTTCTGTATGAAAAAAAACAAGGGAAAAGTCAGAAAAAGTAAATAAAAAGTGAGCAAGAGAAACCCTTAATCCTGTCTTACTTTTGTGTTGGTGGGATTGCTGCTGCAGGGCGGGTCTGAGGTGTAGTCACCCATCACGGAGGCAATGGGCGAGGAGTCGGGCACCTCCTTCTTGGATGACTCGGAGGGGGCCACATTCGAGCCCGGCTCTGCCTTCACGGAGGTCGCCTGCGAGGAGGGCCGCTGCAGCTGGGCGGGAGTCACCGAGTGGAAGGCTCCTGGCACCTTGGTCGTCGTCGCTGGCGGAGCCACCATCACCTGGGGCGGCTGTCGGATCAAAAATGGTTAGGAAATCGAAAATATAAGCTCCTTGGAAGGCCTCAACTCACCGTGTACACCGTCTTGTTGTAGGAGGACTGAGCACCGCACGGCTGGTCTGGCACCTGCATGGCATTGGCCATTCCGGGAAACGGCATCGGCTGGTACATCATGGCCGTGGCCGCCGCTGCCGCTGGATGCGTGTAGAAGAGCGATGGATGCGGGTACATCACCCCGGCCATGTACTGGAGCGGCATGGCCTGTGCTGCCGCCGCCGCAGCTGCTGCTGCCGCCTGCTGTGATGTTGTCGGCTGCTCTGGATTCTTGAGGGGATGCGAATGGGACTGGAGCTGGTGCTGATGCTGATGCTGGTGCTGATGCTGGTGCTTGTGGGAGCGCGGTGAGGGACTGGGACTGGGACTGGTGGGGGCCAGCGAGGCGGGTATGTAGTAGAAGGTGGGGAAGAGGCCGGCGGAGGAGAAGCTGCTCTGGGCCATGGCCGTGTGCGTGGAATGGACGGGCGTGGTGATGCCGACGGAGAAGGGCGGCCACAGGTTGATGTTCTGGGTGCACTGCGGGTATGAGGATGGTACTGGCGTCGAGCTGCCCACAGAGGAGGTTCCAATTCCTCCTGTTCCTCCCCCTGCGGTACCCGCTCCTCCTGTTCCTGCTCCTGCTGCTCCTCCTGCACCTCCTGTGGCTCCTGTTCCTCCAGGTGTGCCTGGCGTGCTTGTCGGCGTGCCACCACCACCCGGTCCTCCTCCACCCGCCACGCCCGCTCCTCCAGATCCCACGCCACCGGTTCCGCCACCTCCCCCGTTTCCCTTAGAAGCATCGCATGTGCCAGCGCCATTGCCACCACCGCCTGCTCCTCCGCCTCCGCCACCGCCTCCCGTCAGTGTCAACTGCTGCTTGGGCTTGTTGGCCTCGCCCTCCCAGGAATGGGAGCCGCCCCGTTTGATGCCATGGCCCGGGCCACTGTACTCCAGCATTTTGAGGGTGTCGTTGGCCGACGACTTCTTGCCCTTGTCACCAGTGCGTCCGCGGGACTCGCGGTGCTTCTTCAGCATGAACTTCTCCATCTCGTCGTTGTGCTTGTTCAGCAGCGATTCGGTGAGGGTCACCGGCGGTGTGCTGGTACCGGTGGCAGTGGTACCTGTTCCAGTGCCCGTGCCGGTTCCACTTCCGCTTCCACTGCCGGCCGTTGGGGTATCCGTGCCCTTGCCCGTGCCCGTTCCAGTGGCTGTTCCGGTGGCAGTACCACTGGCCGTGCCTGTGGCTGTGCCACTAACGGTTCCAGTACCCGTGCCCGTGCCTGTACCTGTTCCTGTGCCTGTTCCGGTACCCGTACCAGTTCCGGTGCCCGTGCCTGTGCCGGTGCCCGTTCCAGTGCCCGTCCCGGTGCCGGTGCCCGTGCCAGTGCCACCAGTGCCGCCATTGCTTGTATTGGTCACACTGCTCATGTGGACATTGCTGCCAGTGGTAAAGTGACCAGAGGAGCCGCTGCCGCCGCTGCCCTCGAAACCGGAACCAAAACCCTGAACGGGACTGAGGGCGCAACGGGCATCATCGCCCCGGCTCACGCAGGTGCCGCCACGTGACTCCGCCGGCTCCGTCTTGGGAGGATCGGGGTCCACGGGCGCCGTGATCGGCTTGCTGTTGAAGAAACGCAGCAGGTTCTCGTTATAGTTGAGCTGGTTGTAGCTGGGCGGCGTCTCGGTGGAACTCTTACTGTCATAGTAGTCGTGGTGCGGCGAGATCTCGCCGAGCATCACGCTGTCGCGCTCGGACACGGTCAGCTCGTTCTCGTGCGGCAGCTCCAGCTTGAGGTCCGCCCGCGACACCTCGTCCATCAGCGTCTCCATGAAGCTGGCCAGAGCCTGGCACCGGCGCGACACCTCCTGCTTGACCGTGTCCGATGGCCGCGACACTGTCTCCGCCAGCAGCTTAACGATGTCCTCCTTGATCCGTGTGTTCCGTCCCATTGCCTCCTCGGAGATCTTCAGCTTGCAGGTGGGCGCCGCCTCGAACACGTCGCACTGCTTGGGACCTGGACAACGGATGCACAAATAGTAAGCTTTGTACCCGGACGCAGCTCGTGATGAACCCTGAAACTCACCCTGAAAGACGCGATGGTGACCCACCACAAACTCCAGCTTGCGGGACCATGGATTCACGAAGCTGGTCCACTCCGTCTCCAACAGGACATAGCAGCCGTTCTGGATGAGGAACCGGTACGGCTTGCTGCAGAACGAGGCGCCGGCGGTCTGGCCCTTCTTCATCACCGTCTCGTACGTTTCCTTCATCGCAGCGAGGTCCTCGTGATGGTAAAAGTCCATAATGCTGCGTCCGGTGAGGTCCTGCGGCAGGTAACCCAAGGCACTGACCGCCGCGCTGTCCACGTGCGAGATGATGCCCGTGGCGGTGTGCTTGATGGCGAACTTGGGGCTCTTCTGGGAGAGCACCTCATCGGGAACTGTGGATGATAGAATAGAAGATGAGTAGAGATACACTACGGATTCCCTTATTAATAGATGACTCACCCCGGTAGCTGCTCTTGATGGGCGTGGCGCAGATGACAAGCAGCATGTTGGTGCCATTGGAAACCATGTAGTTGTCCGGTCGCGCCTCCTCGGGCGCCTCCCTGAAGGTGAGTCCCAGGCGGAAGGGCTCGTAGTTGACCGATCTGCCGATGACACCGAAGCCGCCGGACTTGAGGCCGCGATAGCGACGCAGCATCACGCAGAAGGTGCTCCTGGCATCCTTGGGCATGCTGCCGCGCGACTCAGCTATGGGTATGCCGGTGGTTATCTGGCTGGCAAATGTGGCCCGGTCCTTGATGTGCACAAAATCGATGAAGGACCGGCCCAGCCACATGTCGCGGGGAAAGCCCAGGACATCCGTGATGCTGGGCGTGGTGTACAGGACGATGCCGTCGTGCATGGAGATCACACAGCAGAAGCTGTCCTCCTTGACGCGCTCCACACGAACCCCGGGTGGAGCGGTCGAAACACCTCCGCCTCCGCCGCCGAGTCCGGCCACGGATTCCAACTTGCCCGGCGCCGATTCCCAGGTCTTCTCCGACTTGCCACCAATGCCGCTGTCCACGCAGGACACGTTCACGTGGCAGGGCAGCGACGGTGGCAGAGTGGTCGCCAACGACAGCGGCGATGGTATGGGAAAGGTTTGGGTGGCCTCGGACTTGGCCACTCCAGCGCGCTGCTCTACCTCTGACTCCTCGGTGCCGGACTCCTGCTGCTGCTGTTCCTCCTCCTCCTCCTCTTCCTCGGCATCGGGCCGATTGCAGTCGACGTTGTCCTGCAGCTCCTGCAGAGTCTGCTGGTCTACCCTTTCGGCAGCATCGTTGACGCTACTCTGGCTCTGGCGCGGCTCCTCTGTCCTGTCCTCCCTCTCCCTGTCCAGCGTGGTGCTGGGATGCGGATGTGTCTGGGTCTGCACTTGGCTCTGGTTGGCGCCCTTGTTCTTCTTCTTCTTGCGCGACTTGTCCTTGTTGCGCTTGATGATCATGTCGCTGCTGCTGGCCTGCGTCGAGGGCTTGCCGCCATAGCCGCTGCTCCCGGAGGAGTGGCTGCCGCTCAGACGGGATTTGGAGCTGCCACTGAAAAGGGGGAAGAAAGGGAAGAGGGATTAGTTCATGTTCCAAGAGATGCCGGAACTTTAGGTGGAATGGAATCGGATGACTTACCTGCGCTGCGACTGACTGTTGCTGCAACTGTTTGAATAAGCCGAATCGGACACCTTGGTGTTGTGTGTGGACTCCGTGGACTCGCCGCCCTCCATTGTGTTTGAGTTCTCCAGTTTTCTGGTCTTAAATATGCCAAGAGAGATAGCTGCCAAGGAAAAGATATAAAAAGGCATCAGAATAATTAGAAAAACTAATTTAAACATTAAGAAATTTGTGTGAAATTATATTTAATCCTTAATGAGCAACTTAAGTATATATTTATCTTAAATTTTACTACAAGTGAAAGCATTCCCTTTGCTTTCTTTTCTTTTAATATTATGTGCTTGCTTATAATTGCTTATATTTGTTGTATTTTATTTAAATATATTCTTTATTCTTATCTTTGTTGTATTTTTATTTATTTATTTAAATAAATCCCGGGACATATTGAGTATTTCACAACTATTGTTTCACTTTGTGACGAAATAAAGTCACGAAATCTGTTGCCGCATTTCTATTGCGTTTCACAAATGCAAACGCGGCAGGCAGAGCGTGCTGCCTCCTGAATCAATTTAATTCACTTTCACTTTTATTTACCATTTTCCATTGTCCAAATCGGATTTAAATTTAAAACAAAAATATTTAATTGGGGATACAATTTCCCTTCCAAATCCAAACATTTAAAGTTGCCACAAAACAAACAAAGAGTCGTAAGCAATTTGCAGCTTAATTAACACCAGCTTAGTGGCCAGTGTCAGGGGGTTAAAATAAAGAGGAACCTGCCTAAGGTGAACACTAATTTAATTATAAGCAAATATTATATATTATGCCATAATAAATTATATTTCCCTTTCATTTATTTCATTCATTCATTCTTCTTGAAATAATCCTTGTTTACTGCAGGTAAAATGCACAGGTGTTCGTCTTAGGCAGGTTATACTGTGGCCAGTCAGCGGCTGATTGGGTGAGCACTGCGTTGCATTCACGTGCAGCTGCAGGCGCTGTCAGTTGTTTCTCTCTCTCTCCGACGGATGCCGTTATGCAGGCAGCAAGCATTCACTCACTCAGATGCAAATACAGTTCACAGATATATAGATACATAGATATAAAGATACATAGATATAAAGATACATAGATACATAGATAAACCTTTACTCTTAGTTTCGTTTACTATTTGAGGAATTATCATTAGACTATTTATTATATTAATATTATATATTTAAAGCAGCGGTGGCTTAATTCCCTTACGCTGCTCAAACCCTTAAAGCTCATGCCCATCGCTGATCTTAAGTTTAAGTCACAATTAAAACTCAATTAATTAATTAATATTAATTAATGATTAAGTAAACCCGCTTTTGTAGTCCAGTGTTATTCTCGACACAACAGTGTAGTGACTTTTGAACAAATTCGCTGACCATTCGTATTTTCTTTTTCTTATTTTCTTATTTGCAGGCAAGCAGCTCATATTTCGTAGCCCAAATAATTACGAATATGTCATAAGAAGTCGCGACGGGGATTATATAACCCTTACACAAACCACACAAAAAAGAGAAACAAAACACCAAACAAGAAACCAAAAAAAAAAAAAAACAAATGTATAAAAAGTTCATTACATAATATTCAGATAAATACTCAAATTGAACACCCAATTCAATGAGGGAGAAGGGAGCCCTCAATTTATTCGAAAAATAAATTGGAAGGTAAACAGAGAGAGAGATAGTGAAGAGAACAGGTAATAAATGTTATATAGAGAGTTCTTTATGAAGACGTTCTTCCTTGCTTTAAATTTAATTACTTAACAATAGAATTATAAAAACGTAATTAATAGCTCAGGATTTTAAATAACTTAAGACAAAGGTAGGCAAATAATTAAAAGATGGATTTAAACATAAGCATTGCTTCATGTTCTTCAATATGCTTTAAAAAATCCTTTTACACATTAAAAAAAAAAACCAAAAAAGCAAACTATTTGCAATTAGACCTCTTAAAATAGATAGCAACCAATCAGAAACGCCGTTTAAGTATCGTTTGTATAATCCTCTTTGGGAAAAAAAGAAGCCAATTATCCAACGCCATACGTCAGTTAAGGATTGGGCTGCAGGATTACATATGGTCGTGCGTCACGACGGCGGCGCTGTTAGATAATGCAGCGCAGGATTCAGGACACGGGACGTCGCGCAGATGGCGGCTAAAACACAGTCATATCGTAGACAAAGTGCTGCTATTTGTGGTCTATTTGTGGCATCAAATGCAGGGGGATCCCAGTTAGATAGTGGATATCCACAGAGGCTTATTTAAATGAATTATTTATTTTTATTTTCACGGAAATTTCTATCAAAGCCGCCTAAAAATATAATTATGTTTCTGTGATATTTCGGTAATTAATTTTATGATTAAAAATATATTGCTTTTTGGGGTTTCATTAAGAAATCTCATGAATTGATTAAGAAATCTCATTCATTGATTAAAAAGTCCAAAAATAAAGCAAATGCAATGTAATATCAATAATTTTAGGGAAAAATTATTGAGCAAATGATATGCATTTCTTAATGAAATTAGAATATTTTACGTATTAAATATTTGAAAGAAAGGTCTGGTCTCAAAAGACAGAAAAAAAATTAATTGTTCGCTTTCCTAACCTCAAATATCCAATTTTTTCTAACAGACTCGGACTCTACGCCTTAAATTATATTAGAGATGCCTCCCCAGCTTTCCAAAAACTAAACCTCGTTGACTTGTGTAATTAAATAAATAAAGTGTACACAAAATGAGTAAGGAGTTTCTATAAATAAAAAATCTGTGAAAGGTCCACTGGTACTACGCGTCGTATGAGTAATTTTATTAATAATTAATAACTGCAAATTAAAACGAACTAAAGGAAAATAAAAGATTCTAAGAAAATACTAAATAAAACTGAATACTATTGTGGTTAGAGGTTATTTTAAATAGATTTAGGAAGACTATTTTAGAGGATAAGACCAAAAAGTATAATTTTTGTACGTGCTAGTCTATAGGAGAGTTAAGAAATTGTTGTCCGAGGTCAGAATACAGAATCATAAACCAAATTCAGCTTAGTTATAAGTTATAAGTTAACTTAAAATGGATTTCATATATGTTTTTCTTAAGATGCAATCCCTATAAGGCACACACAGGCTAGCTCCTGCAGGGACCACGCTACGTATGCGTAATATTCGGCTAACAAGCTGTAATTTGGTGTAATTTTGTGTAAGCTCAGACAATCGGCGAGAATTTATCAAGGGTCAGGTATGCCGAGCAGAGCTTTTGTTTACGCTGCGATTACTTTGCCTTTGTTGTTGTTTTTCTCATTTAGCTTTTTGCATTTGCAACGTGCACGGCGCGATACTGATATTTGTATTTGCCAATTCCGATGCCCGGTTCCTAAGACGACAACGACAACGACGACTACGACTATTCCCGCCCATCGTTTGCGTCTCGCTCTGGCGACGGCTCTGGGCCGGCACTTATTAATAAACACTATATAGACTCGTTACGAGCGAAGACATGGGGTTTATGTAAGTTGCAAGGCCCGAGAGTTGTTGTTTTGCTTTGTTGCTCTTTGCAATATGATAATAGGCGACGTGACGCGACACGCCGTTCCTGCTCTCGCTCTCGCACTCGCTCTCCTCTCAGTGGATTGCAACAACGTGACAATTGCACTCACTGGCACACTTACATGCTCTCTCTTGCTGGCACTCTTGAGTGCTTATCGGTTCTGGTATATCCGGGGATTAGCTATTACGATATCCGCGATATCGGGAATATAGTTCACTGCACAAATCTCGCACTTGTAGGTACAGGTTGTGGTTAGTATTCACTCTCTGTGGCACCAAAGAAACAAATACAAAATAATTCTGTGTGTGTCTCTGGAGGTCGTTATTTCAAAACAAAATATTCTCGATGGGGTTCGCTGTACGACTTGACGACGAGCGCGCTTCACGACCTTCTTGATGGAAATTCGCACGAATACTGAGTGCTCTAAGCGGGCAGCTCCACAGGTTTTTCCACAAAACAAAAACTGCAGCTCGCAGTCGCATTGTGGAATTCCTCGTATTTTCATTCTCATTCACTCGAAGCTATCCAGCTTCGTGAGGAGAGGGCTTCGGGGAGCCGAGATGCCCAGCTTATCGCCCACAAGTCGGCTGACATAGTTTGTCGCAGGGATCGGGCCTTAACCCTTGGCAGGGCTTAAAACAAGAGAAAATAATGCTTAGCGGAAACTTAAATTAAGGCTTTAAATTAAAGAACAATAGTTCGAATTTATTGAATTTATTATTAAAGCATCGATGTTTTTTTTTTCCCCATTTATTTAATTTAAGCACTTTCCATATTTAAAAAACCAGTGCTATACAGGCATCAATATTCTTTAAAACTTGGACTCGGCGAGCTGAAGCTAAAAGCTTAAAATTCGACTTGTAAAAGCTTATATTTATTATACGGTATTTTGTATACTATTATTTACAATTTGATTAAATGTTAAATAAAATGATTTCTTCTACTTAATATCCTTTGTTCCCACAATTAAGTTCCTTTCACCGCCAAACCAGTTGTTGTAACGTTTATTAATTGTTTCTAGATCAACTTGGCTGGTGATGCTTATAAAAGACTGTAAAGAAATCAGGCAGCGAGTTGGACCCCTGGCCACTGGCTTGGGGTTAAGCCCAGCCAGGAGAGGCCGCCACCTGTGTGGCCTTCGGTAAGGGCGGTTGGTCCCTGTGGGTGGTGGCTGGGCGCAGTGGAGGAGGGCGGCGGACGGTGGCTGTGGCAGCACGTTGACTCTTCGCCTTCGCACGCCGTCCGTGTGCCGGCTGTGCGTGTGTGTGTGTGCGAGTGGGCCGACTACACGCAAAAAAACTAGATGTGCTTGCAAAAGCTATAAAGAGATTATTAATTCAGGAAATATTTTATGCAAAATATTGAATCACTAAAAAAAAAACAGACAAATTTTGAAGAGAAAGCAAAAAAAAAAACATGTCAAAATAACAATTTTTACTGAAGATAGGAATGCCTTATGTTGATTATTTTTATTTGAAAATATCCAAATAAAAAAAATATATATATCTTTTTAAAACATATTCATTATTAGATTGCTATAAAATGTATGTTTAAAACCATATCGATTTCAATGAGTATTTCCGCGAAAAACACGTTACATTACATGTTCTACTTTCTCGACGAGTGTATTGCGGGGGGTGGCCGTGCCGGTTAAGTCACGCATGGAGCCACGTGAGCGGCGGCTTTTCACTGCCTATACGGCCTTTTCTGGCGTTCTCGTATACTCGGAATTCTCTTCTCGCTTGCCGCACTTTCGCCTAGCCGCATTTCGCACAATGACTTTTGCATATAGGCAGCGGCGGCATAACGGTATTAGTCACTCGCCAGCTCTCGCTCTCGCTGTAACTGTAGCTGTAGCTCTTGCCCTTGCTCTCCGTCTCTGGCTCTCTCGCTTAATCTCCGGCTCTCGGCTGTGAGTGGCGCCAAGCTTTCCAGCCCCCCGCCCGACCGCCCCCCCGTGATGTTTTTGAATGGAAGCTCTTGCACAGATGCGCGAATTCAATTGCAGATTCGATTCGAAGCGACGGATGTGGCTGGCGGCACGTACGAGATGCCAATGACACTTCACTGCCAGACAGCTGATATTTCGCCCAGCTGGTTATCGATTCTGCTAACGGGTCTTTTCAAACGGCGAGTGGCGAGCGCGCACTCAGTGACCCCCAGATGGCGCCACTCCACGGCGGGAGGCAATTTAGATTTATAATTTTTATAGCTTTTCAGGGTTTTATAACTTCAGTCAGGAGCTTACAACGCCATTAGGGAATCCTTTCCGACCCTATAAAGCGTATATATTCTTGACTAGACCACTAACAGCCGAGTCGATCTAGCCATGTTTGAATGAAAAAAAATGTTACTCAATTTTTTTTTTTAATTTTATAAGGGGTTACATCGTTAAAATTGTCAAAAAATTTCAAAATTTTAAATTTTTCAATTTAGTATGCAGATATGTTAATATTAAAAAATATCACATAAAAGCTTTCCGAGTTGAAATGCATGTATTTTTGGCATAGTTATAATTATTGAAAAACTTCGATATTTAAGTAATTTTTTTATATTTTATATTTATATTTAGTATATGTTTATATATTTATATTCATATTTAATTCCTTGAAAGGCTTTATAATTTTAGTTAAAAGCTTGCCACACAATAAAGAAGTCATTTTCTATAAAGAATGTATATGTATAAAAAAGTTCACATCTTTAACAAAAATTTTTAAGGGGTACCATCGCCAAAAGTGTCAAATATTAAATACAATTTTGATTTTAATTCCAGTAGGTGATTTGTTAACTGAATAAAAACTAACACAGAACATCATTTAAATTAAAATTTATGAATTTTTGGCTTTGTTATGATAAATTTAAAAAGTTATAAAATTAGATCGACTCGGATATTGATTCTGATCGGGAATATACATATATTCTTTACAGGGTCGAAAATGACTCCTTTACTGAGTTGCCAGCTTCTGATTATATTATAATACCCTGCAAGGGTATAAAAACAATGAAGTTATGTCAACTTTCATTACATTTACCTATAAATATTATATTCACAGTACATTTTCCTCTTTCCTCCCTGTACGATCGTTTCTATGGCAGCTTTGTGTATGATATAGTCCTTCAATCTGGCTTATATACTAATGAGAATACAAAGAAGTTGTAATGCTTCATTTAAATAGTTTCAAAACCGAAGGACTACTTGGCGTAGAAAGGAACAGATGGACGGACAATCAATTATAGCTAAATCAACTCGGCTGTTGATGCTGATCAAAAATACTTTATAGAGTGCGTTGCAAACTTCTAACTAAAATGTATTATAATTTTAGTTCAAGGGTATACCAATTGTACCAAATTTTCCTTGCTCTAAACTAAATTTTTTATAAGCAAATATCTTTCTACTTTATACCAACATTCACTGCGGGTTTTTTAAGTCCCAAAATACTTTTATTGGCTTATTTTTTAGCAGGACTTCAACCCCTTCTTCAGGATGCCTGTCCGTCTGGCATCCAGCTTCTTCCTTATCGGCTCTTCGCATCGCCCTCTGCGGTGGCTGGGAGTAATTGAATTTTATTAATTGGCGGCTTTGCCGTCGTCGAGTGGGTGTGAAAATCCATTTGGCCAGGGTCACGTGTGAGTGTTGACCGGGGTTGGGGTTGGGTCCTTATCTGTGCTGGCCACACACGTGCCACCCGCCAGCTTCATTCAGGACGTGCCACCCGTCGCCTGCCGGGAAAGTGATAGAGCGCCTTCGAATTAGCCACCAAGCTGGTGCTAATTTGATTTTGATGCTGCCGCGGCCACTGTTGACTTTTCCTCCGCTGACTTTTGCACTATTTTGATCCGAAGTTATATTATTTGATTGCCGCTAATCGGATTCCGGGGGGTGGTTTTTTTCCTGGCTGGAAGTGCGACTTTCACTGAGATTGGGATTAGGCCAGAGTTCCCAGGCAAGGCCAACCCTCTGCTCAGGCCAGGACCTGCTCATGAATACGGATTGTGATCTAGATGGGAGTAGGATTAGGTCAAGTGGGCTGTTGTGGAGGGGAAGAGGAGAAGGAGGAGCAGGAGGAGGAAGTTACACATCCACATATATCCGGCGAACACAAGAGGTTCTAGGAGCTGAAGGAGCCACTGCCTGACCATATAGTATAGATGATAAAGCCTAGGAAATATACAGGCTGACAGCATCTTTTCCAAGGGATTTCGATGCGAAGAACTATCTCCAATTTGTTCTATTTCTCAGGATTTTGATATTTTAATTAGAATTTTTCCTATTGCTCAGGTTTTTATGATATTTTATCATCCTTTTTTGGTACTTTTGAGGTGCATTTACTTCAATACGGATTTTTCAATGAGCATTTTTAACTGTACAATCGTTCGGCATCTTAAAGTACTGTTCCTGTCCTCCAAAATCAGTTTTCAACATTTTGAGATATCCGAGATAACCTATTTATAAACTTGCAGGGTATTATAATTTCAATCCAAAGTTTGCAATGCAGTGAAGGAGGATTTAAACCCTACAAAGTAAATATATTCTTGATCAGCATCAACAGCAGAGACGATCTAGCCATGTTCGTCTAACCATAGAGAAACAGACAGAAACAGACGCAAACTAGTCTCTCAGTTTTGAAGCTATCTAAATGAAAATTTTGCAGAATAGAAAACAAGAATGGTAGCTAACTTCGGGCAGCCGAAGTTTATAAGTCCTTGCATGAAAATTAATCATAACTCAGCAAAAAAACGCATTCATTCATTTCGGAGAGCTTTCTATGCTAGATTTCATTAATTTATTTTATTTACAAAATTAAAATTGTTGATCATTTTGACGATCTATCCCCTTATATATTTTTTTTTGAAATGAGTAAATTTATATTTCGTCCAGGCATGGCTAAATCAACGCGGCTGTAAATGCTGATCAAGAATATGATGATATATGATTTATAGGGTCGGAAACGACTCCTTCACTTCATTGGAGGCTTATAACTGACGTATAGGAATAACTCTGAAGTTCTGGAAATTCGAGTTCAGCGCATCGAAATCCTTTGGAAAAGTATATTCTGATTTTTGTCGACTTGTGTTATTATCATTTATAAGAATTTAATTATTAAAAAATGTATATAGTAAGCAAAAGATAGCCAAAACCCAAAAAATTTGCTTTAAAAAATATGTATCTATAATATTCAAGATGTAAAATACACAATAAAATAAGAAAAAAAAAAACACTAAAAAACTTGAATCCATGAGTTAATCAACTTTTCCCTATTTTCAATTCAAAATTCCTTCAATTGATGATTGATTTAAATAAAAAAATAAATCTTATACGAAACGAAACACTTACCTACACAGTATTCACTTGAGGAGCGTCTGAGGAGCATCCTGGTGAATCCTGGTGAATCCTTTTAAATCCTGGTGATTCCTGGTGCATCCTGGTGAATCTCTTGGCCCGTGACATCCGAGTTTTTGCATTTGCCAGACAGTAAAAAATATTTCCGTTCTTAAACATATTTTATACTCTGAAGAAGCAACGAAAACTGTCCTGGGAAATGGAAAACATCCCCCAAAAGGCGTTCACTTGACTCCGCCCCTGGCGCCTGCGCCTTGAGCATCCTTAGCCCCGTGAGCTCCGCACCTATTTCGGCTTCAGGCTCCTACCAAAGGATAATTATCTAATTGATGATGAGTTGCCGCGGCGTGAAAAAAAAAGAAATCCGCGAAAGGCAAATTTCCGTGAAACTTGAAAAGCAGGAAAAGGCGTTGAAATTTCCACGCTCCAAGGAAAACTTTCGCCGGACCTTAATCCTGACTTAAGTGTGCCGTCTTTGCCTCGAGATTACAATCTTTGAATGGTGAAAAAATAAAGAAAATCAGAAAGATGGTCAAGGGGTTTTCTTATAAATAAAAATGCATGAATTTGTCTGGACAAAAGTGGTGCGAATTGGAAATTATTTAAGATATTAAAAGGTTTCAACAATTTATTTATCAAGGAGCAATTGGGTTAAGAAGTTAAATTTTTTTATAAGTGCTAAGTATTTAATTATGTGAAAATGGAAACTTTATAAAAATTATGAAAATAAATAATTAAATAATTTATGATCTAAGTAAGCTAGAAAAATACAAATATTTGCAAAAAACGAATCTTTTTTCTGAAATGTTCCCACTCAATTAAGGACATTTTTAAGGGAACGAAATAATCTGTATAAAAAAGGTCTTAAAGTATACAGATTGTCAATATTATAACGGGTAAAGATATAATGAATTTAGCTATAAAAAAAATAAGTTATATTATTAAAGAGTCTGATCTTATCAAGGCGCTTTAAAGAAATTATTATTTATAGTCTTTTCTTTGTCGAACATCTTCTCAATAGAACAATGCGTCCAGCACTACGTTTACTCTTCAACTAATCAAGAATTAAAGAATATTATTCCAATATAAAAAATAATTCTACTAACAATTAGTTAAATTTTATATACATATACTTTAGTGTTAAATTTATTAAATAAATATATTATCAGCTAGCTGCATATCCCGCCAGTAGCACCCTTTAACTTATGTACATATATGTTGCACTTATTACGTACCTCCCATCGCCATCGTTGAAGCCCAAGCCCGAGCCTCCGCCCCTTTGTGTGTATGCCTTGTCCAGGGGGTAGTTCGCCATGGTCCTTGGTCCCGCCCTCTTCCACTTTTGCGGAGGGTTGATTTCTAACTAGAAAAGAATCTGCGAATCCACCGACTCAGAGCTCAGTTCAGCTCCGCAAAGATGCTGCTCACTTTGCTGCTGCCCTTTGAGGGCAACACACACGTAAACCCACTCGCATTCTGACCAGCAGCAGCACCTTTATTACCTTCCGAAACCCTAAGAGATGGCCTGGCTTCCAAGCAGCTCCAATGGAGCTGACAATGCGGATGAACGGAGCACGGCCTCCAGTGGTTCATCCGGACACAGCAGCGGGCGTCGCGATGAGGCCAACAGTTCACCGCGTTCCGGAAACGGAAGTGGAGCCCATGTCCGGGATTCGGGACGAACAGCTCCTCCAGCCCTGCTGCGTCATGCCACGCCCCATTTGCAGCCCAAAACAGAGTCCGTTTCGGATAACGATGGCGACGGCGATGCGGAGCTCTCCGATTTCTCGCTGAATGACACCGAGGAGGACGAGGAGGATCTACGCGATTATATCGTGCTCAATGGCAATCAGGCAGATGGTAAGGATTAGGATTTGAATTGGATCCAATTGGAGTCTAGGATTCACATCCTTTTTAGTTAATATTTACTTTATAACAATTAATTCCTCTTTCCCATCACAGCCAATCGATCTTTATCCAGCTCACCGCGTAGTCACTCCCGCAATGGACTGCTCACGGCGCCGCCAAGTTCTGGCAGTTCAGGATGCACCGCATCTGGTGGAGTCATAGGAGGAGGATGTGCAGGCGGAGCGGGACCTGGAGGCGCCAGTACAGGTGGCCATGTGGTGGGAGGCGTTCGCAAGGTGTTCACCAACACGCGAGAGCGTTGGCGCCAGCAGAACGTGTCCGGTGCCTTTGCCGAGCTGCGAAAGCTGGTGCCCACCCATCCGCCGGACAAGAAGCTGTCGAAGAACGAGATCCTGCGCTCGGCCATCAAGTACATCAAGCTGCTGACCGGCATCCTCGAGTGGCAGCAGCGTCAGGTGCCAGCTCATCCGGCATATCCCGCTGCTGGCCCGGAGACCAATAACAATGACAATCGTACGGTGAACGGTCATGCGGACTCGGATCTGGAGCAGCCGGACATCTCCGTTGTGCGGCACATCAAGTGCGAGCGAACGGATGCAGGAGGAGGAGGCGGAGGAGCAGTGGCCCAGCGTAATGGCGGAGGCAACGACCTGCTCATGATCGCTCCGGGCGCACTGGTCAAGAGCGAGCTCCTGCTCGAGTCGCCGCTGCCCTCGAGCCACTCGCATGGCCATATCCCTTCGCTAACCCATTCCCTGCCAGGAACTGCTCTGGTGGCTGTTCCAGAATCCAGGCTAATCAGCAGCAGCAGCTCGACGGGAGCTGTGATGCCGAAGCTGTCTGCCAGCAGGAGCAGCAAGCGACGCCTCAAGTCGGAGGCGGGTGCGGGTGCCACCGATCTCAGCCTGGGCAAGAGGCGACGCACATAGGAGTTGAAATTAATAACTTCTCTAACATTTATTTATAATGATTAATTATATAATTATATATATATATATATTTTTTTTAATTTAAAGGAAACTTAAAGTGGTATCTTTCCCTTAAGGGTTTGGTACATTTTTAGCTCTCTAAAAATATTTGATGTCAAAGTTGTTTATGCAGTATTTATTGTATTTTAAATAAATATCACTTGAAAAGATACACAAATTTTTTACGTAAAATCGTCATAAAAAGGCAATTGATTTCGAAATTTGCAATTAAAATGGTTCCTAGATTTGAGAAAAATGTATCCTAAAATTAGGAAATAATAAAATAAAATAATACACACACACACAATAACATCACACAAACATATCAAAAACTTGGCCGACAACCGTCACTTCATTCGGGGAATGTTAGAACCAGTTGGGAATCGTAAGTGCAAATGTGCGATAATTTTGTTTGCCTAAATTTAAGAGTGAGTTTACCATGATTTCACGATAAATTCACCAGCCAAATAAAGGCGAGTCATTAGTAATTTAAGAAAGAAAATAAATTTAGCAAATCTAGAAACATTTGAGGAAAATATAAATTTTAACCTTAAAAAATGTTATTTCAGGAGACTTTTCTTGCATCATGCTTTGCTTTTAATTCGCGGAAACCGTTTTCTTAATATTAGAAAAATGTTTTTAGTTTTCAAGGAGACTATATTTAATGGGAATCAATCTAGATAAATATTTTTATGAGTGTATAGACATACCTGCAACCTTAAGTATAAACCAACCTTTATTATCCTGGAAGCCCGGTTTTTTGTTCCCAAAATAAATCAAATCGCATTTGTTGTGTATATTTTTTGGTTTGTAATTTTTATTGTTTTTAAATTAATGTTGTTCTTCTTTACGCATTTTGTCTCGTGTTGTTCTTGTTTCATTCTCATTATCGTTATCGTTATATCATTATCATTTCCTCTGTCAAAATTGTTTCGGTTTCCCTCGTTTATATTTTGTATTTGTTTTTGTTTTTTTTTTTATAATTTGCAATTAGTTTAGGTTTGTGTTTAGTTGTTAATTAAGTTTAAGTTGGGTTTGGATTTGCATTTGGGTTGATTTTCTCCTGTTTCTGCTTTGTATTTTGTATTATTTTTAAGGGGGGTAAAGGGGTAAGTTGCCTTGTAATTTAAGCGAAACGCTGAAATTTGTTCTTTCTTTTCCATATATATTTTGGGTATATATGTATGTATGTTTCTTCTATGCATATATATGTGAGTGTGTGTTTGAGTGTCTATATATTTTATTTCCGTTTCCGTTTTTGTTTCCGTTTCCTGTGGTTTCTATCGAAATCGAACAGTAAGTATACTTACAACTGTGTGTGTGGGGGAATTCTGTGTGTGTGTGTGTGTGTGTGTGATTTATATAATTTCCGGTGTCCTTAGATTAATTACTAAAATGCTTTTAAGGGCTTGTTTCGCGGGGTTTTTTATTAAAGGTGTTTTTGCTCAAATTTCGAATTGTATTTCTTCTTTTTTTTGCATCTTTACTTTTATATTTTTATATTACTTTTTTGCTTTTGTATTTTTTTTTTTATTATTTTGAATTGAAATCATAGTCGTAATTAAGTATGTGCGTGTGGATGTACGAGTGTGTGTGTGTGTCCTTGTGTGTTTATAGTAAGTATATAAGTATGTAGTTTAGTTTTTAATTAGTTTTGATGCCACAAAACTCAACGCTCTTTAATTATATGTATAAATGTATCATTTAGTTTTAAGTACAAAAAAAATATACGCTTGTTCTCGATACGATAATATATAAGGAGAGTGAGTTCGAGTTCGAGTTCTATGGAAATACATACAATTACTCTGCTTTTTTCTTAGCTCAAGCGCGTGTAGGTATAGGTTTCTATAGCTGAAATCGAGATTCAAGCAGTTTAACTGGGATATATAGGTAGGTAGGTAGTTAGGAAGGGTGGAACCAATCGAACCGAGGAGTGAGTAAGTACATATAGTTGCGATTGGAGGAGTGTGTCCTGTTGTGGTTCTAATGCCTTAATTCTAAACAATCATCATCATTCGCGTCGGCTGTATTTTACTTCAATTTGTTTTAAATTAGTTTAGATTTTCAATTGCAGCTAAATGGTTTGTTTGTTTGTTTGTTTGTTTGTCGATTAGTTTTACATAATATATATCAAGGATCCGGCCCGGTTCTTTCATCGTTCATTGTTTTTAATTTAAGATTATGGGTGGCGTCGCGCGCTAAAAGCGTTTTCCTTAATCATTCATTTATGTGTTCCTTCATTCATTCATTTTTTGTGGTTTTTTTTGTTTTCTTCTTTGTGATCCTCTGTGATCCTTTTTATATCCTTTTACGCTTTATTGTATATATAGTGTGTATTGCATTTGACAATCGACCGCTTCCTAGATAATCGTAGTTAATGCTAGACTTGGCTTAAGAACAGGCCACCGAAAAATGTTGCTATACTCGTTACTCGTTACTCTTGACTCGTTACTCGTTACTTTGAGATTGTGGCTTGCCTAGGCTTCTTCTTATTATTTTCGGGTTCGGTTGGGATGCTACTAGGATTACGAATGTTTAATATCTCATATATATATATATATATATTTATGTATATATATATATCTATGTTTATATAATATCTATATCGTACCGGTATAGAGATGCACTTGCGCGAGTTTAGTAAACGGTTTCCCTTTGCTTTTGCTTTTGCTTTTGGTTTTGCTGTAGACCTGGATTTCTTCTGAAATGTTTTCCTCTAGTTTTCCCTCTCGATCTCTTGTCAGATATATATTTGCCATTTACTTTTACTATGGATTGCTAACTTCTGTGATCTTGATCGTTACTTGTATAACCGCATATATATGTATGCAAATATATATAAACATTAAATGGGACAAAAAATTTTGATTTATTTCACTAAGTAATTCTCTCGATTTATTATATGTATCTTACGATTTAGTTACGTGTCCGCGAGCTATTTAATGTTATATACTATATATTTTCTTTCTTTTTGGATTGGGAGAAGGAAGGGAGAACTAGGAAGTGGAAACTGGGAGGTGGAGTTTTTTCGGTTTCAACATTTTCCTTGCTTGCTTTTCTAGCTTCATATATAAATTATTATATATTCGGGGTTTGTTTCAATAATACAAGATTATTTTTAATTATTAGTTATGCATAGTTTAAAGATGATTTTTGGTTTTCTTTTTGCTTTCCTTTCTTTCGTTTTTTATGCTAAGTATTTGCTTGCGCCCAATGCATATAGCTAGATATACATACATACATGTGTTTTGGTGTGTGTGTGTGTGGGGGGGGGTGTGTGTGTATGTGTTTGTGGGGGGAACTTTTCCGACTTCCTGTGTGTGTGTGTGTTTGTGGAAATATAGCGAAAATCTTGCGAATAACATTACATTAACAGAGGGCTACAATCGCGCTAACCAGACGCCGCTGCCTCGGTCTCAGCTCCTGCTCCTGCTCCTGATCCCGATCCTGCTCCTGCCGATCCTGCTACTCCACTCTCACTGGCCTCGTTCTCGTTGCCTCCACCCGAACCCGAACCTGAACCCGAACCTGGCCCAGAGCCGGCTGCCTCTCCGTTTCCGTTTCCGCCACTGCCGCCGCTGCCCCGACTTCCGTTTCCGCTGCTATTTAGGGCGCTGTTCGATTGCGAGCCTGCGAACGATACAAATGTAAAACAAATTTCGTACTCAAGAGCGTATTTCTTAGTTTTGTTTTGTTTTTTAAGGACAATGTTTCGAATCCGAGCCAAAAGTGAAATGTAAGTATATTCCCTCTTCAGATCTTTTGGGACAGACTTACCCGGGGAAGGAAGATGCCTGAAAGGTTCCGGAAGGTGCCACCTTCAGAGGCATATAACCCGTAAAACCTATAGCAAACTACACACATCTGTGAGCCCAAGAACCCCATTTATTTCTATTCGATTGTAAAGGAGTTACGTGGTCAAGTTGTAAAGGAGTTACGTTGTCAAGTTTAAAGGCTCTTACACTGATAAAAAATCTTCTTTCAAGAATTTGTGTGTTCTGAAAAAAAAAAAATCTAAATATAGGACCAAAAATCTTAATATAAGATCAAAAATCTTAGTATAAGACTGAAAATCTTAATATAAGATCAAAAATCTTAGTAAAAGACTAAAAAATGTAAATATAAGACCAAAAAAATTAAAATAAGACCAAAAATCTTATTATAAGACTGAAAGTTCTTAAAATACGAGTTTTAGGCTCCATTTAAACACAAAACAAATTTTAAAAATAAGAAAAAAGAGATCTTAAAAGATGACCAAAACATGATTGCGCTACTTTTGTAACCAAAAGTCTTAAAAAATGACCAAAATTCACTGAACTTTTTTATCAGTGTATATATAGTTTCGAGCTACTTCGTAATTATTCCAATTAACCATAAAATCTAATACCAATTCTGATCAAACCTAGATAATACACAACTGAAAATTAAAACAGTTTCCCCAAATATTATATAGTTAAAATTTCTATAAAGAAATCAGTTTTTTTTGAAAAGATGTCGCAAAACGGAAAGAGATAGAGATTGATCGGGCTTGATGGTCTCTTCTAGCATGCATACAGAGTGGACACAGAGAGGACATCGGGACACATCAGCAGAAACGTAGGGAAGGAGAAGAGCTCACACTGAACAAAATGATGTACATATACATATATTACACATTACACTAAGGTATAGAGGCAACGTGAGATAAAGATAAAGGAAAGGCAACGGAAAGGTTATACTTTCGTTTAAATATTGTATTTGTTTCTCATTTTATTTGTTGTATCTTGTTGTTGTAGTCATTTATTATCATTATCATTACGGCTTCTTTGCTCATCATCATTATCATCAACGATTCTATATATTATCATGATTATTACAGCATTACATATACAATTGTCAGAGTATGCGTATGTACGGTGTACGTGTACGTGTACAGTGTACTTGTGTGTTGGTGTGTTTAGTATAACTTTTCTTTTTTATTAATTTTTTTCTTCTCTCTTTTTTTTTTTTATTTGTAATTAGCAAATTTAAAAATAAGGTAAATGTGTTGAATATTTTGTTCTTTTTCCACTTTTTCCTTCTGATTTAGTACGCTTGGTTGTTGGTTTTTTTTGTTTTTTTTTTTGCTTTATTTTATTTATTTTTATTTATATTTTTGTTGTTTTTTTTTTGCATGTTTTGTTTGTGTGTGTGTGTGTGTGCCTAAATTACTAGGAAAATGTATTTTCGTCTGCGTGTGTGTGTGTATCCATTAATCGTTTATAATTAGCATACAAATTAGTTTAGGGTTTCGATTATAATAAACTATAGAAATAAATATATAAGTTTTTTGCTCACTTCTCCATCTAATTTGTAATCCATCATTTATCATTTATCATCATCATTCATCATCATCATCATCATCATCATCTTCCATCTTGCTTATGCTAATGCAATCATTTTTATTTCTTCAATCATTTGTTTTGCTTTTTTACATTTCTGCTAACCATAATATATATATATTCTGACGAAAAGTAAGTGTAGTAATATTTAGCAGCTCTGAGGGGGAAATATTTTATTTTATTTTTTTTTGTTTTTGGGGAAAATAGGAGAGTGGGGGGAAGAGGGGTAAGAAAAGGCGACACTGACTATGCAATACTAATTAATTTTGGACCTTATCTACATATTGCAACTAAACCGTCGGTTCTCAGATGCCAGCTATCATCATCATCATCATCGTCATCGTCTATCGATATCTGCTATCTGTATCCAGTAACCGTACTCTTTATCTGTTCTATAACGTCCAAATCTCGACTATAACTCTTGTTTCTCGACTACTGGCTAAATAATAATACATACATCCTTCGTTTAGATATCTGTACATATATATTTTGATGCGAAAAAAAAAACAAAAAAAAAACATATTTAGTGTACGTGTTTCTTGTTTACATCAATAATAATCGATAATAAGCGATTATTCTGTCGATTAAATTACGATTTCCACGCGCACTCGCTCTCTCTCTCTCTCTCTCTCTCTTTCGCCTTATTCTTTTCGTTTTGGATGCTTTTCTCTCAGTGTATGTGGTTTGTCAATCAATTATTTGCTTTTATTTATTACAAAATAATAATAATAATTATTTAATAAAAATAAAAATAATTTATTTATTTAATATATGTATGTATACATAATGCGTGTGTTTGCAAAAAAAAAAATTGTTGGTTTTTGTTTATATTTATATAAAGATTATGTATATATTATAATATATATATGAATAGTTTAAACAGTTTCGCTTTTTGTTTTGTTTCTTGTTCTTATGTTTTTGTGTGTGTTTTTTTTTTTCATGTTTTATGTTTTTTGCTTTTTGTTTCATTTCCTCTTTTGTTTTTTTGTTGTAATCATTTTCTTTAAATTTAGGCTTTAACATAACATTAACTTTATGCTCTCGGCTTCAGCTTCTGCTTCTGCTTTCGCTTTTGCTTTTGCTTTTGCTTTCGCTTCTTACTCTCCTCTCTCTCTCTTGCTTTCATTTCAAGGGTAAGGTTTCGGCATCCTTGCCACCTCGATAACTTTATCTTTACGTTTATGTTTAGCTTTATCTTCGCGTTCCTCTGCGTCGTAATCGGTATGTACTCTTGCTTTGATTTAAGGTTAAGTATTTATATATTTATTTAGACTTGTGGCTATTGGATCTTGCTCATAGTTCGATTGCTGCACTCAATTGTTACTACACAAAACTCTGAGCTATTCAGTTAGCGTTCAGTACTAATAATTAATTAAATACGCGGTCTCCTTATCAGTTAAACATACTAAAAACGAGGTGGTAAAAAATAAAAATATGCCATGACTCTGTTCAATATACACATACAATAATTATTTATTTAGGCTTTTTCTAGGCGTCAAAAAAAAAAGTAAAGAAATAGTAATAGGAATAGGAGTAAAAATAGAAAGAGTAATATAGATAGAAATGTGGATATGGGAATAGAAGATATATATAAAGCGAGACTGAGTGAGAGCGAGAGCGAGAGGGAAGTAGGAGGGAGAATACATAATATTTATAATAATAATTAAAATGACAATCGATCAGCGCTTTACTATTATGTATAAGTTATGTGTGTTTTCTTTTTTTTTGTATTTTGTATTTTGTATTTATTATTTACCATTATTTTGTATTATTATTACGCTTATTAGTTTTATTTTAGATTTAAAATAAATTTAATTTTACCTAAGTAAAATGTGTGTTTTTTGTTATATTTTTGCGTTTGCCTTTGCATCTCTACTACTTCTACTTTTACTTTTACTTCTGCTTATGCTTCTGCTTCTGCATCATCGGTTTCTGCTTCCCGCTGCTGCCTTCAGCTTGTGCTGCTGCGCTTCTCTCATTTCTGCTTCTGCTTTTGCTTTCTGCTTATCTGTTTGTGGTTCTGCTGCTGCTGTTCGTTTCCTCATCAGTGTGGCATTAATTAGGTTTATTAATTATTGTGTGAATATGTTGCATGTAGGCTGTGGTATATCCTTTTTTGTTTTCTTGTTTTTTAATTATTATTGTTGCTCTCTTGCTCTTGCTGCTGCTGTGGCTGCTTCTGCTGCTGCTGGCTTAGCAGTTTTCGTTTTGGCTTCTAAATATATGCTTGCTGCTGTTTATTACCATACATATATATATATATGTCGATATATATATATATATACATAGAAGTGTGTGTGTATGTAGGTGTGTGTAGGTATGTTACTATTGCCCCTATGAATCTGTAAATAAAAAGTTAAGAAAATAAACGAAAAACAAATTAAAATTAGCGTCACTAAAAAGAAATAAATCAAATCAAATGAAAGTGGGCTAAAAATGAGTTATAATGAAAGCAGGTAGCACTTGTTATCGATAACGATTACATAACACATACAAAGCTGTGGGAGCAGGGGCATCACTAATTCGCAAAAAGTTAAAAAAAAATAAAAATAAATAAAAATAAAAAGAAATGCATTTGAAGGCACAATTTCTTGAAGGGTTTCGCTGAATATCGCTGTGCATGGGGAGACAACCCTTTTTTTAGACTGACCAGACCGTGGAAAGTTCGCCTTTAGAGTGACCAGCCCGCGAAAAGTTTATCTTGAAGAGTGACCAGCCCGTGGAAAGTTCATTTTTAGAGTCACCGTTTCTTGGAAGCTATTTCCTGGCAGAAAGATTTAAAACCAACTAACTTTTCATAGCTCGTAATTCGCCCATTCTTTCTTTCTTATTTGCTTTGAGAATGTAACCAACTTCTTTTTTTTCTAGTTACTGATATTTTTTATTATTGTTCAGAGTGTACTACAGGGAAAAGCATGATGCTTATATGCCAGAATAAAAAGGATATTAACGGGAATTTGCATGGGAAGTGTTGGTTTTTTATGAATTCATTTCTTTAGGGTCTTGAGCTCTCCTTCAGTTTTTTGAGGTGTTTAAATCTTGAGATTCCTATGGTGGTTCTTCTTCTTGTTCTTAAGATACTGTAACTTCCTGACTTTCGAAGAAACTCCCTCTCACACTGCTCTGTGGCTCTCTCTCCCTTTCCCTGGGTCGGCTCGGTTCAAAGGATGGGTGCTGGGTGCTGGGTAAATGTGGATGGTGGATAGTGGATGATGGGTTCGGTATGGGGCGACATGGTTGCGCAGGAAGGGTTGCTGCTTTAGTCGCAACGGTAACTTGGTAGATCGCTTCATCGTAAGATTGGCGCCAACTGATGGTTAGGATGAGGGGATGGGTTAGTTGTGCGATGAGTTTTAAGCTCGCATATATCGTATCGTATGGCAACGTATTGTGCAAAATATACAGCTTTAGATTTATAAATTATTTTTTAGTAAATTATAATACAACTAAGATCTTGTTTTATTGGAGAAATGCAAATAGTGAGACTTGAAATTTAACAGTTAAACATTATTGCACCAATATATGTTGATCTCTTAACTAGGTTTTACATGAAATTGAAATTGGAATGAATGAAAGTGACTTGCTGCTGTTATTCACTTTAAAAATGACTCGAAAACTATGGTGTTTATGGAATTATACTGGAATATAGAAGGCTTTTGGTAGATGCCTCACTTTTCCCAGGTTTTAACTCCGCAACTCAGGTTTATTTATGCTTTTACAATACGATACTGACTGATATTACGCCTGAATTCGGATGATAGTCTCATGAGGATAATGAGGATGCGTAGGTGCTCATGGAGGTGGCAAGGGAGGGGAAACCGCTGGCTGGCCAACCGCCTACTCACCTGTTACGTTGGCGCCACCGGCATTGGTCGTGGCCATTGAGCCGGCTGCTGTAGCAGCAGAGCCCGCCGCACCGCCACCACCACCACCAGCTCCGCCGGCGTTGGCGGCATTAGACTGCTGCGCAGTTGGTGCAGCTGCCACGGCTGACGGCGCACCCGATGCTCCGCCGCCGCTGCTGCTGTTATTACCGGAACCGGTTCCGGGTCCGCCGGCACTCGCTCCACCGCCGACAGCTGCTCCTGCTGCTGCGCCCGATCCCGATCCTGCCGTGCCAGCTGCCGCAGCTGCTGGTGCCTGCGACTGGGGCTGGCCGGTTCCTTCCGCCGAAGCGCCACTGCCCGTTGACGAGACGCTGGTGGAGCCGCTGGCCGCAGCAGAGGGAGCTGCGCCGGCCGCTGTTCGGTTGCCGCCAGCGGTGGCTGCGTTCTGGAGATGCTTGGGCAACAGCTGTGGCACTAAGCTGGGCTGTATCGAGAGCTCTGTGGAAAAAATGAGGAAGAGGAGGAGGCGATACGTTAGATTTAAGCTTCAGGCAACCAGATCCGGATCACTCACCATGCTCTGTGAAGTTGAACAGTGGCGGCATCTCGCGACCATTGGGCAAGGTGTGGTTACCCTCCATGCGCAGCTCGTCGAAGAACGGATGTGCACAGGCCTTGAGCGGGGTAATCCGGGCGCTGGGCGTGTACTCGAGCAGCAGGGACACCAAGTTGATAGCTTCTGTAGGAGTGCGTATACGGAAAACCTATGGAAAGTAGGACGAAACAAGTGATCGATCAGTGGTCAAGTTATGTGTATGTGCATTATCGTAGGCAAATCGTCCGTGGGAGGAGCATCTTGTTGCAGGGCAAAAAACAGGGCGGGACAGTACATGGACAACAGGACAGAACTGGGCAACAGGGCGGGGGCAGTAATGCAATCATCATTTGGACAGGACACAAAATAGAGCACAGAGGAAAGCAATAGAGAGACACAAACACTTCAAGGCTCGAAAGGATCCCTGGCCTGTGTCTGTGCAACTCATTTTCAACTGAGGCAAGTAGGCAAGAGGGCAAAAAGTAGGGCAAGAAACCAAAACAATCAATTAAATTCAACTCCAAATCAATGTAAAAGAACCAATGTGGAGCACCACCTGTACAGCTTGCTGTTGCTGCTGCTGCTGCTGGCAAAAGCTGAGCAAGTTCAAGCCAGAAGCCATGAAGAAGCCATTGTGTTCGCAAATGAGTTGCTATGCGAGCGCAATCAATTAACAGAAAGGGAAACTAAACAAGGATGTTGGGCTGCGAGTTATGTTTTACGATAGGAACCCCTCTCCTGTTTTCATTAAATAAAACTGCAATGGGTTTGATGCATGTCCTTGGGAAAGGCAGAATGTATCGAACATGTATCGATAAATAATGCCAAGACTTTCAAATATAAGCGGAAAATGACACAAACAAATAAAATAACATTTTTTCGAAAATATCATTCTTTAAAATTGAATGCTGAAATCGAAATCAAATTTACATATTTGTCGATAACATATTGAACGCAATATTTGTGTCGATATGGGAGTTTTCCGATCGATTACAGCCCAAAAATATCGATTTATCCTATGGATATAGGAACAAATTAAATTTAATATATCGGTTTTAAAAAAAACTTGGTAAATTGTTTACAAAAATACAAAATAAATGCAAAAGCAAAGCAAATTTATCAAATTTTACGTTACTTTCATAATAATATTAAGCAATATATTATATATTGATATCAGACTATTCCTCTTAATGTACCCTAAATAAATCCCCTGTTATTTATGGGTTAATCGCATGGCTTTATGGCTTTATCAGCAGCATATAATTTTTGAATAATGATTTTTGACAATAAATTTTCCATAGACTCATTTCGAATTCGTTTCTTGGCTTACTCTCAATCGTTGTTTCTGGTTTAGGGCATTTGGAAATTGGGTGCGTTCGAGTAGTGACTGCAACGAGTTTTTATATACACAACACAGATTTTCGGTTAAAAACACATTTTTTTGAAAAGAGAGGAAACGGGGAGTAGGGATAAATAAAATGGATCGAGGCGGAGGGCTGGCTGGCTTTTTCCCTGAAGAGAGAGACACGAGTGAAGGCGGATCGGAGACCGGGGAATATAGACATGAACGATAAGCGATAATCGCCAGGGGTTGCATGTATATAATATCATATATATATAACCATAGTGACTTGGCTTTGTGGCACTTACTTTCTGCCATGGATGACTCTTAATTTGTGGAAACTTGAATTCCGTATAGTTTGGATTCATTTCGCGTATCTGTTCTCTTGTCGGTGTGCCCAGGACCTTGATGACCTCAACTAGCTGATCGACACCGGAATCGCCAGGGAAGATGGGCTGGCCCAGCAGCAGCTCGGCCAAAACGCAACCGGCACTCCACACATCTGTAAAGGTAAGGAAATGGGATATATAAAATTGGAAAGACTTTACAGAAAGTAAGGATATACATACCGATCTTTGTTGTATAATTGATGGCGCCAAAGATGAGCTCGGGGGCGCGATAATACCGGGAACAGATGTACGATACATTCGGCTCGCCGTGCAGCAGCTGCTTGGCGCTGCCAAAGTCACAGAGCTTCAGCACAGCCGTCTCCGGATCGAGCAGAAGGTTCTGCGGCTTGATATCACGATGGCAGATGCCCAGCGAGTGGATGTAGGCCAGACTCCTGAATAGTTGGTACATGTAGAGCTGCCACAAAGAAATATATAGCTTAGTATTCATCATAAATAATCAAGAGAGAGGTGTGACTTACCCGAATAAAGTTGATTGGTATCGTTTGCTTGGTTTTGGCATATTGGCGAGCCACTTTGTATACGGTTTCTGGTATATATTCGAGGACTAAATTCAAAAATACTTCATCACGCTGCCAGAGAACGAGGGGAGAGAAAGCAAGATTCGATTAGGTTTTGTAATAAATCATAATTTAACAGGTTTATTTATAGGTGATCCATGTATGGATATGTGGGGAGAGTTTGACCGATGAAGTTGCGAGCTCTCAACATGCGTTTCGGGTGTCAGGTTTCAAGGTTTCAGGTTTCAGGTTTAATGTTTTGAGGTTTCTGGGATTCGTACATAGATCTCAAGATAGCATAGAAACTAGCATAGCATTGTAGCAACTAGCATATATAGCAGCGGGATTCGAAGTGTCTTGTACCATGCGGTGTGCTCTGGCCGTACGCTTCACTGTACTTTCTTCCTCTGCATTTTCTAAGAGTTATTACATAGCATATTTCGTATGAGAGATAGAGAGACAGACTGAGAGCTTGAGACTGAGTTTGAGTTTGAGTTGATCGCTGGCTGAATGATCTGAGACTGAAGATTCGACTGTTACGAGTGGGAGGGATACCTGGGGCTTGAGCACACTCGCGAATATGCCCAAATCGATGGGGAACTCGGCCAGCTTTGAGCCCCGTTTCAGATTCAGTTTCAGTTTCAGTTTCGATATGCAAGTGAAAGAGATTCAAATTGGTAAGCTTAAGCTCGGAAACCTGCCAAGAAACGCTCGGCGATAGGACGCTCATTAAATATACATATTTTGTAATCCAAACATTAAACTTGGTGCGGAGGGTAGTTAGCCAGCCAATTGTATACATCTTATTAGAGAGATGTTGTTTTATACCCATCCTGGCCAAGTGATTGAGATTACTGGATATACATATGTATGCGCTGGCAACTTCAGCAGTTCGTTGTCTACCCAAAGGGGACACACACACGCACAGATGTCGGGTCAACCAACTCACCTTTTCACCGCTCGAATAGAAAAAGTACAAAAGCTTTACAATATTACAATGCTCCAATTTGCGCATAATTTGCAATTCACGATTCTGTAATGGGAAGATTTAGATCAGTTAAATATATGTTGTATAAAGTAGATGGGATATTACTTACCTTAAATCGTCTGTCTTGTAAAACTTTTTTGATTGCCACCAGTTCGCCGGTGTCGCAGAGCTTCGCCTGGAACACCACACCGAAGCTGCCATTGCCGATAACCTTTGTGTCTGTATAGGAGACCTCTTGTACGCGATCGGTGCCTTGGCCGGGGGTTGCGACGACTGTTGTGATTTTGGAACCATCGCGACCTGTTCATAAAAAAGCAGGGGATCAATATGTTAAGTAGTGCTTGCTTTAATTTGTATATAAAATATGGTTTTAAAAGTAATATATAAGCACACACACATCATATATATATATATATCTTAATATTTAGAGAGAATCGCTGGTGAATCGCTAGTGAATCACTGGTGAATCTCTGGTGATTCGCTCAATTCACCAGCAATCTCTCTGCTTGACCCCTTTAAGGTTTTTAATAGCTATACACCTGTGGTCTCCCAGGCGCCCTCCAGCTTCTCCTTGCTCCTATCGACCTCCTTTGGAATGGACAGTGCAACACTGTGCTCGGGCCACAAGTCGTTCAGCTTGCCGATCAGCTGCTTCATGCCTGATATAGCCAAGATATACATGCATATGTATATACATTTAAATATAAATATATACAGTCAAGAGTTAATCAGGGCAAAGATCACAGATGCGTGGAGGAGACACTGAGAACAGAGGGGGGCGTTAGTGGGAGACTGTTCAAGATCGCACAGAGCAGAGAAGTTCAGCGGGAATGCTAAGAAAAGGTAACTTGTAAATCCCAAGACCTAACAAGAAATGGAAAAAAAACCCTAATTATTATGCTTAACTTGCAGCTTTATTCCTTACAATTCCCTGTAAACTAATGCCTTTGCCTTTATTTATTTAGTTGTAATTTTGTTTCCCCAATTAATTTTGGCATTGGCGCCAAAGATGCCAATGATAATGATGGCCCTGATGACGACTATGATGGGACGGGCAGCTGCTGCTGCTGCTGCTGCTGCTGCAGGCGTGCTCTTGGGACTTGTGGTTTTAGTTTTGGTTTTGCTTTTGGGAAGTGGAAGGGAAATGATTCTATGTGGCATTTCAGTTGGGGTTTCTCTCATCTCTGTACTTGGATCCTTGTACTGCTTGCCAGCGGCGCCTCCGCCTATACTGGCTATGCTGGCTCCACTGCCGCTGGACCGATTCAGGGGCTTGGTCTTCTTGAGGGTGGCGGCCACCACCAGTGAGGACGAGCAGGCGGACTGTGCCGCCTTGGCGGCAGCGGATAGGGGCTTGTGTTTGCCATTGGCGGCCTTGGACTTGGTGGCAGCACGCCGGGAGTCCGAACCGCTGCTGGTGCTGTTGTTGCTGCTGCTACTGCTGCCCGATGAGGAGCCGCTGCTGTCCGTCTCCGACTCACTGCTGGCGCTGGACGAGCTGCTGTCCTCCTCGCCGGACTCTGAATCATCGGAGTTGTCGTTGTCGTTCTCCTCGCTGGACGATCGGCCGTTGCTCTTACTCTTGCTCTTGCTTTTGCCCTTATTCCCGGCTTGAGGCAGAGTAGGTGGAGCACCACTCAGGGATCCTCGCTTGCTCCGGACTCCAGTGGCTTTCGCTGCCGCTGTAGGAGGTCTTGCTAACGAGGAGGAGCTGCTGTTTAGGGAGTTCTGTCGTATGGATGTGGTACCCGTTCCCGTTGCCGTTCCCGTGCCAGTGCCAGTTCCTGAACCGGAGGCGGCTCCTCCATCCGATTCGCTGGCCTCGTTATTGTTATTGTTGTTGAGGGATCCGCCCGGCGGACGTTTCTTCTTGCGGACAACGCGCACCACCTTCCGGACACCACGCGGCACCGCCACGGGCACCGCCACCTGTGACCTATCCACCTTGAGACCGCCGGCGGAGTCGAGCCGGAGCCTGCACCACCGAACCACAGCGACACCGAACCTCTGTGCCCGGCCAGCTAGCGGGTGTTGTTGGTCTGCTGATGCCGCTGATGCCGCTGATGCCGCTGATGCCTCTGATGCTGCTGTGGCCTAGTTTTATTTTCGGTTCCTTTGACGTTTCTCGAGATCAATCGGACGACCGATCGATCTTCAAATAGCCAAGAAGCAATAACCAATAAAAATAAAAAATAAAACGTTGGGAAAAGTGCAAGCACGCGGCACACAGCAACAACAATGGCAACAAAATAAGTATATTTTTCACACAAATTACAACAACTAGAGAGCGAAAACTAAAAAAAAATAGCACTGTCTTCGATTAAGCGATTTAGCAGCGAGTTTTTTATTTGAATTTTGGTTTTATAACTTTTTTTTTTGTTTTTTTGTTTTTTAGAATAAAACGAGAGAGGCAAATCCGCTTGATTCCAACGATCTGATCGCTCGAGCCTCCGTTGCACAATTGGCCAAAAAGAATGCAAAAAACAGAGGACGACGATCGGAAGCCAAAGACACGAGTGAGCACGAAGATTCACGAAGGAGCTCGAAGGTGGCGACCGTGCTGTCGTGTTAGCTACACTTTCTACTTTCTAACTACTTTTGAGAAATGTTTTTAATAAAAAAGAAATACATAAGGGGGAGGAACATAAAAGCAAAAAATATTTTGTTAATATAACATAACTTTTCAGAAATGTTTTTAATAAAAAAAAGGATATATTTAGGAAAGAAACATTAAAGTAAATAATATATTTGTTAATATTTTCCTTCACTTCACCATTTTTATTTCCTTTTATTCATTTAGTTAAAGCTAAACAAAATCAAAATGAAAATGAATGAAGAGGAAATAACAAATTTATATTATTAATGTTTTATTATTATATTCCATTATTTTCCATATAGAATATTTTTTATTTACTTCATTAATTTAGTTTTTAAATGCTTTTTATGTAATTCCTTATATATTTATTTACTTTCAATTAGAAAATTCTCTATGGAAACTCGAATACTTATTTTCGTCCAAAAATATGTATAAAGCTTCATCTAAAAATTGTTTATTTCAAAATGCAAACATGAATAATTTATCCAATTAATTTTGATTTAAATTTATTCCGCTTTTAAATATATATAAGTAACATTTAGTAGCTAGATGGTTGACAGCACCAAATGGCATCCGAATGACAGCCGAAGTTTAATCGTTTGCGATCCACATCCACGATCCACGATCTACGATCCACAATGCACGTGAGATTCGTGATCGCATTTGAGCCCCCGACGCATGCGACTTTGGCGCGTTTTAAAACGCTTCCAAATGCCAAAGGAAAACATAAATAATAAATAATCAAATAATTGATAATTATTTTGAGCAATTTGTTGCAATTTTTGGGGTTAAGCATTTTTAATTGCAGGAAAATTGCGGACTGCAAGGCCAGAGAAGAAAGACCCAAGCGACAGAAGACAGACAGTCGCAGCCAAGCGTGGTCAAGCATGCGACAGCCACGCCCCCTTAATGGCGCAGCATGCCACATGCCGCCCCCTTTGCTCTTCTTTTCTATCTTTTTTTTTTTTTGTAGCGACCTTTTTGCGACTGACAACTGACAGTTCAATGCGATCGGGAGAAAGAGGCAGAGGCAGAACAGAGCGAAGAGCAAAGAATTAGGGGAAGAATCAGTGGAACCCGAAGAAAGGGCGCCGAAGAAGAGCCATCAAAATCAAAGGATATTATGTTATGTGAATATACGCAAAGGCAAAGACCCGTAATCAAAATTTATTTTATTTTAGCGAAGCAATTAAAAGAGAACAAATGCCGCAAAAATTAAAAGAAGAAACGCAAATTTAATGAAATGAAATCGAAAAAGGCCAAGAAGATTTAACCCGCTTCTGGCATTGACATTGTTTCTCATTGCCTCACGAAAAAAAAGAAGAAACTACCTAGAGATGGTTCGTAAATTTGCAAATTTTAAATTTATAAATTACCAGTTGCCACATACTGTAACTTCTATAGGTTTATCATTTTCAATTGCTTGCATTCACACTCAATATAGTTTCAAGTTTAAATATATCAATAGTTTTTAGATTCAAAATATCGATTTATCAATATCGACAGTTTAGAAACTTTGAAACTATTACATTTACTTAGACACACTTGTGCTTCTCATCCCATACAGTTTCTAGTTTAAATATATCGATTAAATCCGATAGTTTAAGAAATTTTACATTTCTTATATTAAAAATATCGATTTATCAATATCGATAGTTTAAGGAACTTTAAGACAATTCTACATTTAATTAGACAAACTTATGCTTCACATTCCATACAGTTTCTAATTTAAATATAGCGATTTAATTCGATAGGTTTAAGAATGTTAATCCCTTTATTTATTAGCTCAAATATTTCGATATAATTCGATAGCCAAGGAATTTTAAAAACAATCTATGGACACATCTCAGCATATTTGCTAAACAAACACTTTACCCTCTGGCAATTCCATTTGCGTTTATCGATTTGATCGATTCATCAGGTGTACATCGTTCCTATTTTAGCTTTCTGGTCTCACATTAATCAATTCAATTTATTCAGAGCTACGCGCGGCTAAATCAATCAAATTATCAATAGGTACACAACCCACACACACACACCCAAACACACCTCCCTCCTTTAACAAACATTGAAAAACTATACCAAAACGAAGAGACGGAGCAGAAGGAGAAGGGACGGTGTGGGTGGGACACATGGAGCTGTCCAAATGGGAAAGCAATTTGTTGTGCCGCCGCCAACGTTGGACGGAAACTAATCGATATACAAGCAGTTGGCACCACTTGGCCGCGCTCAAAGGGGTTGCAATTGGGGGTGGTGGCAAAGGAACCCAGCGAAGACGGGAGACGGGTGAATGCAATAAAAGAAAACAGGCCAAAATCGTTGAATCTATCAGAACAACACCTCTCCTTCCTTCGTCTCTATGCCTCAATATGTCTCTATATAGCCGTATGGAGTCATCGCTTCGGTCAGAGCCGTGCCAAAGGCAAATTAACAAAACTCTTTTGGCTAAAATTAAACACACACAAACCACGCCCACACACACAGCACACAACACAATAGCCACCCTCTGACCCCCTATTCCTAGTTCAAATTCCATAAAATATATATTCCCAGCCCTAGAAACTCATTCAAAACAAATGGATATACAGAACCTATAATTTAAAGATAGAAATCAAGCTGTTGAAATCAATAATATATAGAAGAAGGGTAGTAGAAGGCCTTGCAAATACTGCCTTTTCAAAGTAATTTAACAGCGAATTAGTTTGGAAATAGCCTTAACTATAGTAAAATTGTATTTATTTTGTTATTTAATAGTTAAATTATTAAAACAAAGTATGTATTTATGGGAAAAACAAGCCTTTTAGCAGCTCATTAAAAACAGAAAAAAGCATGCCCTTAATGGCAATAATAATAATGTTGCAATATTGCTTGTCCCAAAGCAAAATCAGCACAATTCCTCACCTTGCACCTTGCATTTGCTCAGCTACCTCTGCTGGCAATTAAAAAATATATATAAATATATATAGATATATATACGCACACACACTATCATTGCTGTTTATTTAATGCAAATTGAAATTAAATTCAAATTGATTTCATTTTACTCGATTTTCTTTGGCTAACGTTGCTACCTGTCGATCACCGATCGATTTTTGTTTTATTTTTTATTTGTATTTTGATTTGTATTTGTTTTTTTGGGGTTGGGGAAAAGGGTTGGCCAGGCCAGGATGACGACACCACGCGGGCGGAGATCACGAGATCTAGGCAGGCTCTTGGCAATATCATTCGGATCTCCGATCTGCGATCTGCGATCTGCAGGCATTATCACTCTTGGCAGGCATTATTGCAGACAACAAGTACCAAGAGGACTATACTATATATTCTTTTCTAAATGTATTCCTTTCCAAAGCATACTTTTGGGTGGCAGCTCTTTTTCTCTCTCTGTATCTGTGCAGTCGCCAAGGAGAAGCCAGCCAAGTGCCAAGAATTAAACAGCAAAAAAATACAAAAAAAATAAAACAAAAGTCAAGCAAACGCAGAGAATTTGTTGTTAAAAAAAGCAAAAGAGGAAGCCATTGTTTCCCCAAGAGAAATCGATAAAAAGAGAGAAGACAGTAAAGAGTTCTCTATCCAAAACGATGGCAAAAACTCTCTTCTTTTCGCAGCTGTTTAAACAATAAGCCAAGCGTGGAGCTAAATTCAAGTTGCTAAAAACAAAAACAAAAAAAAGGTAACATAAATTAAAATAAAAGCAAAGACAAAAACAGCAATGGAAAAAACAGCTGAGCAAAGGCAAGGCACAAAAAAAAAAAGAAAGAAAGAAAAAATAAAGAAAATAACATGTGACTCAGGGAGCTAATCGGCAGAGTACAGTGAAGTCTGGCAATCTTTAATCAGTGGAATTTGATTTAACATTCAATTATCATTGGTGTTATGCCACAATAATATTTCCATTGTACGTACATATATGACCTGTGGTGTATATAAATCGCTTTTCTAATCTTTATAGGCCCATCTAGCAGTCGGTAGATGCAAAATAAAGATTATAAACTATTTATAAACCGTTTAATTCGTTTCACAAAAGCAAGAAGAAAATAAGAAAATAAATAACAAAAACCTTTGGAATTCCTTAGCATACATTTTTCGTCTCTTTTCTTTTGCTTTTGCTTTTTGCATCCAAAAATATCTCAAAAGGCATGGGAGATAAAAACTGTTTATAATTTATACAGAATTTATTATTCAATAATTCGATAATGTTGTGTAGATGCAACACATAACAGGTTGCTCTGAGAGAGAGAGGTATCTGTGAGATACTTTAATAACTTGATCTCAAAATTGGCACAGCAACAGCTGAGGCTAAAGCCTGCCTTAAATAGTAAAATAAAATATATAATAATAAAATCTGAATAGGCTGCTGTTGCCATCGAAATCGAAATTGAAATCAAAATCGTCGTTATCTCTGCCAACCCCCCAGCAGAGCCCAGAAAGAACAACATATTTTTCGTGTCGCCTCAAATCAATGGCTAAAAAATAAAAATTAAGGCAGGGCAGGAAAAGGGGAGGAGGTGGTGGCAAAACAACACACGACCAGAACTAGAAATAAAAAACATCAACAGCCAGCTAAAGCTAAGCGAGGAGAGACACGCCTCCATTTTGGTCACAAATAAGTCTATATATATATGCATGTATTTAAATACATATACGCTGGTGTATTTGAACGCCAAAGAAATCATTTCACGAGCTCAATATATGTAGAATGTTTTGTTGGCTTTGATATTTTTGGAAAAGTGCTTCTTTTTTTTTTTTTTGTTTTTTTTGCCCTGTCATCCGTTGAATGAGACGAGAAGCGCGTGATTGTCGCGCGGAATGACAACAGCAACCACTGAGACCGGGTAATCTCTGCTCCCAAATCCCCAATTCCCCAAATCCGATCTAGATTCGGTTTCCACTCCCCCATAGGTGTGAGTATACATATATAATAATAGAGTGTAAACTACTGCCCTGATCTTAAATCATTTAGCTTTATCGGTTTAGCTATGGATTATCTGCTGGGATAACTCAATATCTAGAGTATATTATTTGTATTGAATAATATTTATTATTACTATTTCACAATGTTAGTGATAGGCTAAAGAGAGCACTTTCTTTCTCTCCTTTTGAATAACATTTCAGGAGAACCTGGAGCCATATCTCTTCTTATTTGTTTAGACGGCTCTTCCTCTCTCCAGGAGTCAGCACACGTAAGGCGTAACTCATCTTATTGTTATATTGGACTTTCGTTAGACCACTCTCTCTCCTTTCAGGAGAGCTAGGAGCCAAAACGTATGGCGTAACTCATCTTATTTCGAGTGCTCTTCAGGAATTCGTTAGATTGCTCTCTCTCCCTTCAGGAGAACGAAAGGCCAGCACGTATGGCGTAACTCATCTTACTGTTACATAGGTCTTTGGTTATACCCTATTAAAAATCGAATAAAAAAATAGCAGTTCTCCTTTTAACTTCCAATCTTCAATTGCAACCTTTTCAAGTAAAAACTAACCCATATCGCTCTTTGTTTAGACCCTATTATCACCCAAAAAGGCTCCGTCAGCCATATTCTTATCACTCAGCATCTGCGAAAGCTGCAAATCATTTATACGACTCTGGCCGGATGGAAACTGAGACAGCAACTTGAGTAGCGGGGAAGCTGTTGTTAGATGAGATGAGTATTTAGGAAGATGAGTGGAATGGGAACTGAGACTTTAACTGAGACTGGAACTGAGACAGAGACAAACAGGTGACAAGCACGCTGCGACACAGTGCCTGTGTGCCATATTGTAAAAATAAAAATAAAATCGTAATGCAAGGGCTTTTGTTATTTTTCACACAGCAGCGTTGTTATTAACGCTTCGCTAAACTGCCGCGGTACAAGATTCCAAAATGATGCAACAAGAGCCTACAGTAAACCCTATATGATACGTAATAATTAAATAAGTAAGCCCAAGTGTAATTTGAAACCCTTCTAAAAGTTAATGTAAATATAGAAAATTATTACTAGCAAAAGATACTCAATAAAATTCATGGTTTCATAATTAATTCAGATTTATGGTGAAATTTTTGGTAAGCTCATTTCCTTGTTTTTGGCCCGTCACCTTATGCGTACTTAGCATTAAGCAATGTAGTCTCTTTTGTACTATCAGACACGTATTAAGTGTATATATATATACTATATTTTTAATCCAAAGTTTGCCAGTCATAAAGAATAATGTGTAAAGTACGAGAAAGAATCAACATCAGCTGCTGGCATAAATCAGTGCTGTTGCCCTGGGCTTCAGCTTCAGCGTCAGCTTCAGCTCCTCCTTCTCTCTGTTATCAACGAAAAGCAAGGAAAATGCAACAACTGAGAAATATGGCCTGTTGTAGAGAAAATTCCCATTTTCCTTATCTTCCTTTTTTACAATAAAGACAAGATCGCCTTTTATATGGGCAATAAACGGAGGAGAGATCCCTGAACATTTCCGCTCTGATGGTATATATTTGCTTTTGTTTTATCGTGAAATGGGGATGAAGGAAAAACAATAAAATATAAAATAAAAACTTGACAAAGCTATCAGAAAAGTGCACTCGTTCAACGAACCATATACATATATATGCACATATTCCCATAATAAATCAGCCAAGTTAAAACTTTTCCAGGAAGTAAACAATCGTCATCATCATCATTATACTTCTATAAATTCATTCATAGACCAAACAAGAATTTTCACACACAAGTATCACTTATCACTTATCACTTTCCATTAAATCCCCGAAAATTTTCCATCAAGAATCATAATAATAATAATAATACTTATCTATGTGTGTGAATAAATATAAAATATATATGTGTATGTGTGTGTGTACATAGAACAATCTCACCCGATAGTCATCAGGAGAAGGGAGTTTTGGGGAACTTCTTTCCATTCATTCAACACTTACCTAGAAAAGGGAAAGAAAGTAAGAAAAATTGTTAGGAAATCAGGGTTATATGATAGGAAAAATAAACTATACTATATTTTAAACTAAAAGATATTTCTGTCCCCCCTATGGCAAGGCGAAAGTCTGAGCTTAAAGTTAATTATCTTTACATATTACTTTTAAGTTTAAACAATTAAATAAAGGCCAAATTAAAGTGGCCTTGTGTATGGAATGTGTAACAGTTAAATTAAAATTATATACAATTATATAAAATTCAGTTTTAGGTAATGATTCAAATAATTATACATAATTTTGAGCAGTTTTTTATTGCTACAATGATTGAATATAAATTGATTTAACTGCCTAACTCTGTATTTATGATTAACAATTACATATGACTAATAAAGGTTTTAATAATAAAATCTTTATTTAAAGAAATATGGAAGAAACCCATAATTTATCAAATATTTTTAAAGTCTCAATAAAATTATTTACAAGACCAAACTATTTGCTCTTTTCAGAACCAAGTTGAGCATAGTTTTTTAGAAGATATTAACACCTGTTAATATCCCAAATAAATTGCTGTATTCTGGATTTTAAAACTAGCTGATCATTCGGGAAATTTACCTAAAATGTTCTTGAACTTTTGCACCACTTTGGTCCAACTGACGCAGGACTGTGTTCTGGCCAATTTGGCAGTCTTAACGTTCTCGCCACTCTCGTCGCTATCGCCGTCAGCGTCTCCCTCGAGATTGGGCTCGGCTCCCTGCTCGATGTCCTCGGCGGCGGAGGTGATGTCCTGCGATTGGTGATCGTTCTTGGGGCGGGTGCTGGGTATTCTGTCGTAGTGGTTGTCGTGGCTATGACGGCGCATCTTCACGGGCTCATCGGAGCCGGCATCCACATCCTCCTCCACATCCACCACAAGTTGCTCGTGCTGATGCTGATGCTGATGATGATGATGATGATTGGGTACCGAGTTATGTTTGCTCTTAGAGCTAGTATCACAGTGCGATTGATCCTCTTTGGTCATACTACTATCGTCGACGGCCCCGCTGGCCGCCAGATTGGAGGCGACGGTGGTGTTGCGCTTCTTGCGCTGCTCCTCGCTCCGACGCTCGCGCTTCATCAGCTGCTTCTGCTGCTTGGCCAGCAGCTGCTTCTGCTTCCTGGCGAACTTCTCGCGCAGCTTCGGGCTGCCGAACTCGTCCAGATAATACATGGTGTCCTGCAGCCCGTCCTTGCGGTTGATCAGCTTCGAGTCAATGTGCGAATCCTCGCTGATCTTGAGCAGAGGGAAATAGATCTGACCGTCGGTGGCCAGGCTCTTGGCATCCCGTCGCCGGGCCAAGGCGGCTGCCACCGTTAGATGGGCCTGATCCGGTGGCAGGAGCCTAGAGCTAGACTCTTGCTCCTGCTCCTGCTTTACCTTCTCCTCCTGCTGCTGCTTCTTCTTCAGCTTCAACGCCTCCTCTCCAGGCTGATTGCTGCTGCTCTTCAGGTTTATAATGATGCCCGACTGGCTGTCCGATTGGTTGTCCGCCTCCACATCCACATCGTCCACGTTCACACCATCATCCTCCTCATCGTCATCAACATCGACGACATCATCCACATCATCATCATCATCGTCGTCGTCACAGATGTCCACCTCATCGATGCGATCCTCCACATCGAATCCCTGAGTACCAGTGCTGTTCGTGCTCTTGTACTTGATGCGACTGCGCAGGATATTGGCACTGCCAGTGCCGCTGATCTGTGGATTATGCTGATGATCTGCGCTGCCGCTGCTGCTCAGCTCCAGGGCGGAGGAGGCACGCACTCGACGGCGAGTCTGGGCATTGATTTCCTCGGGATTCAGCTCCGAGCAGTTGCTGCCAAGGCTCTCGCTGCTGGATTGGCCCGACTCCTTGGAGGCAGCCGAGGAGGATGTGTTGGAGGTGCCTGCCGCATGATCCTTGGCTGGCTTCTTGCGCGTGGCTCCTGTTCCACCTCCGCCTCCGCCTCCTCCTCCATTCTCAATGCCGCTATCCTGACTGAGCAAAAGTTGCTGTCGCTGCTGCTGCTGCTGCTGTTGGCGCCACTTGCCACCGGGTGGCGCTTGCGGCAGACTCAGGGAGCCGCTGCTGCTGCGCGGCGGGGGTAGCTGCAGCTGAAGCTGCTGCAACTGCTGCTGCGATGCACTGGAAACAATAACACCGCTGTCCGCCGAACCCGTGGAGGTCTGTGAGGAGAAGCGCTCACTAAGCGGTATCTTGATGGGTTGGCTAATCACCACGACATTGCTGTTATTATTATTATTATTGTTATTGCTGCTACAATTATTATTATGATTATTATTATTGTTGTTGTTGGTGTTGGTGGTGTTGTTGTTGTTATATAGAGTTGTGTTTTGGTTGGTGGACAGTAGATTTAGCGCTGGCGCAGCGCCTGCTGCTGCTGTCGCTGCCGTTGTTGTTGTTGCCATCAGGTTTTTAATTACACTTTGGAAATACTCTACTATCTTCGCTTAGAGTATTTATGGGTAGTTGAGTTATTAACAAGTGTCTCACAGTTTATGGTTGTTTTTATTCCTTTTATTATTTTAATTGTTTTTTTGGAGCGTTTCACTCCAATGCGTTTTTGAAGCGTTTTTAGCGTTGATTTTTCGTGCTTTTTTGGCGCTTCACAGTCACATTGCCTGCTCTCGTTTAAATTGATAATAAATTAGTGCTGGTTTTCAAAAATCAGACGCCGTTGTTGCCGTTTTTGCTGCATTTTCAAACATTTTGTTTTTTGTTTTTCTTTGGACCTGGCTAAATTTAGCCCAGCATTTTGCGTTTCTTATTTTTATTTTGTTATTTTTGACACCAAAAAAAAAAAAAAAAGGAAAACAAAAAGCACACAATGCGCAGAGAAGAAATGAGAAATAGAGAGAGAGAGGGGGGCTTCTCTGCAGATTCGATATTTCGCTATTTTGCCTTTACTGTCTGCCTGCTTTCTTCAGTTTTATTTATTTATTTTGATTTGATTTGATTTTTTTTCTGCGTGCAACATGTGCGGCCGCCTTTGAGGTTGCGAATGAACTGAGAACTCGGAGGGCGAGAAACCGAGAAACGAAACTGAAACTGAAACGGAGAGAGAGAAACACACGGCGCACGAGAGTTCGTTCCAAAAGTTATTATCGCTGACGCACGGCGTCGCAGCGGTTCAGCGGAACGAGTGGGAGTGGAACGCTACGCAAGTGAGAGAGAAAGGGAGCTAGCGAGATGCGACTGAGCGGAATGCGTCGACGCTTTTGGGGCTTTGAAACTGAAGCACAAAGCCTCCTGTAGAGCGGAACGGCGGAATGAAATAGCTGCAGTTTCTGGAGCGCACGCGGGCGAAAAAGAGAGGGAAATACCCGCTGCTGCTGCTGCTGCTCGCTGACTGATAAGCTTCCGTAGCCTGCTCCTCATGCTGCTTCTTGCCTTAATCTTATCAGCACTTTAAAATGGCTTTTTATCTGCCACAATACAAAAACAAAAACAAAAATAATAAAATACAACAACAATAGGGTCGGAGCCCATTTTATTTATTTATGCATATGGCACAGTTGTTTCTTTTTTTTAGCTTAATTTACAACTGCACACATTTATCAGGAGTGTGAAAGTGCAAAGTTGTTAAGACAACAGGAATATAAATATAAATTAAGCAACCGCCGAAAACAGCAGATCGGCTAAAAATAAGGTCTAGAACTACACCAAAAATCCCGATGAAACAATAAAAAAAAAGCATTTACACCACACAGACTTCTCTTGAAAATATATGCCTTTAAAGAAACAGTAATTTAAAATCATTTCCAACTCCTAAAATCAATATCCTTAGAAAATTAATGCAAACTCCCAGTGACAGCAAGCAAAATAATCTGCAATGCCGAATTAATGTTAGTACTATTTACCGACTGGGGCAGTGTGTACTTTGCATTTTGCCCCACCGACGACACTAATGGAATCCAAACAGGATAATGCGGCACTACGGAACGCTTCAGAAGAAAAGGGGAACGAACGAACACGGGAGAATAATAGGTGATTCGAGGAGAACGCGATTTCGAAGGACAACGACGCATTACCGCAAATTAGAGGAGTGTCCGCAAGTCAAATGAAATGAAATGAAATGGAAGAAGCTAAAAGTACCACCTAAAGAACAACGGTAAACGTATAGAAGGTAAACATTAACAGAAAAAAAACACACAAAAAATAGAACACACACATACACATATTATGGTCAGCAGACGACAGTGCGCAATAGACCAAAGACGAGACCCATAAAGGCAACAACACAATTATTGCATGAGTCGCCGGGTCTCTCTGTCTCCGTCTGTCCCTGTCCACATTCCCCATATACGGTTTCAGGTTGAAAGCGGTTTCCCGACGATGACAAGTGCGGCAAAGGGACTGGGAAGGGAGGCCCCAGAATGGGGCATTACGGAGGGTGCTTAGGTCAGTTTGTTGGCTTAGTTGGTTAGGTCATGCAATGTCGCAAAAACAAAGGAAAAGGAAAATAATGATGAAGAAGAAGCAGAATGAGGAGAGCCCCCACCCAAACTACTACTGAGGGGTTGAACCAACAAAGCGAACTAAGCCATATCCCGTCACACAGGGTGCTCGCTCCGTGCCGAGCTCGTCCCTTCCAGGGAACATATGTTCGTTAACAAAAATTGTTTTTCTTAAGCACCATAACATTAAGGTAGGCATTGCAAATTTACTGAAGTAAAGAATATAAAAAGGACTCAATTAAAGCAACAGGGCGTCGCATGACCCCCCCCCTGTTGGCTTGGCAGGAGCTACAGGGTGCTCCCCGCAAATCTTAACCAACAGGGCCTTCCAGGAGCTACAGGGTGCTCCTCTGTACAGCCTAAAGGAAGTAAAATATAATTAAAATCTCGAAAAGAATGAATATTTGTAGTAAATTGTCAAACAGATAAAGAACATATTGACCCCGTTGTTGTGGTATTATCGAAATGCGTCGCAAATTATGACTTGAAGGTAAACATGTCAATAATCCACGCCCTTTCACCTTTCTCTGTGCCTGCTCAACCATCTAACCAGAATTTTAAATCATCTCACTGAACAATTTTCCCAGACCTTTCGTGTCGTGTCGTGTTGCTCTCCATCAACTTTTCCAAACTTTCTTTGGTTAACCCATGCGCGACTTTGACTTTGACTTTCGCCTTAGCTGACATTTTACCTTGACGATTATTATGGTATAGACCCCAAACGCTAGTTGAAGCAACCCTTTTTCTAACCATCACTGCGGTATTTGCTTTTATTTTTATCGACTTGGCATTGAGCTTAGACTAGACGCAACCCCATTATTCCCTTTCTCTACTCTAATATCTTATATCTATAAGTTAGTTGCATGTCTTTGAAGGAATGGAATTACTGTAACATATATTTCAAATTTTTAGGAATTAAGGGAAAGGAACAGAAATATATAAGTCTATTCTATTGAAGACGCTTCTAAAGTCATTGTCAAAAGTGAAATAAGCAAGAAGTAAAAAAAAGCAAAAGGTTTTCTTATATCCGATCATATCAAAGAGTATTCCCCAGACATTCCCGGTCATTTCCCATTTTTATACAGCTATTATTTGTCGAATGAAATTTTCATTTGGCGCCGGGTCCGGAGACCTGCACTGTTCTCCACGTGCCGGGGATCCAGTTTCGAGTCGACTCCAATTTGAATAGCAAATGAGCTGGGCCCGGGCTTAAGTGCTTGGGCTTCCGAGCTGAGGAGGCGGGTCCCTCTGGGGGTCTGGAAATCGGGGAACTGGTGGAAGACGGGGGTCTGTGGGTCTTTTGGTTCTTGGTTGTTTGTTTGGTCTTGAACTTGCATGTCGATAATGCGCCCTGACATTTACCGCGGTATTAACGATGTAATTGCCCCAAGACATGTTTTCCTGGTTATTTTTACAGCTGAGAATTATTGATTTACGCTGATGTCGTAGGAGAATGTTAACATTTGTTGTGTTCCACAAGATTCCCATTCGTTCCATCCCATCTTATTTTTTTGGGTCTAGGCTATGAAACCGAGTGGAAACTAAAAATAAAATTACGAGACGACGGCATCGAAAGTGAAATGAAAAACAGCAAATAAACTAAAGAGAATGCACTAAAAATAAAGACCCAATTGCAGGGAGACCCAAAAATACACCAGCGAACGCACTTTCCTCGATCCGATTCCACCGTCCCACCGCCGCCTGTTGCTGTGAGTGCAGCAATACCCCAGTGAAAGTGAAAGTACAACATTTACGAGAGCATAGAATATAATTTAATGGGGGAAAAACAAAGAAAAACTCTGAAATATTTGCATTTCATTTATGTCGAGAAAAGAAACGAGACAAAGGGAAAGGGGAACGAAAAAGACACAGAACGAGCCGCAGGAAATTTGCGCTTCTATTTGCCAAAGACTCGAGGATACCGAAGGAATACAAAGAACCCAACGAAGAGTGCGCGCCGCTGGAGGCACGGTATGAAAAAATTTATATATATATAAAGTGATACAAATACGAATAAAAATAGGAAATAAACAATAAAAGCAGAAAAAAAATTAAGCCCAAGAAGCAGCTTGTGCACTGTTATCGCTATCTCCTGCTAATGACCGATGCGGCAATCAATAATTAGAGCTGACCAAGGCAATTAACCCATGACAGACCGCACATCATCATCATCACACATCACACCAGCAGTGGCGATCAACGACCAAAGGCAGGCGGCATATGACTTCGATGGCAACAGCTGGCTCCGATTTTAGCGATAGCGATAACGATAAACCACCTTAAACTGGTTGTGAAGGAGAAGGAACAAAGCTAAGATTGCTGATCGCAATATCTTTCCATTGTTGACACTCTTTAATCTGGTTTCATTCGTATTTATCCCTCCAAAGATTAAAACTAAGTAAGCTCACACTTGCTCTAGAGTCTATCATTATTTACAGGAAGATAACAAATTCAAATATACAATCATTTAATAATATTTAATAATTATATTTATTTATTTTATATATTTTGCTACTATTTACTTGACCGCTGCTGTATTTGAATGCAATTTGCTTGGCCAATCGATAAACAGAGACAACGAGACAGCTACAAAGGGAAATAATGGCACACAAAGAGCGTTGAAATGGTGAAAAGCCAAGGAAAGAGGCGCCAGCTAGCTATGGAAAATCATGGGGGGTGTAAAACCAGAGGAAAAACCAACGGAGAGGCGAAACAAATAAAAATTGGGGGAGGAGGGCAGAGACAACACGCGATTAGTGAATGCCCAACCCCGCTAAACAAAGCCTCCATCCACCCACCCACCAACTCACACCTCCCGGCACAACTCACACCTCACACCTTCTTCCACCCACCGCCCACACACACACACAAGCACGGTTTCAGGTTCCACGAAATGGCAACAAATAAAAAAGAAAACCAAAAACTGGTAAGAACCGACAAAAAGCTAACATTCTAAGCGGCAACTGCGTCTTGGAAAACACGATAATTCATGGTAAATATTCTATAATCAAGCCAAATATGTCATACAGAGGCCGATAATATAAGTAAATAATATATATTTCTGAATTAAAACAATCAATATTTGTGTTGATTAGGCATGGACTGTGTGTGTTTACTGGCATCATTAGAGCGGCAATTATATGATAATTATTTAACCCGCTTATATGACAGGCAGTGCCGCACGTCACATGAAGGAAACAAAGAAAAGCAAGATCGGATGCGATTTTTGAGACTTTGAAACGCTAAACCCAGTTCCGTTTCCAATAGTTTCTGATTAGTTTTCTACAGCGATATGTGGAACGCCCTGGAATTGAACAAAGAACCGAGTACCAGAGATTACGAAAGGAGTATTTGCAAAAAACAAAAAAACCCTCAAAGCCTGATATAAGACCAATAAGTTTAATCGTAAACTGCTTTCAGAGAAACAGTGTATGTATTATTTGTTATTTATAAATGGGAATTATCTTTAAAATTGTTAAGTCATTTTCCTGATTAACAACCAAGTGAAGTAATATTGGAATTAAAGGAACAATTTGGTAGATGCATTACCATATCTGGGATCTGGGGACTATCTTAAATTGGTTGACAATAAATAAGTGAAGATACACTTGGCTTACAGATATTCCCATTAGCAAACAAGTGATGAAATATCAAAGCACTTCACAAAAATGATTGCCATAATCAAGTAGTTTGAGTCACTCTCTCTCCCATTCACTTTGGATTCACTTTCGGTAACGAAAATCGATCGGACGGACGAAGAGTGGGCTGATGAATGTCAAGTTGTCGCCACAAATCCAGCCACTAATTGTCGAGAGTGACCTTGCTGCGATCCGTGGGCGGAAGTGGGTGGAAGTGGGAGTGGCATTGCCCAACTACTGACACTGCCGAGCCACCACACGTGCGCACCGCACCACACCAGAAGTCATGAGCCAATCTTATCAGGGGAAACAAACAGCCAACAAAAACGGCAAAAGTTCAAGCAAATTGCCTAATTAATCAAAAAATAATAATATAAAACGTTTAGCTAAACTGAACTTTGCTCACGGGAACACTAGCGGTCAAAATAATAGATACAAAATGCACTTGAAATCCTTTTAAAACATTAAATGTATATAATTTATAACCTTTATAATTTACATATATATTAAAAAGCACTAAGGTAAACAAGGTAAAATAAAACATAATAAAAAAGTACCCAATAAAATAGGTACCGTATAAAATATATACCTAATAAAATAGGTAGCATTTTTATTTAATGTAGACTTCATGCTTAATTATAATAAATTATAATATATAATTATAAATGTAGCTTCATGATAAGTATCATTTATAGCTAGTGTGACTTTCTGTTAAAAAATATATACCTTATAAAATATCTAGCTAATAAAAAAGGCAGCTAATAAAATATGAAAATATGGACACAAAACAAAAAACTATTGATTCATAAGCAAGTATTTAATAAGAAGGCATTGCAAGGTTCCTATTAGCCTGACCATAAGCGTACTTGCGAGTGTACTAAGTACTTTTCCCTGTTAAATTCGAAACAGAGTGGAATGGAACATGGCTAGATGTCATAATTGTTATATTAGAAGCACGTCAAATGGATCGTGTATCGCCTATCTATATGGCCCCCCGTCATATTCAAGTATGCACATAAAAATGTTTATATATAAACCGAGAACAGCGATTAACTTAAGTTGATAAGCGCCAAAGACTCGAAAAACGCTCCTCCTTCGAAAAACCCCCCGAGAAACCCCTTTTTGGCGCGTTGCCAAGCAAACTTCAGCTCTCCTCGTTGTTAATTGTCCTTTGTTTTCATTTTCTTTATTTGTTACTTGTTGTTATTTGTTGTTTTACTGCACTTTATTATCATAATTACATGCACACATATTTCGCCAGAGCAACAACAACAACAGTGTATTGCTTAATGTAAACAAATAAACAAGCCAAAGAAAATCAACTTTACTCTTTGATAACACAATTACAAAATATTGTTGTTTATTTTTTCTAGTTGGAATTTATGGGAAAGTCATTGCTGTGATTATTATTATTAAAAAAAAAAGCAACAAACTGAGCACGATTTGCATATATGGAATATATAAACAACAACACAATGAGTCAGCTATCCAAGGAGCACGATTAACCCGCATATAATAATGGGATTAAAGTTCAAATTATATTTAATTTATATAATATTAACACTCATTTTCTACTCCTTTCCTTACTTTAGCGTTTCAGGTGTAAATCCTTTTGAAGAAAACCCCCTTTTTGGTTACTCATCAGAGCCACAGTCAGTGGGTTAAAGCCACTGGGATTGGCGGCATTGGCTTAGTCACTCTAAATATATATAGTTTTTTTTTTTTTGTTACCTCAATCCAACCACACATCCAAGTAAATTATAAACAAAAAGGCCAAAAGACAAGACAAATTAAAAAAAAAGAGAGCGCTGTCTGTGCTGACTAAATGCAGAATTCCAAGTACTTGGGTTGTCCCCCAAAACGCGAAGCGGGCCAAGAAAACCGAAAACAAAACAAACGCAAAAGGTAAGAAAAAATAAAGTTAAATAAAACAAAATAAAAGTAAGCCAGCGAACTCCCTTCAACCCGTTTCAAAACCTAAACCTAAACACAAGCTGAACCAAAACGGAAAGGAACGGGGAACGGAGAAGGGGAAGCGGAACGGAACGGAGCGGAGCGAAGCGGAGCGAAGCGGAGTTTTGAAGGAAACGTACGCAAAACCATCAATGAATTGCATCAGCCAATTGAAGTGGCTTTGACTCCGATCGCCCCTAGAGCTAGAGAGATATTCCAATTGAGGAGACCAAGATAGTGGTGTGGCGGAGATTTAACCGATTTTTCCCGGATTTTCCCACAGCCAAAGAGGTTGCTTGTGCCCCCACAAAAGTTGTATTTATTTATAGAAACCTTTTCCCTTCTCTTTCTCTCTCTCTCTCTCTCGCTCAAATGATTGGGCCATGTGTCATCAGCCGAAAAATACCAGTACCAATACCAGAACCAGAGAAACTACAACAACAAATTATTCAACAACAAAAAGTCAACAAAAAATCGAAACATTAATGAGGAGAAAAGCCGACGCCGACGACGCTCGTTCGTTCACTTGCTCACTTGCTCACTCTCTCATGAGAGCAAAAATAAAAGTTGCGTGTCTCTTTCTTTCGCGCATCTCGGCTCTCTTTCTGGCCACAATGACGCAATGCGTGTCGGCATTTACGTCAGGCGAAGACGAAAGCAAACACGAAGTTACTCTTTCTGTTTCTTTCTCGCTATTCTTCTCTCAGTTTCTTAACTTCAAAAAGTTTATTGTTTCTGTCTTCATTGTTACTCAAAATCAAAAGCCATACAGTGCAGAGTCCATACAGAGGTCAGGATCAGTCTAGTGGAGTGGTAACTGCCTTAGAAAAAAAGCACTCGCACTTAAAATATCCATTATACGGATATTATGTTTATAATTTTTAATTAAAACAAAGTAATTATCATTATTTAAGGGGTAGAAGCTTCAATTCAATACCATATACTATTAATTATTAAATATTCTCAGAGCTAAGGTAATCGATTCCTATATCTATTTGTAGATCGTTTACTCAGTATAAAATGCATCTTAATCTCAATCATCTTCAAGATCATTAGTTGATATTCTTTAAAATAGTGTTAACTAGTTTAACCTCTTTACTTTTCATTAAACTTCCCCCATTTCTCGCACAGTTTTCTCCAGTTCCCCCAGTTTTAGCCGATCTTTGCTCTGGCGAGTCATGATCCACATAAGCACCCTGGTATCTGGCGCAGACACTCCACTTCCCGACACCAGACAAGCAATACTACTTTATAGTGGCGATAAGGTTTTCCCCCAGACATTCCAGATTTTACTCCAAGTGCGTCTGCACTTGCACAACCAAAGGAAAGGGCAAACGAGTTCGGGCCAGACCGTACCGGAACCCTCCGAGCTCGGATGGAATTGAAATTCCGATTCAGAGACTTCGGGGGCGTTTTTGGGTAAGCACGTGATGAGCGGATTTTCGATGGACAACCAACCGCTAAGTGATAGCCCCTATATAAATATGAATATTTACCGCAGGTAAACTGCCAGGCGGAAAATGAATTCGACGCATAAATAAGCAGGTGCTAATTGCAGATCGACAGTGGAAAAGTTGTGTGTACCGCGCTCTGCTCTGTGTGTACTTCCTTTCTTCAAGCAATAATTGTTGAACGGTGGACAAAAGGGACTTCACCTTCTCGCTGGATGCCATTAAATTTCCATCCAATAATTTGCTACCAATTCTTCCCTCCTTGCCGTCTCTTTCTAGCTGGCTGCTAATTAAATTTGCACGCAAACAAGCTGGAAAGGGATAGAGCTATGAGTGCTCGAGATGTGCTAATTGTGCTCGCTAATTGCGCCAAAAAGATTCGCAATGAAACGCAATAAAAAACAAGAAAGAAAGAAAATTTGGACAAGCCGAAGTAAATTATACCCTTAAATTTATAAGTGACTGTATATACACAAGGTAGGGTATTAAGAACTTATTATTTTTAATGGTACATATAGTCCATTACAAAAAAGTCAATAATGTGCAATTAGAAACGAAACGGAATGGAAGGAAACAGAATTGCATACAGCCGATGAGCATTGCTATGATATTACCATAGAAGCATAATGTTCTTTTAGATTTTTCCTGATCAAAGTTAGAATACCCTCTGCAAGGGTAAGGCCATATATTTAAGAAAATATGTATCAAAAGAAGAGGAACGTTTCGTGTTCCGTTTCACATTGTTGTGCAGCAGACTGGAAAGTTTTGGCGAGCGGTGAAAAGTCTCAGTGTAATGGAGGGGAATGGGAGAATTGGGAAGGGGGATTGCGATTTAGTTGGTCATGCGATAATTTCGTTAGACGCCACGCGCCACTGATTAAACGTCTTCGTCTCCACCTCATTTCGTCACCTCCTCCTCCTCCTCCTCCTCCTCCACACAAATTGCATTAAAAATAGCCAAAAGGCGGGTGATAAATATTTGTAAAGGGGTCTAGAGTCTATTTTTGGCCTAAGCTTTGGCCGATTTGAAACGTTTCGATGATTGTTGATCGACTAATTGGCGGCCGGCTAAGTGATGCTAAGTGAGCAGAAACGAGTGGAAATGAAACGTGCGCCTCCACCAAGGCCAGAGGGACCGTTAACCGTGCGGCTAAAACAGTCAAATTGGAATGCAGAAAAATATGACAAATTAATCATGTTAACTTTCTTAAAACTAAGATTATTTATATTTATTTCACTACTTCTTTTTTTTATGTCGCCTTTTTTTTTCTTATTTTCTTGTGCAGCCTTCTTCGGGCCTTCGGTCGATAATCGACCTTGGCAATTGGGCAAAGGCGGGAACGATGGGAACGGAGTGGTGGCGTGAAGTGGCCAACACCAAACAACAGGTTTCTGTGCGGTTTTAACACTGGCCTCGCACACTAAACGAAAACACTGAGAACAACACCAATCGCACCTCAGACAAAAGAACCGCGAATGGCCAAAGCCAAAGCCAAAGACAAATCTGAGCCCAAATCCGAGCCTTTTATTTTATTTTATTTTGCGTGCTTGTAAACCGCAAAGGTTAAAAGCACACCTGAGGCTATATACTATATATATGCGGCACACTCTCTATAGAATACGATACGAATCGAACTCCATTCACCTGCACTTAATGCGGGAAAAACACAACTAAATTACAAATAAAGAAAAGAGGAGCGAGCGCCAGGCACAAAGGCGAATGGCAATGCGAATTCCGAATCCGAAAGCTTTTCCGCCATTTCCACATTCTCGCATAAATTAAGTGCATTTTGTTGTTGTTGCTGTTTTGCGCGATGGATTTCCGCAAAATCAGGCAGCAATTTATCGGGGCAATAGTCCTACAACCTGCACCGCCCCTTAATTGACAACATTTTCCTGTAGAACTCAATTAACAGATTAGATTCTGCCTGCCAATGGCACTTGTCGATCAATACCATCGAAATCAGAGACCTAATGACATTTTCTGATCAATCAGCAATCGGAATGGAGCACATTATATATAAGCAAATAAATGCTCGCAAATTAATTAGGAGAACAGGAGGATTTAAGCATTAAAAGCACAAATAAAGACTTGGTTTTTCGATGAAATGGGGAAAGTGGAATGGAACGTTGCCTCAGCAAAACATAACCAAACTTAGTACAAATTTAATTTAATTTAACAGTGTAAGTTGTAAGTTGTATGATTTAGAAACCAGCCCAAAATGTAAGTCAATGTAAGATAGTTCAAAAAGTAATAACTCAATATTTTCCAACCATGTTGATTGTGTTGTCATTAAATACGAAATTAAATTTTAAAAGCAACGATGCTGATGATGATGATATCCAGGCCCACAATCGATTTGTATGCCCCACACACAATCCCCACAATCCAATCAACGGACAAACCCTCTTAATAAAATTGTATGCAATAAAAAATAAGTTAATTAAATGAGCGGGAAAGCAATTTTAAGCGCGAAACGAAACGGAATGGAACAGCGCGTGCTGGAGGAACTGTTTGTCACACTTTTATTACCCGACGCTGTCGTTGTCGCCGTCGTCGTTGTCGTGTGGCTTCTTGGCCAGTTTTTTGTATCCAACCGACGACATATTTACGTCGATATCGTTATTTTTACTCTTTTATTTGGATCGACTGGCACTGCCACTGCCGCCTTTCCTTTCCTTTCCCTTCGATTTCAGTCCAATGCATTATACTCGATTCGATTCCGTATCATTCCGTCGGACCGTCCTGCTTTGTCATTATTATTGTACGTATTATTTTATTGCAAATTGAAGTAAAAAAATGTTAATTGTACGATAACAACAATGCGACAACGTCAGCAGGTTCTTTCATAGCGAGTATACGTAACTATATTGTATGGAAATACAGTGCGTATCGCGTTTCGGAATAGTTTACACAATATGTTATTTGGTGATACATTATCAAATAATATAAATATTTATTCCTCAATTTAGTTCACAAACTATTTGCTCAAAAACTTACTAAATTCAATAAATTTAAATGAATTTTTAGAAATCAATCAAGTAATTTTATGTCACGAAAACTGACAATTCACATGGCCGGAAGTTGCTGCAGTTGCCCAGTTATGAAATTCGCTGTATTTGCAAAACGCACTGGCATTTCAGAGTGATGTTTCTGTCATTATTATATGGGGTTGCACTGGTTTTTGTGCCATTGCCCGTAATTTGGGTGTATGTATTATTTTTAAATATATACGTACATACATAAAACACATTTTTTTCCAATCACATCGACATTTCTGGTTACCCAAAAACGCCGAAAACCTCAATTCACCTCCAAAAATGGGCGTGAGAAATCGCCGGAGGCAACTTTAAGCCGTATTTTTTCCAGCGCGTCATCATTGGCGTCATTATGATACAACTGAATAAATCGAGACGTGAAAATATGTAAAAGATTCCCCGATCTGCTTTTCTTCTTCAAAAAAGGAAAAGGAAAACTAAAAAGACGGAAGGACTCTAGGGCTGGGGAACGCGTGGCAAGAGTGGAATAACAAGTCAGCTGACTCCAATGGAAATGGCACACGCAGTGCCTGCGTAAGAAGGGGACGGGGCTATGGAAGATTATACTGCATTTAACGAGATCGATTTGGTTTTGATAATGAGTATAGGCTAAAGCAGATGCTAGAGGCAAAGAAGAGCACAAGCTGAGAACGTGAGCACACGGTACAAATAAATATATCATTGAAATCATTGCAAATTCAGTAATCTCAGCGACTCCTTATCACAATCACTGTTGGGCGCCATTTTAAAGAATTTGGGCAGCATAATGATATTTAAAGTTTAATTAAATTAAATGGCTTAATTGTGGATTTACTAGGATTTTAAAACAATTATGAAACAATACTTTTTAAAAGTTTGACTATTTACAATTATGTTTTCTTAAGATACGCTGTGTTTAGTATACAAAAAAATGATAGCAAAGCAAGACTATAACATTATCTACTCTAACGCATGGTCAATTAAAATAATGCTTAATTTTAATAGATTTACAAATTTTTTTATGACGCGTCATGCAGTTTTGGCCCCCAAAAATTGGGACTAAAGCAAAGCTCCTTATCGCGGAGCTTTTCGTGGAAAAAGCTCCCTCGATTGTTCTCTTCCTCTCCCTCCTGTTCCCGCCGTCACCTTCTTCTTCTTCTTTTGTTATACATTCCGTCCTGTCTGCCTTGAACCATTGACACATTTAAGGCGTGGGCGGAGCAGTGAAAGAGCACGGAAGAGTGGAAGAAAGGCGAGCTTAAGAGAGAGAGAGAAAAGTGATCGTCATGTTAAAAGCAAGCAGTTTGCCTTAAAAAATAAATTACTTCAAATTCGCACAAGCTAAATGTGAAATGAGAAATGCCAGATGAAGACGGAAAAGGAGGGGAATAAGGGGAATGAGGTAAAGGGGCGATAGGCGAAGCACCAGAAAAATCAACAAACAAAAAAGCCAAGCGAAACAAACGAAGAAAATTAGCAAATGCTACACCATGTGTTTGTGTGTGTAAGTGTGCAAATATTTCTTCGTCTGCGCTATTTTTATAAAAAGAAAAAAATGTTGAAGAAAAGAAACAACAAAAAAATAAAAATAAAAAGAATAAGAAAACAAAAAAAAAACTAAAGCGAAAGAGCGTGCAAGAGAAAAGGCAACAACTACATAAAGTTACTTCGAATACAACGTTTCGCCTTTGGGGGGCACTCGAAGAAGAAGCAGAAGGCAGGAGAAGCTGAAGAACGGGGAGCGAGGAGCAAAGGAAGAGGAGGAGGAGAAGGAGGAGGAGCAGCACAGCCGGCACAGTTCATGCGAATTTTTTTTGGGAATTTTCCACTGGCAGCGCGCGACAGCAACAACATGAATAATTCACTTTTGGCCCAGACCACCATTAACAGCAGCAGTCACGTCAATAGTCGCAACGGCTCATCCTCATTCTCAGCCCAAATCAGCACTTTCCCCTTTGGTAATACTATATTCACGCCTGAATTTCTCTAATCCTGGTCACACTACTGTGCTAGACCAAGGAAACGATCATTCTGGCCTAATAAACTCATAAACACCACAAACTAATAACCATCGAAGACATCGCAGAATAATTTGTTATGAATTGGCTAAGCCAAAGAAAACGTTCACACTGGCCTAATAAACACAAGCCTTGGTCACACTCAGCAGGCTAAACAATAACATAAGTTAAAGGACCAAGGAATATACTAGAAGACAAAGAGGGTGAACATAAGTAAACATCACTGTAGGTTTGTAGGCTTAGATCTAAGAAGAAAATAAAACAGTTTGACATTTATATATGGAAATTACCCATGCTAAATAAATACACAATTAATTAGCACGTATTTGACAAATTTTACTATACAAATTTCGTTGCTAAGGACGGTGAATCCAAGTTGTATCTTTTATAGAAAGATGAGACTTTCAGTTCTCAATGCCTAGCTTGAGAATAGCAAATGAGAAACTCCCAGCCGAGTAACTAATTTCTTGGCCGATGCAGTTCTCTCTCTCTCTTACGCTGGTTGGAGCAGCAAGAGCAGCAGGCGCATATTTCAACATTGTCGCCAATAAGGAATTGCATGCACGTACTGCAACCGACTCGAACCAAACACCACCGCCACTCCCGCCAATGCTCATTGAAGAACTTTTGCCCATAAAAGCAAATGTTGATCAGTGGAGTGGGGCGAACACAGGGACAGGGGCATAGAGAGGGAGAGAGAGCCACCAACACCAATTAGCGCGCAGACGCAGCGCAACAACAACAGTAACTAAACTGCACTGAAACCAAAGGGTTCTTTCCTACATTTAAAATTCATCATTTCAATAAATTATTTTACTCATTATAATTAATACTCATAATGTATCTACAAAAAATATAAGCCAATTTCGACCTAACCACAAACTTATATTTCCAAAATATATTCAATAAATAATCATAAAAGCGAAAACTCATTCAACAATTCCCTTTATAAACTAAACCTTCCTGTTTTTTTTTAAGTGCACAGCACCAACAGTAACAACAACAATACACAAAAAGAAAAAACAGGTTTGAAGACGACGCCGCCGCTGCCGTCGTCGCCGCTTCGCTTCGCCACTTGTTGTGCGCCTTGCAGGAGGGTAAGGGGGAGGCCGCGAGGGCACCGAAGAGAGAGATGGGGAGATTGCAAAAACTTTTCCATTGATGAATTTTTAGCCACTTCTTCTTCTTCGTCTTCGTGTTCGTTTGGTAGTGAAGCTGCATTGTGTGCGTGTATGCGTGTGTGCGCGCGTATGACAAGTGTTTCAAAAAAGAGCCGACGAAAAATGGCTTCAAAAAAAATAAGCTTTCTAGAACATTCTCTTCTCGGCTGCTAAAAATAATTCTCCGAACTATAAATACAAACATAAATATACATAACATGCTTGGCGTTACGCAAATGTGTGCGTGCGTGTGTGCTCGCGCGCCTGTATAAGTGTTAAGTTGAAGTTAAAGTTGCAAAATTTCACAATTCCCCGAAATGAACTCCAATTAGACGGATATTCCATCCATCGGATTCATTCATTCGTAGCTCCACTTTTCTATCTCTCCCTCTTCTCTCTCGGTATCTGCCTTTAACGGTGTAACGGTGTCAGCAGAAAAGGCAGCAAAAACAACAATGGGGCAACTAATTGGATTTCAATGCATATTGATTTCGATTTTCGATTTATTGGGGACACATTACACTGCACTAAACACACGGTTGACACACAAAAAAAGAAGAAATAATCGGTCGCGTCACGAATTTGTTTCACTTTTGTTTCGCCTCTTGTTTTTATTTTTATTTTTATATTTATTTTCTTGCTTGTTTGCTGATAAAAGCACAACAACAAGTAAATAGAGCCAGCGGAACGCGAAATCGCACGGGGAACGCCCGAATGGAACGGGATGGAACGAGGGGAGAGTACGACGCGCCTGTTCGATGGATTCAACGCGAGTGAGCGAGTCGAAACATCGCATCCACATCACATTCACACCGCTATCGCCAGCGACGCTGACAGCGCAGCAGCTGCGGCGCCACCGTCTACAGCATTGGTCAAGACAATATCATCTCAAACCCAATTATAAACAAGATTTAAGATTTTCTTATTTGTTTTTAAGGCAAATAAAGCGGATGACAACACATGGGAATTAAATTCAACATGGAAAAATGTTTTCAAGGCACATACGCTTCGGCATAAGACTTTAAAACGCTTTCGCACATTTTAAGGAAAGTGCGGTCACATTTTAGCTTTGTCGCTAAATATTTTAAAATTATACAGCTATTTTTATGCGTGAAACTTTCAGAGATTAACTTTGGAAATTAAGCTTGGCAACAAAGCTTTGATTTAAGCACCAGCATGTTTGATTTGTTTTTATTTTTTTTTTTTAAGATTTATTTTAATACTGTTGGTTAGTAAAATAATAACCCTACGCTTATTTGTGAACACAAATGACTACGAGCTGTATTTTACATTGTTTATAACAAATATTTAAGTGTCGCCGCCACTAGTATACTGAGCGCTGCTGTAAAAGTATCGGAGCATTGAACGTTGCGAACAACCGCAAAATTGATCACCACATGGAAAGAGAGCGGCAAAGAAGTGACTGAGACAGAGCAAGAGAGAGTGCGGGAGAAAGAGAGGGAGCCGGAGCCAAGGAGAGAGCGCGCGCGCAAAGAATTTCTAGTCATCGGAAAGCTCATTTGCATGCGGTGCGTGTGTTTATCACACCTGTGTATCTGTATGTGTATGTGCTAGTGCCAGTACGAGTGTATGTGCTGCAGCGGAATCTCGTGTGTCAGCTTATGCAAAAATTAGGTAACCGAGACGAAGACAACACAAGAGAGTGGAAGAGAGAGGAGAGTTGAATGATGAATCAACAACACACAAACAGCAAGCAAGCGAATAGAGAGTGCGAGAGAGTGGGTGGCAAAGGCCTTGCGTGGCACGGTTAATGCCGAAAGCACCCGAAAATGCAGCCAAGAGGTAAACAAAGTACCGTTTGATTAACGAGCACCGCCCGAAAGTATGCAAAGTCAGGAGCCAAGGCTATCATGCCTTCCATAAAGGCAGTGCCCCCCCCCCCCCCCACAGGGTTTCTATTAAGAGTTACCTCCTAGGATAATACACAAAAAAACAATTTAAAAAAATAATACTTCGTGGTAAAGCTATTGTTGAAACAGATTAGAGCGTTTCATAAAAAAATATATATTAAAATCATATATATTAAAAAACCTATTTTAAATATTTAAATCTTTGAATAGATTACTTATGTTTTTAGAAACGATTTATCAATATATATGGATAATAAAAAATTAATACCAAACTATGAAATCATTATTCCAACAGTTTTCAAGTCTTATTTTATTTTATTTAATTAATTTAAAAATTTAATTCAGAAAACTTTGGTCATACTGGTCGTTACAAATTTCTTATTTTTCTATTCTCGCTGACTCATTTTAATATACAATTATAAAAAGGAATTACTTGTCTTTCGAAATACGCTTATCACTGACTATGTATAATATACTTATTTAAAACTACTGCGTGCTTAGGTTGTTAGGCATTAAGGAACCTTGGTCACACTGCAAATCCACTTACTATAAGATACAACCACTTGTCGTACAAACTATACACTTAGTTTCCCAATTTTTTTTTCACAACTATAGGGTACAATTATAAGACCCAAATTGAGAACTAAAAATCCCAGAATGCATTTAAACCAAGACTTTCGCTTACCCGCTTACTCGAGGCTTACACGAACTAGCCCTTTACGTAGGTGATGGAAAATAATTGTCAACTTACCTGGAAAAGAAAGAAAAGAGAAATTTACGATTATTATTAAGCATTAAGTAATCAAAGAGGGTAGATTTTAAAGTAAGAGTGGTGTGTGGGTGATGGCCTAAGGATATATTGGACATTAAGGTGAAACTAACTCAGTAGCGTGTGCAAAAACTGATGATCCATCACACTATCCGTCCTATTGATGGAGCCCTGTTGGAAAGCGGTGCCCTTGCTCGGGTTACTACCGTTGGCGGCGCCCTTGATATTCGACCCACTGGGGGCGGTGCCCTTGATCGAGCCACGTTGGGCGGCCACCCCTTTGGTACTACTAGGCACGCCGCTCTTAAACGAGCTACGGTTGGCGGCGGCGCCCTTGACCTTGATATCGCGGTCCGTAGGACCCATCTTTCCGTACTTATTTTGCATATTTATTTGTATGATTCCAGCTTTCTATTGACCTTCTAGAGACAATGAGGAGCGCCGGTATATTAGATATTTGTGAAGCGAGTGTTTGGACTACAGATTTTGAGGATAATTTTGACGTATAAATCTGAGTGATTATTTGTGATTGCTTTTTTTTTATCAACGAAACTCGAGCGCTAAATTCCATTGATATTTAATAATTGATCAATGAATCAATAATATAACTGAAGCTTTAATCGATGGGCAAATTGTTAAATTTAAATTTTAAACAATTACATATTAAAAAGAATTAAAATGATGGAAGCAATGTTGGTAGGGAAGCCTGGGTTTTACTAATGTTCCAAATCCAATATATTCTATGTTCTATTATTGATAAACACACAATATAATATATATGTTACACTTCGTAAAACTATTCTATATAACTTTAACTAAATTCTTTGTGTAAATACAAATATAATTAATTTTAATAGAATTTTCGAGTGATTAAGTATAAGGTTGTTCAGATCTAGAGGTCTGTTACCCTTGCTCGATCTTATTTCTGTCGCTCGAAAGGAATTTCGTATCATATTATTTACGTACAGATATAAATATATATTATATATTTAATTTCTTAATTGTATTTTTTTCTCTGTTTTCTGTTGTTCGTCAATTACAAACAACATTGATAAATTATGGATTGTGAATTTGGACCATAGCCAAGTGCACGCAATACAAAACCGAAAACAGAAAACCGAAAAACGCATTTGGGGGTCGCCGATCGCGAAACAAGAAAATATAAATAAATAAAAACAAAGAAGCAGCATTATAAATTATAAATGAAAATAGCAAAATTTAATTGCATACGCGAATTACATAAATATTTATGAGGGAAGCAGAGGCAGAGACAGAGACAGAGGCACAAACAAAAAGCAACTGCAAAAACATCGGAGGAGATCGCCGCCGCTGCATTTGCTTTGGTATGCGCACCCGTACCGCTCCCACCTCCCTTCCCACCTCGCGTCCTCCCTCCTCGCCACCCCCTTGGCATCTATGTGGGTCATTATCTTGTTTACGCCGCAGTGACGTCGATGACGCAGCGCAGCCAAGGCGAGCAGCGATGCTAACAGCGCTGTCAACGCACCACAATGATCGAAAAAAGAACGTAAAAGTGCGCAAGAGAGCGCGAAAATTAATCAATTACTGCCGTTTATGCGGAATAATTCACGATTTAAGGAATATGTGTTTATTAATACACAAAATATATACAAGTATTTTATGGTTTAGTCGGGTGATTTAAGCTATGTACATTGAAGACAGAAACTTATTAAAGTATATAATTCCATGAATATTATTTGTCCAGAAAATATATGAAAAATATGTTCTTTATTGATATTTAATGGAAAAAAATATAAATTAATAAATATCAAAATATTTACCATACAGGCTTTCAATAAGATGTAACTGAGTTTGATAAGAAAACAAAAAAAAAAAAGAAACGGAAATGTTTTTATTCAAAAATAGTCAATCATAGTGTAAAGGAGTATACAAAAAATATATTTAGATTATTTAGATAGAACGGTAAAATAAAATCCTAAAATGTATAGATTTTATAATATTATGAAAGAATTCAATTGTAATCGGTATTTTCGTGTACTTTTTTATTATAAAAACCCATTTTAAATTCTTATAAATTAAGCTTCGTCACTTTTAAATGAACGATGATACCGATTGATTTCACCTTACAAAACTGTAAAGCTAAATCTCAAAGAGGTACAAAAATACTGAAATTGATAGATTTGATCAATTTATAAATTTGTAATTTGCTATGTTTAGGTTTATAGCCAATATTCATCATAATATTTGATATCGGAAATTTCGTCGAGTCGTTATTCGTTATTTTTATATTATCATTAGGAAGTGTTTTTGCTTTTTTAATAACTTAATCTTCTATTTGTCAAAAGACTTTAGAATGCAATCTATTCGAGCTGAATTCATTGTTAGTAGAGTTTAAAGTGTTTAAAAATTGTTGTTGTTCTTGAAAATGTTAAATGTTTTAAAAACTGCAAGTTCGTCAAGTTCACAATTGGTATACCGCATAAACATATAAAAAGTGCCGCAGAAAAGCTCCTGCCACGTGGAATAAATTGTGGGGGGAGGCGGAGTCAAATAATTGCGGGGAAATATCTCAAGGTGGCTTCGAGCATTCCAGCTAAACCGAAGCAAGCGACTGACGAATGACACGAGACAACTGGAAGTGCATTCCAGGTGCCGCGAAGGGAAAACCAAATGAAAAGCGAATATAATGCAAACATTTTGATTTCATTTATTTTGCAAATTGCAATGCCAAGCAAAGCGAACGAGATGATGGCTTCCACCTTGATCAAATTGTTAACGATGATTCATTGATTGATTCCATCAAGAAGAGTACGTTTCGCGGTTTTTTAATTATTTTGTCACAACATTTTGTTTACTATTTTTCATATTTTACAAAAGTTGTGAGAAAAATGAGCGAAAAAAGGAACGAGTACTAAATCAGGCATATAAAGTTTAGAAATACCTTATGTACTTTTATTAATTTCTTTAAATTAGCGAAAAAAATTAAGAAACGAATATTGAAAGAAGCATATAAAGCCTTATGAAGTAACTATTTTATATTACAATTCGTTTCAATTCAAGACTGATTTTATTGTAATGTTTTCAACATTTTTTTACATGGGTTCTGGGTCTTCCCTATGTTACCTATGTTGTTTCCTCATATATATATTATATTCATTTCCCATTTTGCCATCTCATCGTTTGCCATTTCCACATGCTTTATCTGATTCCCTTTTGGACGTCTCCTTCGCCGAGCGTGCAAATTGGATTATGATCCATTTTTGTGTTAAATTATTAATAAATATTAATTATATGTTGTGCTCTATTCGATATTTTTAGATATCCAAATGTGTCGCATGCTTCTGATTTCTGTTCTTACAATCCAATATTCGTGACAGGTGGAGAAAAGAAGCAGAGAAATCGCGGAAATGAAAGCACAATTTTTGGTATTTTTGTTATTTGTTTTTTGAAAATAAATATGATTTATTGTAGGCAAAATTCAGAAATGTTAATATTAATATAAATTGATTCAAATAATTTATGCAAATATATATTCAAAGTTATATTTATAAATCAAAGTATATTTCGATTTGAATGGTTGTGGATTTTTAAGTAAATAATATTCATTTGCTTAAAATAGAAATTCATTTACAGAACATATTTTGGGTCAAAATAATCAATAGAAATTATAGATAGTTAAATTCTTAACCAAGTTGAGATGTAATTGAGTTTTTTATTTTTTTTTATTTTTAAACAGTTTTAAGCTCTGTGTATTTATCAAATCAGTGACCTGATATTTATATCGACGAAACATAATAATAATATTTTTGTATGCTTTTTGTGTGCGTTGTGGGTTTTTTTTTAACCAGTAGTTTTTTTAATATTAAATTCCTTTAATTCCTTTATTTACATTTAAAAATTAACAAAAATTCCAAAATAAAATTAACCTATTAGCAAACAAGTACTGAAATGTATAATCGTTATTTTTGTATACATTAATTTTTTAAGTGCTTTATTTTCGAATCAAATTTCCAAGATTTAAATTGTTATTTTTCCCCCGAATTTTTCTGGTTTATGTTCCGCGTATTTTCCGAGGTTTTCTTTGGGAAAAGTGAGAGTTTTTTGCTTTTGTTTTTCGTGTTACCTTCGAGCAGGGAGCCGCGGTTGATCAACATGCTCGATGTCTTGAGCAGCCAGCAGTAGAAGCGAAAGAATAGAAAAACGCTGGGCAGCGGCGACGCCACTGTAGCAGTCGCTGTCGCTGCCGCGTTCGCAGTCGCTGTTGCAGTCGCAGTCGCAGTCGGCGTCAGCGCGGGTGGGCGGCCAAAAAAGAGAGAGCGGATGGGTGGGAGAGAGAGAGGGGGGGGGGAGGTGTGGGTGAGAGGCGAGAGGAGGTGTGGGAGTGGGAATTCGGAACTGGAGTTCTCTCAACTGTTGACCTTCTTTTTATTTCTCTTTCTCGTTTTCTTCGTCAAAACTTCTGCCAGCTGCAGCGGTGTTGGCGTCGCAGTCGCTGCGCTGTCGCTATCGTCTGCAGCGCAGCAGCAACTTATACACACACACACTCACGCACACACAGAGACTCAGATACACCACTTAAAAAACAAGAGGTTGCTTTTATTCCTTTCGACTAATATTCCTTTTCAGTTTCTTGGCTTAATTTCAGTTTTTTTCCCGTTTTCTTAAAATTTTTATAGTTTTTTTATATTTTTGGTTGGCCAAGTAAAAAATGCAAAGCGGAGAGTGGAGCACGGAGCGTGGAGAGTGGAGAGCGCGGCGAGCGTGGAGAGAGAACTGAACTCGCAGCGGGCGAATCTCGATTGAAACTAAAATTTCGCAGCGGCAGCGCGCAGCGGGGGACGCAGCGACGCAGCAGGCGGCGACGCGAGCAGCGGCAGAGTGGCGGCAAATTTAAAGTTTTTCTTTTCCTCGTTTCAGTCCACACAGTCTTCTTTTATATGTTCCGTGTTTCTTTTTATTTTTCTTATGTTTTTCTTTGTGCGAAACTTAAATTTGTGGCGCGCGCTTTTTTATTTCAGCGTTCTTCTCGCCACGAATTTCGTGCTACTAAAAATTTGCCTTTTTTGCTGCGGAATCCGAGCGAAAAAAGTGAATAAAACAAAAAATAACAGCAAGAAAACACACACACACACGTTGAGCTGTATGCAGCAGCAAATGCGGCGAATTCAAGAGAGAGAGAGAGTAAGAGAGCGAATGGCGAAAACTGCGACACAAGTAATTCAAGAGAACACAACTTTTGAGGTAAAAATTTAAAGAGAGAACGAAAAGAGCAGAAAAAGAAACAAACAAGAGCTAATAATCCCAAGCAATAATTAAATTCAATAATTAAAAAATACAAGAATTACAGTATCTTAAAACTTAAAGCAAAATTGTGGCTACACTAAGGTAAAGAGTAAGTATGGCACATTAAGAGCGCCCTAGAAATAGCGGCGAAGCGCAAAACCGCTTTGGTAATTGCGGCGAAAATATAGAGCACAGAAATTCGGCGAAATTACGGTTTGGAATAAATAAAAAGCTATAACAAATGAACAAAGACAAAGTATAAGAAACTTCAATCCCAATGCTTAACCCAATTAAAATAAAAATACGGTGACAACAAATTGAGATAAGAGTGGAAGTAGAGAATAAGGAAACGTCTTAAAGTTGCAGCGAAAATAGTGAGATAGCAACGGCGAGAGAGAAAGAGCGGCGAATTCAGCGGCGAAGAGCAGCAGTCAGCAGGTCGCGAGGTGAAATGTTTACCCACACTTACGCAAATGTGTGCGTGTGTGCTTTCTCATGTGCTGGCATGCGCGTCACTCGTCGTCCGTGTGTGATTATAAGCGGCGAATTAATTTGGACGCTGCACAGTGGGACGGGTTACGTGACAGACCGGCGAACCGAACTTCCTTGGCATTTATTGCATGCCACACGCAAAGCGGCAAATTTGCAACGCGG